>JAQHUG010000229.1:811903-924453 GCA_028555095.1 Dicrostonyx torquatus | reverse complement strand
TGTGACCAGCTGGCTGTGGGTGCCTGTGACCAGCTGGCTGTGGGTGTCATGTGACCAGCTGGCTGTGGGTGCCTGTGACCAGCTGACTCCCACTCCTGCCTTCATGCTTTCCCCACCAGGCTGAACTGTACCCATGGAGCCAGAATGGGCCCTTCCCCTGTAAGTTGCTTCTTTCAGGTAACTTGTCTTGACGATGAGACAGACAAGCGATTACCCAGACTCCCAGTGTGCTGCTGTGGATAGACAGCCCTGGACTTCTCAGGGCTCGGCTTCCCGATGCTGCGAAAGCTGCCTGGGTTCGGTAGACAGCATTGCACTTTGAATGTGAACATTTTCCCAGGCTGCAGTGGAGGTCGTATGCTCTCCTGCAGCGCTGGGCAGCAGCACCCACAGCACCCAGCCAGCTATGTGATCCGGAGGGGGACAAGATGCCCAGGTGCGGGGTCCGTGATGGACACATCAGAATGACACCAGGGGTAGTTAAGGAGCCTCTGCCCCGAGCAGAAACCTTTACCGAATTAAATCCAAGGGCAAGGAAGTTGACTCGGACTGCAGGAGGAGCCCACAGGCCAGGAACCCGCCCTACCTCCAGCCCAGGCGTAAGCAAAACCACTCCTGGTGCTGTCTGTCACGGTTTCCATTTTCCAGATCATCAAGCAGACACGGAGCACAGTGGCTGGAGCTCACAGGACGAGCCACTGCTGGAGGGCAGTGGTGGGGCGTGGGGGTGATGTACCCCCATGATGACCTTGCTGCTCCTGCTCCACAGAACTATCATGGAGACATCTCTGTGGTTTCACTGGTCCCAGGAGCAGGAGGTCATGTCTAGACTACACAGCCTGTAGTTCTGAAGTCACACCTGGCTTCCTGCCGCTCCCTAGTAGGCCATGACACTGTGGCTGGGAAACCTGAGGGTTTTCTATTTCCCCTGACCTAAGGGTAACCACAAGGGGAGGTCGTATGGGGGGGGAGGGTTGAGCAATCGGGCACCAGGCTGCCCTCCATGGCCCAGCAGCAGTCCAGCTCCTGACAGGACAGGGATGGTGTAGATGACCATCCAGTCGCCCACATCCCGTGCGCGTTGTCACCCAGGTGAAGGACCACATGTCCCCTGTGTGTTGTCACCCAGGTGAAGGACCACAGGTATATAAACTGGAGGACTAGACACCATGTCCTGGGTGTCACTGGACAGGCTCGGCTCAAAGGTTCCATCTGTCCCACTTTTGAGAAGCCCGGGGCTGCCAATGCCTGGGGTGGGAGGACCCAGGGAACAGGTGTGCAGGCTAGCCAGTGTTCATTAAGCCAGAGTTGTATTATTGCCTCAATCGGGGTCACACTATCCTTCCGTGCCTACTGATGACCAAGTCCTATGTGGGGTTCAGACTCCTTCCCTGTGGCTCAGGGCTTCCCCGAGGCCTGGCTGAAACATTCGCAAAGCCTCACGAGGTCGTACACTTGCCTGGCTTCTATCACCCCCTCTCCTCCTCCCGTCTCCCCTCTGCCTTTCTCCCCTCTGTCCTTCAGTGCCTAGGCCTGGTGCTGACACAGGGACTCATGCGCAGCCTCTGCCTCATCCATGTTTTCCTTCACAGATGCTGTTTACTCTCCAGGGATGACTCTGACATACTCTGTGACTCCAAGGGGTCAGCATCTCATCTGTGTGCTGCATTTCTGTCTCAAGTATCTAACCTTTAGAAGGCGGAGGCAGGATGCATGCTCTCCTCACGGCCAGCATCCTCTATGTGAGGAGGAGGTGATCTGCATGCTCTCCTCACGGTCAGCATCCTCTACGTGAGGAGGAGGTGATGGCCCCTTGATAGACACGGCCTGGCAGACCCTTCAAGCAGTCTTGGCTCTGACTTTCTGACTTTATTTATGTCACAGTGCCAAGGATTTTCTGGTCCCCTTTTGTCAATTATCACAGATCATCATTTGGTTCTGGTTCGCCCTAGCGACTTCTGCAGTGTCTAAGCATCTGCCAGCTGCCCACGAGGATGCCCTGAACATGACATTTCTTGTTACTACACCATTATTGATAAACATCCAAGCTCACAGTTGTCTTACCACCTTGACTGAGATGGCTATGCCCATCCCAGGCTCCTCTGTACATCAGCAAATCTTAGTGATTTTTTTGAGCCAGGCTCCCACTGTGTAGCCCTGGCTGTCATGTCAGTCAGGCTGGCTTTGAACTCACGGAGATTTGTCTGCCTCTGTTTCTGAGTGCTGAGGCTGAAAGTGTGCGCCACCACGCCCAACCTTGCCACTTTGAGTACAGTTCTTATTTTCCCCCCTCCAAGTCAGAATTTTCACAAGTGGACCACACTGAATCGAGTCCAGACCCTGAATATTCTGGAAGTAGTCATGAGAGGTTAGTGAGTCACGAGGAAGCTGAAGGTGGAGCAGGGAGGAACCCGAGGGCTCAGGAACTCTGGGGCCTCAGCCTTCCCAGATAGCATGATCGTGATAGGGTATTAGCATTTCCTGGCCTGTTTCCTCCCTGTCATAGAGCCAACAAATCCTGCAAGTCCAACCAACACTGTATTCAGTAGCTTCAAAACCTCTCTAAGTTCAGTCATGTGCAATTTCAACTCCATGGCTAGATGCAATAAAAGATTCGCTCAGCATGGCCACATAATGGCTCTGAATTTCTTTCTGTGCCTGGAGGTGAACATTGATTTGAGCCCCTCATTTTCTTTGCTTTAAATTATACAGTGTTCAGTGGAAACAGATTTCTCATCCTTTATAAATTGGCCCATGGCCACTGCTACTGACTCTCAGTCTGGCTGTTACCTAGTCCCAGGTGACTGGAGGTATAACATGACTATCTCGCAACCATGTATCATTGGCAACCACTTCCTGCCCAGTAATATAAACCCGAGCCCATTATTTTTGTCCCAGGTGGCTCCTGTATCCCTCAGGGTTTCGCGTGGATCCCACTCCTGGTACCAGTTTCCACATCAGGATTATTTGATTCCGAGCACCAAAACTTGGCTCTGAGAAAGTCACCTGAGAATATGGATACACTGAGGAGCTGGAGAAGCAGGCCACCATGCAGAAGTGAAACTAGGTCCTGAGTCTCAGGATGAGACCGAGCCACTTGGAGGTGGCACTGAGAACTGTCTCTTCTAGGATGGGGCCATAGGACAACTCAGTTCTTACCACCTTAAATCTCTGTGTCTCCACCAGAGATCCTGGCTCTCGGGAGCTCTGACTGGGCCACATGGGGTCCTAACCTCAGGGTAAAGGAAAAAGTGGTGTCCTTGTGGTTGGCCATGCGCCTGGACCAGGAAAGCCAGGGACCACAGAAAAGATGCTAAGCAGATAGAGCTCCAGTGTAAGTTCTACGGGTCATTTGTTCCCTTCTGTTGTGAGCCCTTGCACACACTCTGGCTCTTGTCCTGGAGCACTCTGCCTTCCTGCAGGCCTTGCCATGGTGCCCCCTCCTCTGAGTAGGTCCCGTCAGTCTCTAGCCTGGGTGGGTGCTGCTCTGATGGGGCCATAGCACTGGTCTTAAAATTGTTCTCATTGTCTGTTTCCCATCTCTTTGTCACTGGGCTATGAGCTCAATGACAAAGGAGATTCCGTTTACTTGTTTACAGTTCCAACTCCAGAATGACACACTTGCTGGGACAGTTGTCTCTGGTAGCCACTGGCTGCAGAAACCAGGGATGACGATGTGGTCCTGTCCCTGGCCTGCTGCAGTGTTGGAAGTGGCCCTTCCCTCCAGACTTCAGTCTTATTCAGCACAGGGTAGCTATGTTCAAAGACCATTGTGGTGGGAGATAGCTCTACCAAAAGCAGCAGCAGCATCAGAACCCGAGGGCTGGGAGGAACCTGGGAATCTCCATAGATGCTGGGCTCACCACGTACCCTGCCTGGAGTCACCTGGCCCCCACTTTCATCTTCCTACAGATGCAGGCTGTCACTCTGCAGGCTGTACGTTCCAGGACCTGGTGTCTGAGCTGAGCCCTTAGACGGCATGCTCAGTTGTAGCCTCTTGTGAGACTGCTTCATGCTTACACCTGTGCAGGGAAGGCAAGGATGCAGGACAAAGTGGGTGTCGTGTGTGACCTCATCTCCAAGTGCCCAGATCTCACCTTAGTTCCTGGTGTCATGAGAGGGACCAGGCTTTCATGAGCCCCTATTAGTTATTAGCCTTGGGATTCCCTGAAAGAGGCTTTGGGTGAAGCGGCTGACCCCAGTCCAGGCAGCCTTCCAAAGGACTGGCAGCAGGATATCTTGAGTCGGAACAGCTGGGTATATGCCCTTAATTCCTCCCATGGATGTGGGCAGCATATCCTGAAGTCCCATGCATGAGTTCAAATCCTAGGCTTGGTTCTTGTCCTGGAAGGATTTGACTGGCCTGGACGTTGGTCAGGGGTCCATTTAAGGGACCACATGCTGGGTTCAGACAGCTGCTGTGTCAGTGGGGACAAGTGGCCTTTCAGTGGGGGGTTGGGTGGAAGAGCGTGAGTGCCCTAGTGCTGAAGAGGCTCATCCTCTGTTTCTAGGGGTGCCAGATGGCACGGCCACTTTGGGAGACTCGCCAATGATGCAGCAGCCACTTTCAGCCAAAGGAGCTGGAAATGCTCCTGCAGTGAGGCTGGTGCACCATGTTTACACCAGCACCACTCAGAGCCACTGACCTTCCTGTGAGGAGGCAGATAAAATATCAAAATAGCTGTGCTATGTCTAGACAATGGAATACTCTGTACAGAAGAAAAAGCTGTCAAGAGGTTACAGTTTGCATATAAGATGTCCCCCCATGGGCCAGCATGTTTGAACCTGGCCCTAGCTGGTGGCTTGATGGAGGAAGATACAAAATCATCCCACACTAGTTCAGAATTACATATAATAAAGGGTTATTTATTTTAGGGGAGACTCACAGATCACTGTCCTAGATCACAGTCCTCTGCACAAATGGGGAACAGGAACAGAGTCTAGCAACTGGAAGTGAGAGCTGGAAACAAGAGCGAGTGCAGGTTTTACAGCTGCATTTATAGTATAAGAGACCATGCCCAAGTGGGCTGGTATCTTAAAGGCTACTGGCTGAAGGAGCAGGAGCTCCCACAGCAGTGGCTGTTTAGGAAAGTTGTGGAACTTGAAGGAAGTAGGTCACGGAGAGGCAGGCTGTGACGTCCACTGTCAGCTTCCTGATCCACCCGGATGTGAACAAGCTCCCGCTTGGTGACTCCCCGGCATTATTGACTGCATTCCTGGAGACTGTAGCTCATACACAAGATGTGTCAGAAAAGCTCAGGGGTGTAAAAAGTTAAAAGTATGGAGACAGCTAAAAAGAGGACTGGCAGGAAGGGGTTGGGATTGAAGGTGAGTGGGCAGAGTGTGGGGGAGTCCAGGACAACAGCACACCAGGTGATGATAGCACATCGGTCCCACATCCCTAGAAGGGATTCCACCAAAGTTAAACCCAGAGCAAGCAAGCACCTTGGGTGGTGATGACAGATCTGTGTAGCATCCTGCCATCTGGCCAGGGCTTTGGGAGTGGGGGAGGGGCAGGAAGTCTGTGGGAAACAGACCATACCTCAATTTGGACATCTTAGTCACTGTCACTGTGAATAGGGACCATGACCAAGGCAACTTCTAAAAGAAAGTGCTTAACGGGGGCTTGCTTACAGTTTCACAGGGTGAGTCCATGGCCGTCATAGCAGGGATCCACAGCACATCTGTCCTGCAAGATGGAAGCAGAGAATGCTAGTGGGAATGAGTGGGTTTCTGAACCCCAAAGCCCACCTCCAGTGGCACACCTCCAACAAGGCCACACCTCCTAATCCTTCCTAAACGGTGCCACCAACAGCGGATGAAGCAATCAAGCATAGGAGTTTATGGGGGGGGCATTCTCGTTCAAACCACTGTGTGACATAAACCTAAGACTATTCTTTTTTGGTGTGTATGTATGCGAGGTGTGCACACGTGAACATGTGCACAGACATGTGGGTACATGTGGAGGCCAGAGAACTTTTGTGTCTTCCTCAGGTGCTGTCTTGTGGGGTGTTCTTGTGTGTGCACATGTGAGTATATGAACATGTGTGTGTGCACAGAGGCCAGAGAAATGTATCTTTAAAGCTTCTCAACGCTGAACCGGAAACCCATCAATTTCAGCTAGACTGGCTAGCCAGCAAGTTCCAGGACTCCTCTTGGCCCCCCTCCACCCCGCACCCCAGATACCTCCCCTCCAGCCCCAGCACTAGGAGTACAAGCACCTGCCAACATGTTCGGCCCTTTTTTAAAAGGATATTTATAATTGAAAAGTGTGCCTGTATGTGTGCTTGTGAGTCTGTGCCACATGCGCACAGGTGCTCAGGATGCTAAGACGGTGTCACAGCACCTGGAGCTGGAGCTGCAGTTGTGGCCAACTGATGTGGACACGGGAACCAAACTCTGGTCCTCTGGAAGAGCAGGAAGCATCCTCAACCACTAAGGCCTCTCTCTAGCTTAGCCTTTCAACGTGCTTGAGATCCGAAAGGTCCTCGTGTGTGGGACAAGCTCTTTGCCAAGACATCGAGCCCCTAAAACTGAAAGCATTGTCTTTTTAGAGGTGTGGTCCGGATATGTAGTTCATAGCCTATGTAGCCTTGCTGTGAATTCTTGGCAATTCCTAGTGTGGGGATTACAGGTGTACATCACCCGCTGTCAGTTCAAAAGGTTTTTTTTAGAAAAGGTGGTGTGAACTACGCTAAGAACCTTCACGGTGATAGGAACAGACTGTGAAGGGGCGCTGGAGTCACACTGCTTGTGTCTGAATCTCATCAGCTAGGAAAGCCTAAAGAAAAATGAGGTCAGCCTGAGGCTTTGACATGGGTGGGTTCTCCTTGGCTAGTCCAATCAGAAGTCCAGGTACAGCATGGCTCTCCATAGCTAGTCCAATCAGAAGTCCAGACATAGCAGGTTTCTCCATGGATAGTCCAATCAGAAGTCCAAACACAGCATGGCTGTCTGTGGCTAGTCCAGTCAGAAATCAGGACATAGTATAGCTCTCAGTAGCTAGTCCAATCAGATGTCAAGACACAGCATGACTGTCTGTGGCTAGTCCAATCAGAAATCAGGACACAGCATGGCTCTCAGTGGCTATTCCAATCAGAAGTCCAGACATAGCATTTCTGACCGGGTGTGGCAACTAAAGATGTCAACCAGGGGCTGTGATCTATTTCCTGCTCCTGCGTATTTCTTGACATCCTCATGGTCACAATGTGGTAGTGAAATGGAATGGGTTAACAGCAGCGGTAACGCCACGACCCCTCTTCTCCTAACCCAAAATAGGGACATCAGCCAAGATTCCCTGCTAGCAGAAGCAGGATTCCAGGTGGCTTGGTATCTTTAAAGCAAGGCCACTCGGACCCACGGCAACAGTAGGCCTATAGCCTGAAGGTCGGGCCTAGCTAACAAAGAGATAAAGGATGAATAGAGAACAGCAGAGGTACCTAGACAAGGTCAAGCTTACATGACTGAACTTTCCCCTCGCCTCAAAGTAGCTAATAGAAACTGTATAATCGTCTGTTCATGTAAAATATAAATACTGACTCTAGTCTGTAAAGGCATGCTCAGTTCAGGCTGTGGCATCCTCAGGTCTGAGAAAATGAACCCTCTTGCATTTTGCATCCAGCTGGCCTCTGATGTCTTGCATCTTGACGGTTAGGTTGAAGGCACCCAGGTCTCTGGGGTCTTTCAGTAGCGGTTAAGGAGGGGAAAGAGAACGGAGAAGGTAAAGGTGGTTTTGCATTTATTGCATGACAGCGGGACTTGCAGCAGCATGGGGAGCAGGACTCTGGCCAGATAGTAAAGGACACTCACCTGGGGTGACAGTGGCTTCGGGGTGGCTCCTCCACCGTGCTGTTGCTGACCTTTACCACCTGTCTCCTGAGGCAGGTCTCTTCACTTCAGCCTAGACTAGTGAGTCCAGTGGACACCAATGGGCACTGCCGTTCTGTGTCAGTGATGGTGTCGTCAGGGGCAGTGGCGGGGTCAGGCCTGCACCCAGGAGCCTCCAGTGCCAGTGGATGCCCTGCCAGCAGGAGCTTTGGACCCTGCCTGGTTTTCCCCAGGCAATTCTCTTTGCCTGAGTGGCTGGGTTGGTGAGGGTGGCAGGGTCCTGAGAAGGAAGAGCGTTGGCAGCAGAGGGACTAGTGGAACCACAAAGTCTAGTTTAAAGCCCTAGGGTCCAACTGAGCGTCTGCCCCTCGCATGCACTCTCATACAATATACCCACACATGCCGCACACCAGCATGCTCTAGTGCCCACCAGGGTGCCCAGGACTCACCTGTTCTTGGAGTTGTGCGATGGGCACGTCAGCTCCATGGCTGGGTCGTTGGCTTGTATTTGGAACTTGTGTGTGTGGATGGGGACATGGTGGGGGTGGGTGTGGCAGCCCTTGGGAGTAGTTCCAGGACAGGACCCGGTCACCAGAAAGACCCAGGTAGGACTAGAGGACTGGGGCTGGAGGATGAACTCTGTCACCAGTGGTGAAGACTACAGAAAGATCCAAAACTACTCCCAAATGATGGAGCCTTTGGGGTTGTTGAGGTGGAGGTGCTGGTGTGGGAGGCCCTGAGAGGGCAAGGGAGCCTACGCTGCCCCCCACACCTAGCCCTGCATGGCTGTACCCAGGCTGTAGCTGTGGGGCCAGCCATGATAAGTCTGGGCAGGTCACCCAAAGGAAGTTCTTTACTTCCAACCATTATCACCTGGGACTCTGGCCATGGATGAATTTAAATGAGTCTGGAGTCTCAGCAGTTTACCCTGAGACAATGCCTGGCTGCAGGAGGAACCACAAGCTGAGATCACCCGACCCCCACCCAAGACCAGACCATTCAAAGGAAATGCCTGGCATTCCAACCACTGTAGATAGGACCACCTGCCAGTGCACAGTAACCAGGACACCCCTAGACAAATGTCAATCAGGGGTCTTAAACCTCAGAAACCCCTCACCCCCACCTTTACTACTATAAAACCCTATTCTAATTGAGCTTGGGGCTCTCCGGTTATTCCAATACATTGGACATGCGGAGAGGCCGAGTTTGCAAACTTGATTAAAATAAAGGCTCCTTGCTTTTACATACGGGACTCTTGGTTTCCTTGTTGGCTTCTGCAGGGCTTCGCGGATTTGGGCATAACATAGCCAGTCACGGCAGGACTAGTACTCCTAATCTATGCCAGGGCCAGCGGCTGTGGGGATGGCTCTGTTCAGACTTCCGGCTGGATCTGGAGTCCAGTAGTGGATTTTGCTGCCTGTGAAGTCACGAGGCAGCCTCGACACCAGTTTGACAAACTTTTCCACCCATAAGGGCGGTCCTCAGAATGCTTGCCACAGGGAACTTGACTCCCACCTCGTAGCCAGAGTTGAGACTCACCCAGCATCTTCCAGGCAAAGCCACGGTTCAGATTTGAGTTCTTCCCCACTCTAACCTGGCACCTGGGCATCCCAACCCCTTCCCCCCAGCACAGTGGCAGGGCCTGTCATCCTTCAGGGCCCTCAGCACAGATCTGACCAGCTTCCTCGAGTCCTCCATTGTTTCCCATCTGTGGGACCTCAGGTGCTCACGTTCACTGCTGTGCTCAGTGGGTCAGACAGAATTCTCCCTGTTGACCTCATGGCTTGACCTCTTCCCGTCTTTGAGGTTCTCACTTCCCCCAAGAATGTGAAGTTGAGGAGGGCTTTGGAAAACTGTGGTTGTGTTTTGCTATTTGTTTTGGCATTTTTGTTTTTACTTTTTGTTTTTGTTTTGAAGGACGTTTGTAACACAATGAATACAAACCCAGAGACAGAAATTAGGGGTTCAACCTGAAAGTCAGAAAACTAAAACAGCCAGCCACTGGCTTTTATCTCTACCTCAGTCTGAAATGGCGATCCTGCCTCCAGGAGTCTCAGAATGAGACTGAGCCTAAGAGCTGTCTCCTCACATCTTCTTCCTCTCTATGGCTAGGATTAAAGGCGTGCACCACTATCACCCAGTTCCTATGGCAAACTAGTGTGGCTACTGGGATTAAAGGTGTGTGTCACCTCACCACTGCCTGGTTTGTATGTTGATTATTGTGGCTGTTTTACTCTCCAAACTTTAGGCAAGCTTTATTAAAATACAAATGAAATATCATTACATTTTCCCTTTTTGTCTAATATTAAAAAAGGGAAGACTATAATATAAGAAAAACTATATAAAGTACAATAACTATATTCAATATATATAGGCAATAAATACATCAACAATGTCTAGTCCATTTGCATTTGATAAATTCAGAGAAAATACTTCATATCTATCCTATCTTGGTGAGTCCAAAGTCTTACACCTAATTTTTTATCATAACTTTCTTTCTGCATCTGGTAAACTATAACTATAAGGTCTTCAATTCCCTCAGAGACCTGAGAAGGAGATAATATTAACTGAGTAAGCAGGAAGTGCGAGCAAGCGACTTCCAAACAATGTGAGAAATGGCAGACACAGCCATCTGCCTGGACAGTCACCCAAATTTCTTCTACAACGGTACGGCTTCCATCTTCAGCCTACAGGCCTAGCATATCTGACACACTTTCTGTGAAGCACGACAGTCTGAAGGGCTGTCCCTCCTTGTCTTGACAATGTTTGGCAGTCACTTTCTTCTGTGTCCTGCTTGTCTAGCTAGGACAGCATGCTGTCAGCAGTTAAAGGACATTTTCTTGCCCAATGGCTTACTTTTGCCACAAAGAAAGTAAGATTTATGTGGAGTTTGTTTGATGCCATTATCCCCTCTAAAGTAGATTGGTGCTGCCAGGAGCAGGCACGTCTCACTGACATAAAAAAGAAGAACCTAGGTTATTAAAACATCTTAAGTGTCATATTCTGTAGATCTCTGAAGTATTTGAAGATGACCTGTCTATATCTAAAATATATCTTTGACTTTGAAAACATATCTTTTTGATTATATAGGTTCAAATATAGATGACTAATTACTAACCCTGTATTATTATCCTATGCAGTTGGTAATAATAATTTTCAGGGACTAGAAATTTGAATTTAAATGTTAAATGAGCTATGTAGGTACAGTAACTTGAACAAGAGTAGAAATATATAGTATGTTGTAACAAAATTAATCTCAAATTTGTATCAATATACAAAATTTGCATACAATATTACAAAAGTTCAATCTAATGTAAAACATTTAAAACTAGTAGTCGCGGGGCTGGAGAGGTGGCTCAGAGGTTAAGAGCATTGCCTGCTCTTCCACAGGTCCTGAGTTTAATTCCCAGCAACCACATGGTGGCTCACAACCATCTGTAATGGGGTTTGGTGCCCTCTTCTGGCCTGTAAGCATACACACAGTAGTGTATACATAATAAACAAATAAATATATTTTAAAAAACTAGTAGTTGCTTTTTAAAAGTAGATTCAATAATCTACCTTTTTATCTTCTCTATATCTTCCCATTTTTCTTTTCAGAGTAGGTTCAATAATCTACCCTTTTATTGTATCATATCTATATCCCCCTTTTTTTTCAAAACATGAACCTTGAATCTAACTTTATTTAGCTTTTTTCCTGACCATTACCATTACTTGTAACCAACCCCCCTAAACAATGACAAATACCTATAATCCAATTTTTTTGGGGAATGTGGGCATAGCTTTCTAGGCTACTTCCTGCTGATTGGGGGTACTGGTAATCTTATGGGGACCCAAAGAAAATTTCGGATTATGGTCAAGTCCTAACTGGAGTATTCTTTGAGGCTTGATCATCTCAGCCAGCAGCCTTGAGGCTGTTTTAGATGCAGAACTCAGAAGAAACTGTACCAAACATCCTCTGAAACCTTGGTTCATCTGGGCCATCCATCCTCATTGGAGATTTTTCTGGGGGGTCTTCCTTGATCAAACCTCATCCACAGAATGAATTTCTGTCCACAGAATTGAATCCACAGCTTCTCATTTCTTGTGGAAACAAAAGCAATACCTCTTTTTCAAAGTAATATATCTTTTGACTTAAATTTTGAAGTCAAGGCATTTTCAAAATATATAGGTTGGATTAATCCAGCAGCACTTATAATCCAATGTCTTTTAGGAGCTGTTGCTCCTTCCTCTGCAGTCAACCAACTGAAAGACAACACATTAACATACAGTATCCAGATTCTCTGTGTATTTTTCATCTTTATGTGGCTTTTTAAAAAAATCTATTTCTTTTATTATTTTTGTTTTTTTGAGACAGGGTTTCTCTGTATCTTTGGCTGTCCTGGATCTCATTCTGTAGACCAGGCTGGCCTCGAACTTAGAGATCCGCCTGCCTCTGCCTCTCAAGTGCTGAGATTAAAGGCAAGCGAATTTAGTGAGGATGAGGGCATGTGATCTAGATGGTGGCAGTTGGTCGACTACGCCCAGCTTTGGCTGTGCCAGGATCGTGCTCACAAGAGCGGCACCTCGAAGGTATCAGTAACCGATGTGCAATTGGCCTGATGAGATTTCATCATGACCATCTTCAGATACTTTTAGTGTTTACCAAAGAAGATAACCGGTGTAATGGATTCTACAGGACACGTGGAAAGGCTGCGTTTAGGCGCACACTCACCAAGGAGGTTCAGGCTGTCCTTACCTATTTCCTGGACGGACTCCATGACACCATCAGAGACCATAGAAATCCTTGACAGCTAGATGCACCATGCGGGTCTAGCAGGTCACCAAAACTCCCACAAGGCACAGTTATTGTTGGTGTAGTGCGCAGCGGGAGACAAAGCAGAGGTGCCCTTTAGTGCCCTCCATTGCCGCTGACTTCACGAGGAGGTACATAGAAAACCCCAGCATCGTGGCCCTGTGACAATGAACCGCTCCAGCTGGCGTTTGGAGAGGTGCGATCGGTACTCACTGATTCAGCCATTTAGCTCTGCGGTCCCAGACACTTGGATTTCATTCCCTGGCAGAAATCTTCAAAAAGATTTTTTTGGGACCAACATAGGGTTGCCAGTGTTTTATTTTATCAAATAGGACATTCAAAATAGCAAAGCCGACCACCTGTTGCAAACGCTGAGTCACTGGAGAAAGACTGATGAAGGGCTGGCAGCTCCCGAACACTGAGCTGCCAGCCTTGCTTCTCAGCTGGGGAAGAGTGCACAACCTCTTTCTATGCTCAGAAACAGCTACTGCCTCTCTTGATAAAACACAGATTCCAGGAAAAGTTACCTCAGGAGGCCTCACAGGAATGATGGCCTTTTGAGGGATGGGGAGTAGGCAGACTGGGGGATGGGGTGAAGTTTGCCTCAGCTGGCATGACCTGTGTCCCAGGTGCTAGCTTCTCAGCAGCCTCCCCACCTGTGTTTCCCCAAACAAAAGTATTGGGGATCTCACTGCCCCACCCCCACCCCACCCCACCCCACCCCCAGCCTTGCAGTTGAGTCTTCTCAGGCCTTCCAGCTGCTCCCTTAACTCTGCACCCCAAGGCTGTGAGGAATACTGGGTCCACCTACAGTGTGTGCCTCAAGTCTGTGAAGAATTTTCTCAAAGTCCTTTTGGGTCACAGGACACTTGGCATTGGTGGCTCAGTCTGGCTGAACTGTCAAGAGAGAAGCCCGCTCTCCACCACCCAGTCTTGCCATGCACCATGCTTCTCTTCCTTTAAGATGCACTCCCGTGCCACTGGAGGAAATGTAATGGATTCTGTCCCTTTAAGACGCCCACTCCGGTCTGCAGTTGCAGATTCACTCTCTCTGTCCCCACCTCTCTTGGGAGAGGCTTCCCCCCCATCCTTCTTTCCCTTCTTTCTCTTTCACTCCCCCCTCCCTCCCTTTCCCCTCCATAATCCACCTAATAAATATTTAACTATCCGCCTGGTCTCATGCTCGCTGCTGCTGCCGCCATGGCCTCCCACGCAACCTGCTGGGGACCCGCCGCCATTGGAGACCTGTCCTTGTGGTCTTCTGCCACCCATGGGGACCCATAGCAGCTGCGGGTACCCCAATTATTTATTAAACAGGAAACCAATCAGAAAGCAGAGGGAGGAACTTCTTGGGAGTGTGACCACTAGCTGTGCCAATAGTGTGTAGGAAACATCACAGAACTAGAGACTCGGGCAAGTCCGCTTAAAGGGACAGCGTTGCGGTTGGGCTGCTGCGGTGGTTCAGAGGCCCAGAACTGACCAGTACCCTCAAATGGCTGCTGGTCTACACAATGTGGGAATTTGCTCAGAAAGATGAGTGATATAGCTGACTAATTGGGCTTTTCTTTGCATTTTAAATCATGCTCTTTTGCTAAACTAATGGACCCCTATTTATAGATGACTCCAACACAAAGTGACTACTAATTACCACAATTAATATCACGTTAAGGGCTTGCCAGCCAACTTCACAGCAACTCCTGTCGCCTACTCATTTTCAATTAAGGCACACTGATGGGGGAATACTGGTTATTAACAGCGGGCCCCAGGGTGCAATTACTGCTCACGAGGTCATCAAGCTGCTCCCCTACAGGGTTGGCCCATGGTGCCTGGGGATTGGGGGCTGGGATCTATGTCCTCTCTGGAGGCCAGGAAGGCTTAGAACCCCAGACTGCCCACAGATGGTGAGCTTGACCCCCAAGCTTCTAGGGGGAAGACAGCTGAAGTTAGGGTGCTCGGGGGCAGGCAGAGGCAGCTGAGGGGCTGAGGGGGTTGGCCCTTCCTTCAAAACAGCGAATGTGGCAAAGACAGGGTAGCTGACAGGCCCACAGCCTCACTCTGGCAGCAACAGCAAGTGAAGGCCTCCTCTGGGACGGACCTGGTTGTCATAGTCGGGCCTCTGCGATGAGACTCGGAGAAGAGACAGCTGTAGGGGCAGAACAGAGGGCCTTGGTCTAGGCACCCTCTGCTCCCGGCCTCAGCTTCACAGAGCTCCTTCTCACTAGGCCTGTCCCCACGCCTCAGCAGCTCAGGGCCGCACCTCGAGGGGCACTGGGTTCTGAAGAGCTAGAGAGCTGGGGGAGGCCCCTTGGATTCTGGGGGACAACTGAAGGGCTATGGGGGCCTGCGGGCATTAAGTAGAAACTGAGGCCAAAGTTGTGGGAGACAGATATTTGTACCAGTACAGTGCAAGCCAAAGATTGGCTTACTATTAAGACAGATGGATGGAAACACCGGGTGTCAGAGCTCGGGCTAGACCCAAAAAGCCTGAGGAGAAAAAAACAACAACTGTCCCTTTAGAGCAAACTGTGATTTGGGGTGCCCCCGGGACTGGCCAGCTGGCTGCCTCACCCTAACTCGGGGTCTGAGAGAGCAGCCCCTGCTGGCCTCGTGAGGGTCTTTTCTAAGGGTGAGATAAGGTATTCACAGGCAAGAGAGTCGGCTATTGTTAGGAAAATACAATGAAAGAGAAGGACCAAGAACGTGAGGATGCGCACCCTGTGAACGGGGTCACAGTTCAGCGTGCGTTGAAAAATGTCTTGTGGTTTACATTTATCTAAGAAACAGGAACTTCTTAATTACAAATAGAAACCTTAACCTGCTAGGTCTCCTGTCCCTGCTTTGGCCTCATTCGCTCCTGCAGGGGCCACAGCTGCGCAGACGCAGAGTTGAGCAGGGAAGGAGGGACATTGTACAGCGCTGGCAGCCACATGACAAGTCCTGTGTACGACAGGTATAGAAATATTTTTCAAGTTGGTCAGAGTTGGCGAAGTTCTGAAAAGAATTCCCCCTCCCTCCTGCCCTCCTTTTGTTTTGCTTTGTTTCATTTTGTCTTAGGACAGCGTTTCTCTTATTCTTTGACCCTTGCAGCTTTGCCCAGCAAACTCCCTGAGCAGTTATGTGCTACTTTGCAATTGAGACTCAGAGACAGCAGGGTTAAGAAGAGGAAAGCCATTGTAACCAGAAGCATTCCGCACTGTCCCCTTCAGTGTCCCCACTCTGACACCCTGCTCCTACTGTCACCCCATGCCCTGGGGAAGCCCTGCCCGCCATTCCCTGCACCTCCAAGCACTCACCTGGACCCTTGGCACCCTTGCCCTTTCCGTGGCCTCTCGTGACTTTGGCTTCCATAGGCCACCTACAGGACATCAACACAGCAAGCAGGAGGGAGAGACATATCTCTGTATCAGGACAAATTTGCCTGCAAACACCTCCTCCAAAAAACCCCAAAAGAACAAAAGCTGTGCAGAAATACGTCTTCTTCCCTGTGGCATAGGGAAGTCCTGCGTTGGCCTTGGGGTGTCATGGACACATGATCTTTTACCATCCCCTCTATGTGACTTCTACCTCCTGGTCCGAGATGGTAGCCATCACTGTCTCTGCCTCCGGCTGGGGAGGACAAGGTGGAAGAACCTGAGGGCCAACAACCACTTGGCAAGGCCCAGGTAGGTTCCCTACTACTGGCAGCCCAGCCAGAAGTACCAAGCACCTGGTGGGCTTGGCCTTAGTCTCCTTTTACCTGACAGGGACTACCCCAGGTTCAGGATGGCTTCCCTTGCTTCCAGGGCCAGCAGTGGTCCCAAGAAGGCAGCGTGAATTAGCAGGGTACCCTGGCAGGCCTTGGCCAGGGCAGCCAGGGAGCACTACAGAGGACTGCCTTGTTGCTACCAGCTAGGGAAGGGCACTGTCCAGAGAAATACGAAAATCTCCGACAACGCCAGTGAGAGCAGTCAGGGATGGGGGCAGGGTAGGGTTTGCAGAACCCTACAGGTAGAACTTGGGTTCACTTCTCAGCACTCAGGAGACTGCTGCTCTAGTCTTTCTGCTTCTGTGCCTTTAATTTCCTTCAGCAGGTGGTGGGGGGATTCATTATAGTCTTAGGATCTGAGATCTGGGGGAGGCAGGGCACCCACAGAGTCTGCTTCCCACCAGCAGGGCAGGACCTACCCTTCTTGGAAGCTGGGATCTTTGGCCAACCACACAGGAATACGTGACTGAGGACACCAAGGAGTGATGGCCTTATCCATGGGATTCTGTGGGTAGGGACGGGCACAGGGAGTCATGGAGCCTCAATAGAGAAGAGGAGGGGACTGAGCAGTAAGACATGTCAGAGCCACAGAATGATGCCAAGGGGGACACAGGTGAGCACCGAGCGTGGGGATTTACAGAAAGGTTGGAATCAGGGTTGCACCAGAGCTCGGAGCTGGGTAGTAAGCTCGGGGTGGAATGGCAGGTTAAAGGTCAGAGTCCCTTAGGCTGAGCCCTACAGGCAGTGCTCACTTTTTACTGAGCACTTACTATGTAGCTGGCATCAGGTTCAGGATGGAAAATGTTACATCCGTTTATAACTCCACATGAGACACGCTGCTTCAGTCTGAATATGGACGGTGTTAAAGGAACTCAGGATGGCAGCATCAGGAGAGGGTACCATCTGACCTTTAGGAATTGGGCCTTCGGGAGTAGCTACATGTGGCTGGGAGGGTGTACCCTCACAGGGGGGAGTCAGGCTGGTAGACCTCTCTTCTTTCTGGCTAAAGCTATTACCTGGATCATCCTACCATGAGGCTCCCCTACACTGTGTTGCCCATCCTTCAGAGCCCCAAACCAACGAGGCTTGCCCAATCTTGAACTTCAATCTCCAGATTCATTAGCCAACGACCCAGCTCCAACGCCAATGATGCAGCTCCAACGCCAATGACGCAGCTCCAATGCAGATGCTATTCATTTTATAGTGGAGCTGCGAGGCTGGCGGCATTGGGAATCTGTCCCAGGCCTCAGCTGCAATCTGTGGGGATGTCAGTCACCCACTGGTGGCACCTGTTCACATGGCCTGCTCAGGGGTCAGAAACCCTGATAGAGCCCATGTGGGAAAGGCCACAGGAGGCAAAAGGAGGCCCTGGAAGTGAGGGAACTTAATAGCTCGGGGGGGGGGGGATTCCAGCAGAGCTAGGAACAACCAACCACCCACCTATCTGGGATTGTCCCAGGCCCCCCAGTGCCCTCTCTATTTTCAAGACTAGCATCTGGGCCTCAGTGCATAAGGATTGCGAACCAAGGGAGGGCATTAGGACTGTGCGTGACTGCGTCTTCAGGCACCCATGGTCCTGCTATCCCTTCTCCTCCATCTAGATGCCATATTGGGCTATCTCCCTGCTTTGACTCAGCAGGAGAAGCAGAGGACACCCATCTGCCTTTGTACGCAGCTAGCATCAAGGATGTCTCTGGACCAATTGTGTTTTCTACGATGGCTTTTCCCCCTTCAACAACGCAAGCTGTCCACTCAGTGGCCCAGAAACAATGGGCAGGGTACAGACAGTTGGTGGCTGCCGCTGGAAACAGGGTACACAGTAGGCACTAAATAAATGCTTCTTATTCTTCTCATCTTTCTCTGCCCCAGCAACACAAAGAGCCTTCCTGGTTGTTAAGAAGCCACAAGTGACTGTATCTCATTTCATGTCTGTTCAAGGAAACACAAACATTTTGTTCCTCTCCGTTTCTTTTTGGGATACTAATGGACATCAAAGAGAAGGTCTCAGGGCCCACAACAGCACCAGCCAAGCATCTGGGGTGTAGGTAATTGGAGGATAGTGAGACACATGGTTAATTTCTCCTGGCCACCCACTGCGACAGTATCCAGCTGACACTACCTCTGGATGATTCTACCCCACCAAGCAAATATCACCATGGTCAGCCATGGGTTTCCCTTTTCTCTCTGGATCATATTTTTAGCTTTTCTTCATCTTCTGGACCTTGGGCTACTGGTCCTGCCTCCTCTTCCAGCTTCTTAACTACATCCCTACATGTCTAATCAACAGTCCAGGGCGAGCTCTCAGCTGCCTTGATGGCCCATGTCTCTGGGCTGCTAGCCAGTGCTGTAAAATCCTAAGGGGACCAAAGCAGATCATGAGCTCCTGCAGACCAATTAGTTTCTGGAGAGGGATTGCATCCCCTCCATCCTGAGAGAAGAGCCCAGCTGCCAGGCCCATCTCTGCCCCTGCTCTCCGCCATCCTCTCCCTCTGCCATCCCATCCCCCTGAGTCTCTGCCTTCTGCTTGGGAGACTGAGCCCTCTCAGGGCTGCTGAGTCAGAGTTTCGCTAGGGTTCTGATTTCATCATTCCCCTGCCTCTGATACACCCTGCCATAACCAGACAGATAAGCGGAGGCTTGCTGTCCCCTCTGCCAGAGCGCTTCTCTCACACTCACGCGGCTGCCCCTCTTCTTCTGGTCCAGTCCAGCTTAGAGGAAGCCTGCTCCAGCCCCGAGACCTCCTCCCACCCTGTTATGTTACCCTTTCACTCCCTTTCCTGTGTCATGCCCAAGCTCTTGGATGTCATATTAATTAGCTGGGCACTGATCTTGTCCCTTGTCCTCTCACACGGACATCTGGTACACAAACGTGAGCTCTTCTTTGCTCTTGCTTGTGGGTTCCCAACGTCATTGATGTTCCATTGAGAGAGGCCGTGAACAAATAGCTGGTTACCCCGACTTTACAGGCCAGGAAACTAAAGCGGTTTCTATCTGGTACACCATGGGGCTCTGCTTGGGGCTCCCGTCTGTCCCCCAGTTCCAGGAGGCATTAGGCTATAAACTACTGAGTCATCCGTGCATGGGGCCAGTGGGCAGCCTCACCGAACCACACATGCCAGAATGCAAGCCCTTGGATTCATTTGTGAGGAGGGGGGTTCTTAAGAGGAAGCGGCAGAGCAAGTGCTCACTGTGGAGATAGGTCACATGTCGCAGCCCCTGAACCAGGAGCTCTGAGGCAGCCCCTCCCTTTTGGTGTCTGGGACAGAAACAAGGCTAAGTTTCTAAATTTCTACTTGTCCCCCCACCCCCAACACTGATGGGGAGACCCCTTGTTTGGGACACAAACTCTACAGGTGCATCTTAAAGAACCCCTGGCCCTGGCTAGAGTCTACTGGCTCTGCCCTGAGCTGCTTCTCTAGATCTCTTGAGTACTGTTAGCCCCTGCCCAGAACGGGCTGCTCGCTAGGGTAGGAGAGCCCGCAGCAGAGTTGCTACAAAAGGAGACTGCCTTAACCTGGGAGTTGAGTTAGTTGAGGAAATCCACCTTCCCCCAACAACTCTGTTTTTTTTTAATTTTTTTTTTTTTCGAGACAGGGTTTCTCTGTGGCTTTCGAACCTGCACTGGAACTAGCTCTTGTAGACCAGGCTGGTCTCGAACTCACAGAGATCCGCCTGCCTCTGCCTCCCGAGTGCTGGGATTAAAGGCGTGCGCCACCACCGCCCGGCCCCCCAACAACTCTTGAAACCTCCTATCTGGAAACCATCCACAGTACCTTGCCAGGGCAGGAGGCCGGTAACCAGGTCACAGGGGTCGATGGGAACAGCAAGGAAAGCAAGAGAGGGAGGGAGCTCCCTTCTGGGGCTGGAAGACCCCCCCCCCCAAAAAGCAAAGGCTTGTCTTTGCCTTGTCTGTCACCCACCATCCTGGCTGCCAGGACACTTTTGCCTCTGGTCATGGTCTCTACACATGGGCATCCCAGGGAGGTGTTTGGATCTTCATGCCAGATCAGCCAAGTTTCCTGTCTGCCCTTTCCTGGGACCACACTGCCTCCCTTGGCCTCTGCCTAGCCTCTCACTCAGCTTTGGCAGCCTATCTTTAGGCTCCCGCCAGGCTCCGCCCCCTATTCTCAGCTCAGGCCTAGACCTCCCTGCTGGCTGGTCTTGGTTTTGTCAACTCGCTTGAAATGACAGGCTTCTGGGACTGGTACAACAAACAAGCGTATCTTCGGAGGCCTCTTCAGAGAGGAGTGACGAGTGGGACAGAACTGAGTGGAAAGACCCACCCTGAATGTGAGCGGCACTGTCCAAGGGACGCAGCCCGGATGGAAAAAAAGTTGGAAGAAAAGGAAGCCTTCCCTTGCACATAGCTCTGGTTTCCCAAGTACAAGCTCCA
Organism: Dicrostonyx torquatus; assembly: GCA_028555095.1. Lineage (NCBI taxonomy): Eukaryota > Metazoa > Chordata > Mammalia > Rodentia > Cricetidae > Dicrostonyx > Dicrostonyx torquatus. The sequence continues at coordinate 903,693 of JAQHUG010000229.1, read as the reverse complement.
GGCACAGCTGCCAGCCATCACCTGCCTGCCATCACCTGCCTGCCATCACCTGCCAGCCATCACCTGCCAGCCATCACCTGCCAGCCATCACCTGCCAGCCATCACCTGCCAGCCATCACCTGCCAGCCATCACCTGCCAGCCATCACCTGCCAGCCATCACCTGCCAGCCATCACCTGCCAGCCATCACCTGCCTGCAGGCTCAGACTCTTAGTTTCTTCTGGATCCGAGGAGCTCCGGGCCTCAGTGTTGGAGAAACAGACAATGGAGGCCTCCAGCTTTTTGGGTTGAGAAGCCTCGCGGGTCTCTGTCACCTCGTCATATAATGGGGCTGCTGCCGGGTTCCCCAGTTTTCAAGTGGATAAATCACCTTTATAATACATACATACTATTGGTTCTGACTCTCTAGGGAACCCTAACTGTGCAGCTGCCCATGCCTTGGTCACGACTACAGCCTCTCCCCTGGTTCTTTGCTCTCCACCCATTCAGAGTTTCAGCCTGGCTTGGCCCACTTCCTTTGCAGTCACAGATTCCAAACTGGGTCACTCAGCTCTGCAGCACAGCTCTGTCTAGCCTCTGCTACTCTGGCTTCTCTGGCTTGATCCAGGGAGCCCTTTAGGTCTGGACTCAGACTGCTTGGCCCCAGAAGCCTTCTGCCTGCCACCCTTCCTCAATGCCACTTTCTCCTCTGGCTCTGTCCTGACACCTGCACCGCTCTGCTATTTAGTAATTCCGAATAAACATGGCCACTTGGGGATGGCAGGCACCAGCCAGCAGCCACCCTGCTGGCTGCCAACCCCCAGCTATCCCTGAACACCTAGGCATTACCCATGCTGTACCTCAGAAAGGCAGGTAAAGTAAGTCCAGACCCAGCCTCCAACATGAAGGGCCTATGTAGGAGGGACCCGCTGGCCCAGGAAATCGAGTGTGTGAGATGGTGTGCCTCCAGCTACACCTCCAGTGGCGGCACATGGAACCGGCCTGGGGTCAGCTCTGACTGATAAGGTGGAGACAGAAAGTTCTAGGTCTACAAGAACCCTGCCTTTCCACCAGGGCTCTGTCCTGTTCCTCTGCAAGATGCCAAGAGACCCATTAGGGCATTGTGGGCCTGAGGTAACATGCTAAGAATGGCAGAAAGACATGTGAGGTCCCGAAGGCTGTACCTAGCCTCAGCTGCCTCTCTCCACATAGCAGGAGACAGGCTGCTAAGCCTTGCTCACCACTTAAGGCCCTTGAGAAGCTCTCCATCCACCCTCCTAGGACATCCTGGCTGCCCACTGGAGATAGAACAGCATACCCTGCTGACCTGAGAACCCCGTAAAATCTTTAACCTTTGCCCTCTCCGGTCAGTTGGGGCCCCCTCAAGTCTCTCCATCCTTGAAGGGGCTCATGCGCTACCTGGCTCTCAGCTTACTCACAATGGTTACCAGAGACTCCCCACCTCCAATGAGGGGCTTCTTTTACCCCACCTCCAAGGGTCATCTAGGACCTTAGGGTTGGGGGAGCACTGGGGAGATGCAGCCAGACCCACCTCACCCTTTGAAGGCAGAGGCCTGTCTGGCCAATCTTATATACCATGTTGCAAGACAGAAACTTTTCAGGGCAAGACACATGCCGGGGCCTGGCCACATGTTAGTGCCAGCAGTTTGTTCCTTTCACTCAGACAAAATAACTCTGGCAAACTAAAGACCAGGAACTGCAGGCGCCAGGCTGCCTCTTAAACCTGAAGAGGCTGTGTTTCCTGGTATCCCAGGGCAGCTGCCAGGCGGCAGGGTCCCAACATTTAATCAGCACAATGGGCAGAGAAAATGACATATCTTTATTTGGTCTATATCTTAAAAATTATGGCCCTAAGCCTGATTTGGATCAGAGTTTAGCTCTGTGTGGCAAAAAAAAAAAAAGCCTCTCCCCATCAGGGTGCGTTACCATCCTGGGTTTGGGAGTGTCCCTTTTGTCCTGAACTGCATGCCTACCAGCACCCGCGCAGGCTGCATCACCCTGGTCTAATTGGCCTCCACTCCTGGCTGCTCCACGGCCAGTGGCCAGCCTCTTCTGTATCCTGTCTCTAGCATGTGGGAGCAAGGATGGTTCTAGCTTTGTAAACACCGTGATTAACTTGGGAAGAACTGAGGAAGAAGCAGAGATTTATAAAGGTTTTGGCCCTTGGTGGCTTGGCCCTGTCCCCACAGGCCTGTGGGGATCCAAATCATCATGGCAAGGCAGTACGAGGTGGCACAAAGTTTGGTAGAAGCCAAGAAGCAAAGAGGGCTTGCTTTTATATGGCAACCCCTTCCCCAAAACCCACCAAACTATGAGTCCATCAGTGGATTAATCCACGAGTGAGGGCAGAGCTCTCGGGAACCAGTTGCCCCAGCTCTAAACACTTGGGTTCTTGGGACGGAGCCTCCAAGACATGTGACATTGAGGGACATTTAAGATCCAAACCACAACAGTTAGGGAAACCCGGCCTGGGTAGGTGGCCACGCCCACGTGGCTGTGGGAAACAGCAGGCTTTGCACTGAGCTGGCCTTGTTGCCTTCTCCCTGTCCCAAAGCTGCACTGGCCAAAGAGTTTCCCTTTTCTCTTTCCCATCAGGGCCTCAGCTAGGGTTTGGTTCTCAATGCACTTCTGACAGGGAGGGAAGGAGTGAGCCTCCCTTCAGGACCCAAGCCAGATTTGCCACCTCTTGGGATGTAGCTAACACACGTGAGGTCTCTTGGTTTGCTCCCTGGCCATGCTCACTGTTTCCAGAACAACTGGGAGGCTTCTGTGTTTCCCCTTCCACCTCTCGCCATCTCCATCTGGGTTTAATTCCAGGACTTGCTCTCAGGTGGCATTTGATGTGGAAGCTAACTAGTTGCCAATCCTCCACAGTACCAACCCCAGCACATGGAAATTCTAGCCTGTCTGGACCCCAAATACCAAATAGCCTGTCATCCCTATGTCCACTTTCTCTTCGCAGGGAGGTAAGCTGAGTAGGCCACAATTCTGGCCGGCCAAGCTGAGTTCAAAGCCTGGCTATGATCACTAGGAATCTGCCAACCAGCCTCCGGCTCCAGGTTGCCAGGGGGCAGCTCAAAGCAGACTCATGCCCTGTTTGCTGCCCCCGCTATGCTAACAGTCTTTCTACACTGCCAGGGTCAGGTCCCGAGCACTGCAGGGGAGTTTGGGGTTGGTGACTTTTTTAGACATCCTTCAGTTCCACATCCCCCTGACTGTCACTTATCACTTCCAACGCGTATGGCTCCCCAGACACTAGAACAGTGGGGATGTTGCCCGTTAGAAACCCCACTTCCTAATAATGCCTTACAAAGCTGGCATTCCTGATTTAGCTATGGGCAGAGTCTCAGGCACTGTCAGCTTCCAGGGTGGGCATCTCTCCTTGAAAACACTTCGAGGTCATCTACCTACTTAGAAAGCCCCTGGCCAAGTCTTCTCTAAGCTGTGGAGGTCACAGGCCTCGTGGTGGCCGACACGTGCACCAGTGACATTCTCTTCCTCAGCTTCTGCCACCTAGGACAGCTGGGTTCTCTGTCTCCAGCCCCCAACCCCACCCAGCCCTACGGCTTCCTGCAGCTTGTGAGTCCACGTACAATATTCAGGAAAGCTTAGATCCCAGGTATCCTGAGGTCAAGAAAATCCAGAGAAGCAGAAGCCAGCAGCCCTGTGAAGAATTCAGTCAGGGCTGCCTGCCCGCGCCTCCCCACCCATGGGCCCTTCTGGTCAAGGACACATCTTCACCACCCTTTTGAGATTTGTCCAAGTCTCGTAGGTCCTCAGATCCTCGTGTCCTTTATGGTTCTCTTTTCTGTTCTCAGTGCAGAAACGTTTAAAATTGACAGAGACCTCACATTTGTCTAGGACGTGGTAGTAAAATGAGCCAGAATGGCCAGCAACCCTGGCTGAAGGGCAGAGAGGTATAGTTGCAACTGTGAAGGGAAGAGGCTGCTGGCCTGAGAATCCTAAGCCCATGCTGCCAAGAGATACATGGGAGATGGATGACCCTAGACCTGGAAGCAGGAGGCCTAATTGATTAAATCCCTGTTACGCAGCAGGGAACAGGAATATGAGGGGAATGGAGTAATCTGCGCAAAAGCAATGGCCCACAGACCAGTTGCTCTGCGGTCTGCACCAGCAGTATGGCGGATGCAGACGTGAGTCCACAACTAACAGGCAAGAGTGGCACAGAGTGTCTAAAACTGTGGCCCCCTGTCCCCTAAGTACCCAGCAAGGCACGGAGGCTACTGAGGCTCCAGATAGGGTGCTATTAAGACTTGTGATGAGTGTGGCGGGTCTTACCATTCAGGGCAGAGCAGATAGATCCAGGCCACACAAGACTGGAGTAAAAGCAGCTCTGACCCCTTGTGCCCAGCAGATTCATTCTGGTCTAAATGTTCCTGACTAGGCCCATGTGAGCTTTCCCAAACTCAAGGTATTTTGTCCTTTAAAAATTTCCAGAATCCCTAACAACACACGGGGAAGATAAGTAAATGTATCCCCTACCATTTGTAGAAACCCACCTTCAGGCTGAAGCTCCTGTGTGTTTGACGCCCCACCCCCATCGCCCTATGTTCCCCGGTCCGTGCCACCCCATCATCAGGCTCCAGCCCCAGCTTTTCTTGTCCTGTAGCCCCTGATCCGGGAGAGAGGATCTCGGGATGCCTTCTGTGCCTCTGACCTCACATTGTGCTGGCTGGCTGGGGCTTTGGAGATGGTAGTGATGGTACGGTTGTGTGAGCTAGAACTGGTCACTGCATGCTGGAAAGAGATCAGGGGCCAAAGTCTATCCCAAAACCCAGGAGAAGGGCAGAGTGGACAGACGGGCTGCTGCCTGCACCCAGTACAAAGCTCTGGCTTTGGGTGTCCGTCGCCCATTTCTGTACTCTCTGCACAGCATCCCTCCTTCCTTCCACTCCATCCAGTCACCTGGAGACCACGCTTTCTCCCTCTGGCCTGTGGAGTCTCCATATCCATTGGTGGTGATGTAGCAGAGGCCTTGGCCTGTGCAGAGGGAGAATGACCACATTTCTTGGTACTTTCTCTACCTTTTAGGGTTCAGGTAGCTCTACATAGGAAACAGGAACACTAATCCCAATAAGCATTGGCCTAGAACATTCTCTACCAGGACTCTGCAGGCCCTCTCCCAAGCCAGCAACTCTGCCAGAAGAGCCCTGGGATACGAATCAAGGAGATTTGGTGGGGCTTGTTTTCTGCTGCTGTCATCCACACATTCATCCATTCAACAAACACTCATTGAGGTCCTTTCTATGTGGCCTTCCCTGCTGGGGTCTGCCTGCATGGGACTTCCTATGGGGGAGAGACAGACAGCAAGGGAAGAGGGGTGGGCTGGATGAGTCCAAATAATGATAAGTGCTATGAAGAAAACAAGGAGACCAGGGTGGCAGAGCAGCCTGAGAGCAGGTAGTCAGTTACCGTGGGAGCCCCACTGAAGGCATAAGGGGCACCTTCTATTCTGGGAACTGATCTACAGCTCTCAGGGTCAAAGGAACATAAGATCTCCTGAGAAGACAAGGAGATCAGAAAAGCCCCAAGGGAGCAGACGCAGAAGCTGAGTGGAGGTGGCTCCCTAGGGAACGGTGGCTGGCTGTGCAGACCCCTCTGGTGGCTCCGACTGTCTTATGTGCCTTGGTCTCTGACAGAAGCCTCACTCCTACCCACTTCCCCATTGCCTTTAGGCTGAGGCCTGAATGAAGCTAAGCTCTGCTAAATGGGAATGCATATGGGGTCTCAGAATTTTCTCCACTCCTCCTTAAACAAAGATTAAAAGACAGTTGCAGTTTAGTCCAGCTTGTACTGGCCAACCCTTAGATTGTGTACTCCTGGGAAGAGCTTTGGGGGTCTTTCTTTCCTTTTCTACCAATAGCCCAAATTTAGCCACTTCTTCCATGTCTCTGTATGTATAGGCTTAGCTAGGGAAGCTAGGGGTTGTTCCTGGGTCTCTTACAGTCCCCTAACGCAAAATTCCACAGCCCAGCCTGCCAATGCTGATGGCAGGTCTGGCCCATGGGCCTTTTTGGAGATGTCTTGGCTCACTTCTCATGGCCACACCCTCCCAGTGCAGCCCTTCCATGCTTGGTCTCACCCCGTCTCTGACCCCACCACCTCTGGGTGTCTTGAGCCTTCTCCCATCCCACTGGTACCCTGCGGGTCCTAAGCACCAGGTGTCACCTATCCTTTCTCTTGGAGAACTCATGTCTTTGGGCCCCGTGAGATAGTGGCCTGTCATTGCTGTCAAGTGGGTACCCCTGCTGTCTCCAGCAGATACCACACTATGTAATCCAATTAGTCCTGAACCATCAGTCTCCCATTTCTGGAAGAGGTGCTTAGGCTAGGGTCCCTGATGATCATTGAACTTATTCCCAGGAAGTAGGGTGAGGGGAGGATCAAGCTTTCCCCTCAAAAGGTGTGTCATCTTGCTAGAAAGAATAAGACTGTCTGAGGAGCTCTTGGGAGATCAAAGCCGTTGGTGTCCTAAAGAATACAAAAAAATGGCACCAAAAATATGGGCTACAGAGCACCAGATGCAGCCTGAGGCTTGGAAGACAAGGTAGGGAATGGAGCCAAGATAACTTCTTAGAGGCAAATACTGAAAACTGAGTTCCAAAGTGTCAAAGAGCTCAATAATAATACCTGGGGCTTCCCAGGGGTGGGGCCAATGAAAGGCCTTTGTATTCCACTTGTCCTGCAGTTTTCTAGAAAGTGTGTGGAAAAGGCTACAGAGGCTTGGGCAGCCCCAAGCTCTCTTTGGTTTGAATCCATACCAATTGAGGACTAGGTACATCTGAAGACGGGCTACCAGGGAGAAGAGGCAAGCGAGGAAATTCTCCAACGGGGAAGGGCCTTGGGAAGCAAGAATCGGGGCCTTGTGGAAGGAATGGGGACAGCGCATGTCCAGAAGCTGCCTGGGCAAGAGGCTTTTTCTGGCACAGGTCGGGGATTGGAAATTGAGAGGCAAGGGCTGAAGCACAGTGGGAGACAAGCCCCGGTTGGCCCCATACTGCACAAAGAGCTGGAAGAAAAGTGGAAGGAGATGGAGGGTTCCACCACATTGCCCAATATGAGCTACAGTGGTCCAAAAGGATGGTTCTCATCCCCCAGCCTCATCTTCCTGCCTTCTCTATTGCCTGGCCCATCACAGGTCTCCCACACCTCTCTCTTTCCAGGGTATGCTCAGATGTCCCGCTCTGTATGTTCTCTCCGGCTCTCATCCCATTCTCAGTGCTCCAGAACCATCCACACAGAGCCGTGGCCTGCCCCTCAGCCTCTTCCAGGCTGCTTTCAGCCTGTGCTAGAAGCAAAGACAGACCTGTATTTTGTTTATGCCGTCTTAAGTTCACAAGTTAAGTAAAATATTCACCTCTATCACCTCTGCAGGGTAAGTTCCGGGCCTAGGAAATTAACCTGGTATCTCATCTCCTAGTGAGATGACAGGCTCCAGGCTTTAGAAGCAATTAGCACCTCCTTTGTTAGCTACTATCTCTTTCTCTCAGCCAGAGACCTTCTAGACCTGAATTCCAGCAGTCACTGTCCTGACACACACACACACACACACACACACACACACACACACACCCGTTTGCTATATAACAGCTTCTGAGGAATAATAACATTTGCAGCTTGATCAGAAAGCCCGTCTTGCTGTCATTTCTCATGTCTCTTGCCCCCCATTCCTCCCTCCAGGTTTATCAGGGACCTCCCCCCGTTCGTGTCCCACTGGACAGGATAGATGGTGCCTGAACAGGGACCTGAGGACACCGTGGAGGCTTGAGGAACGTCATGTCACTGCACACGGAGGACAGGCCTGTCCACTCACCTGAACCACTGCGGCCAGCACAGCAAAGAACGGTTCATGAGGAATTGCCACGGGAAACCGACCGTGAGTCGAATTCGGAGGTTTCGATACACAGTGACACAAGGTAAAACATTATACCATGGGGCAAGCATTTTGTAAACAGGATATGTTTCCTCAAAGGGAACTAGTCTCAGGGAACCACAGCTTCAGGACAGTAATAGCAGGTTAAACATGCTTCTTTTCCATTTCACAATTTTGCTTCTTGGTCAAAAATCTTTAGTTTGTAGGCATATAAATTTATGTCCAAGGTGGATTAATTTCAGTACTGTGGTTGTGTACGAAAGTTTTAAAATCAAAGATTATAATACATTCAGAGGTTCCTTAATTGTATAAAATTTTAAAATGGTTTAGGCTATCCTGAGTTTTTATTTCTTTCTTATAAAGTTGAGGTTTGGTCTTTCAAGTTCTGTGAGAAGCTTTGCTGTGATTTTAATGAGCGTTTACATTAAATCTGTAGGTGAGCTCTGTGAGGACATTTACACTGAATCTGTACATTGCTTTATCATTTTTGCTGTGTTTCTTCTACTTTCCCAAGAAACGGGATAAGCCTGGGCCTCCCCTCTATGCCACCAAATGCATTCCCAGCACCAGTATTTTCATCTTACTACCATCCTGTGCATCCCAAATCCCCAGTACCCGTCCAGATATGTGAGATGCAGGGCCTCTGATTGCCAATGGGCAAGTGGAATGAATGGCTCTCGGTTGCTGGGAGGTGGTGTAGGAGGTGCTTCTTCATTTTGTATTGCTTTCATTGGTTGAATAAAGAAACTGCCTTGGCCTTTTGATAGGGCAAAATCTTAGGTAGGCAGGGAGGACAGAATGGAATTCTGGGAGAGAGAAGGCCAAGTCAGAGAGAGCCGCTATGGAAAGTCAGACATGCTGAATCTTTCCTGGTAAGACCACTACCTAGTGGTAACTTACAGACTATTAGAAGTGGGCTGAATCAAGATGTAAGGGATAGCCAACAAGAGGCTAGAACTAATGGGCCAGGCAGAGTTTAAATGAATACAGTTTGTGCGTAATTATTTCAGGTATAAGTTAGCCGGGACCAAAAGCAGGCCCGCAGCCGGGAGCTGGGAGCCGGGAACGCAGCCCTCGCTCCTCCTCATGCAACAGGGAGGGAGGAGACTCCAGTGGAGGCAGGACAGTTTTTCCACTAATACTGGAAAAAAGGCCACTCAGCATAGAACTGTAGGTCCAGCTGGCACCAGCTGGCCAGTGCTCAATAAGAAAAGAACTGGGAGAAACTGGGATCAACAATGACTGTCAGCCACTCACTAATGACAGATGAGCTTAGAAATGGCAGAAAAAACAGACAAAAGGCAGGAAGGGTTTTACACACGCACACATGTGCACGCACGCACACACAAGCTGTGGCGTGCGACATCATCTCAATGGAAGTGGTGGAGAGGGTCTGTGGATGGTTACTGCTGGATGGCAGGAGTGAGATCCCACCGTAGCTTCTACAGGAAGGAGAAATGCAGGGGTTCCTGCCCTCTCCCTGCAGGCAGCTTAAACAATGCCGCCACCACAGAACAACACACTGTATCACTCACTGGGTCTTCATCTTATAGTTTTTACTCATTGTCCTCAAATGTCCCCAGGGCTTTTTAGAACTTTTATCTTCTCTAGTTGTGCTTTTCTGGATAATGAGCTCAATATGTTGTCCACACTGTTGCCATTTTTCACCCCGGGAGGGATGAGAGACATTTCCCTCACCCCTTCCTCAGCAAGGGAAGTCGAGGTGCAGCTTTTAGCTAAGGTCAACAGCTACTCCCTCGAGTCTACACAGAGAAAGTCAACTGGGCTCTTCCTCTACAGTGATTGGTCTAGGACAGCTGGGGCTTTGGGTGACACTTTGGGTGTTAACTCCAACAGGATAAACAGTTGTTGGTTAATGATAGTAAATCTGCACCCTGCTCAGGTTCCTGAACTCAGGCAAGGGAACCATAACAAAATGGGGCTACTAGTGGCAGGGTATACCAACCATGTCTAAAGGACAAAAACCCCACAGGAAACCTCAGAATGTTTGAAAAGAAAATGGGCGTACCAGCTGGCTTTGTGTCAACTTGACACAAGTTAGAGTCATCAAGAGAGGAAGGAGCCTCAGGTGAGGAAATGAGATCCAGCTGTAAGATGTTTTCTCAATTAGTGATTGATGGGGGAGGGCCCAGTCCATGGTGGGTGGGGCCATCCCTGGGCTGGTGGTCCTGGGTTCTATAAGAAAGCAGGTTGAGCAAACCAGTAAGCAGCCCCCTCCATGGCCTCTGCATCAGCTCCTGCCTTCAGGTTCGTGCCCTGCTTGATTCCTGTCCTGACTTCCTTTGGTGAGGAGAAGCAACATGGAAGTCTAAGCCGGATAGACCCTTCCCTCCCCGACTTGCTTTACGATCTCGGTGTTGTCATAGAAATAGAAACCCCAACTGAGTGTGGGGAAACATACCCCATAAACAAAAAGGCCAGGCCCATGATGGGGCTTGACAGGAAGCTAAATGCAAAGTCCTGTTGGCCACTGTGCACTAACGCAGAGGCTGCTGGGAGAACACGTGTAAGCAGGCTCTCTGCAAGCAGCTCAGTGTGCAGGCTCCAGAAGGGCCCCGGACTCCACTGGGTGTGAGACAAGCAGATTCCAGGCACATGGATTTTATATCTGGCCAATATCTGACCAGCTGCTGACACAGGTGAGGGAAGGTCACGTTGTCCTAAACCCCAAAAGACACCCCCACTTGAGCTCTGAGGGAAAGGGGACAAGCTGCATCTGCCCCTTGTACCAGAATTGGCTCGGCTCTAGTCACAACGGATGGCTCTGTTGTTACAACTGACGACTCCAGGACCATGCCAAGCAAGTTTCTATTGTCTGTTGTCAAACGTTCAAACGTCTGTTCTGATCCTTCTTGGTAGATCTCAAGGTTTGCTTAATCATCCTGGTAGGGTGATTGTGAGCCTACTGGGCACCTTGAGGATCATTCAGTACCTGCTTTGGGTGCATCCCAGGGCAAGAGACAGAGCCTGCTCCAGGGGAGCTCACCATGTACAGAGCTGAGGCTGGGACCAAGAGTAGGCCCAAGAGTCAGGGTCAGGAGGGCTTCTAGAAGTTTCCATGTGGTTGGTCACATGTGTTGTGAAGGCAGTGGCCAAAGAGAAACAAGGGGCAGAAAACATCGCTGGCCTCCTGAAGTTTGCTGTATCTCGCTGGCCAGGACACGTGACAAGACTTGTTGGCGGTGACATCAGAAGCAACTGACTTTGAAGCCCAATAGCGTTGCTCCATATTCACATAGTTTTAAAGCTAACTTTTGATAGAAGTAAACAATCAAAAAAGCCTAAGCCACACGTGTCTACACCAAAGCTTTCCAACAATGGCACTAGCATTATGGGACTAGACGAGCAATCAGAACACTGCCAGTCCCACCTCAAGGACCCCTGGGACCCTTTCCAAGGATCTCCCGCCTGCCCAAGGGTGCTCAACTCTCCTGAACTCAGGCCCACCAGTTGACTGTGTCTCCATTTTGACTTGACATAATGGTTGCCAGCACCCTGTAGTCCTTAACAGCTGACTTCTTTTGCCCGGTGTTCAGAGAACATTTGTACTGTCCCTTGCATTTCCATTCTAGAAACATTCCTCAAATTATTAATCCATTGTTTTGTTAATGACCATTCAGCATCATCTCTCATTCAACAAAAGCCATTGTTGGAGGCGTGCTTCAATCTGGGGAGCATTGCGCCCCAGCTTCACCCGTCTCTGAACTGCTTCTGCCCCTTCTCGCCTACAAGCACTACATTTGGGCTCTTCTATCTATGCCACAGATTCCCCATCCAGAGACAACACCTAAGCTCTCGGCCCTCAGAAGGGCTGCTGCCGGGCAGCACGGGACACTTGCTCTCCTGCCGGCCCTGGCCTATGGCTCTTTAGCTCTTCATTCGCCTTCACAAGAGAAGACTCAGAAAATGCCCTGTGGGTCTGTTCCTCTGAGGAAAGGTGAGGCCTAAAGCTGGATGGCCTTAGTCCACCTCCCTCCCCTCCCACAGGCCACAGATGGGATCCCACGGCTTTAGGACTTGTCCCCTAAGTCTTCTCCCCCACCCAGACTCCTCAGGTCTTCCCTCTCTGAAGAACTCTCCTAGGGATGACCGACCCCCTCACTACAGCAGCAGCTCAGCTTTTAAGGGTGACAGGAACTTCCTGGGCCTTTCCCTGGGTTTGGGAAACTTGTTTTAAGCCCCTCCTGTGCCCACTCTGCTGCTTTCTTCATCCCCTTTGTTGACTCTCCAGAGCCCAGAGCTATTAATCCCAAGGAGAGGATGAGAAAGACCACACACCCAAATTGTCATGGCCAAATTAATTAAAGTAAGCAATTAAAGCCAGCTTTTTAAATCCATGTATGTGATGGACTGCCTCCGGCTAAGGCGGAATTCAAGAGGTCCGCGTTGGAGGTGAGGAAGACACGCCTACAGCTCAGGTTTGTCTTCCTTGCAAATTGATGGGTTTGGTGGGCACAGTAAGTGGGGTTACAGGAGCAGAACATAAACTATCAAGTTCCTCCCTTGTCTGACCAGACATGGCTGCAAGGCGGGCTTAACAAAGTAGTCATCAGTGGTCATAACCTTTTGAAACAAATTGTGATGGACACAACTTTTCAAAACAAAGACACAATTGCCATTCCTGGAACAGGAAGTACAGAACCATTTGTAGTCAAGATTACAGGTGGGGCATAGCCATCCTTGAGCAACAGAGGTTTAATCATAGACAGGAAGGAATGAGCCTAGTTTGTCTAGCAAAGCCTCAGAAGGAGGTAGGCTGGTTCTCACCTAACTCCTGGCTTCATCTCCTTTTGGACCTCTTCTGGATGTAACAATGTTAGGGACACCATCATCGCCAAGCCCATTGCACTTTCCCTTCAATCTCAGGCTTCCTCTATGGTCACTCCCTCCAGACATCCTGGGCCAACTTTGGGAATCTCGGAGATACATCTTTTGAGTAAGGCCGTCTTTATATTTCATATTTAGAAAACAAACCAAAAGTGTTTGTTCATCTAAGCCTGATCCCAAGAACTCAGCAGACTCCTCCGAGGGACATGGGCACTGCAGTGGGGTGCCCCATGTCCCCCAAGAAATGAGGTAAACTACCCACACAGTCCAAGGTTTTTTGAGTGGAAGAAACTCTGCACTGGCAAAGTCTAGAAACCACACGGGAGACTAGGGCTGAAATGGATTCGCTGCGGGTCCCTGGCAGCTTGCTGCAGGGTAGAGACCCCGCGGCAAGTCCCCAAACGAAGGTGGCTGGTCCCCAGTGAGCAGTGTGGGCAGGCGGCGGGTGGGAGGCACAGAGATAGGCACACCATATAAAATGAAATTGGATATTTATTAAGGTGGGTTACGGAGGGGGAAGGGAAAAAAGGAGGAGGGGAGAGAGGCTGCCTCTCAAAGAGAAGATGGTGAGAGAGGTACCAAGGCTGCAGGAAGGGAATGGGCGTGGCTTGTCTCTTAAAGAGACAGAGCATTACAAGGGCTGTCAATTCAAGGACCTGGCAAAGGATGGGAGTCCCATCCTGGGCAGTCTTAAAACATGCCCTGCCGCCAAAGGCTGGTCAGACCACCTGAGAGCAGGGGAGTACCCTGTTCCAGGACCCAAAGAGGACAGCCAAGCCCCGACAGGGGGCATCCAGGCCTACATGATAGGACCCAGCAGGTCAGACGAAGTAGGAAAACCCAGGCAGGGGACCTCGCTGGGGACAGCCCCTGGAGAAGAATGTGAGAAGGAGCAGAGATGAAGCGACTGGCTAGCTCCATCTGGGTCGTAAGAGGCTGAGTTTGTGGGTGACACTCTGAGGAAGGACAGTAAGTTGGCTGGGAGTGAGCCAGCGCCTCCCTGGAGTCCCTGCTCTGCCCTCTTATTCCCTTCAACCTGTACTGTCTGCAGTGATTGCTACTCCAGGCCTCAGCCCAGCATAGGGGAGGTTTGTATCAGGTGGGAGGGGCAAAAAGAAGTCAACTTGCCTCCTTTCCACCTATTGAGCTTCTCCCTTACCCTTGCCCCCAAACAGGCAGAAATGGGGTAAAAGAATGGGCAGGTCCCTCAGGACCAGGTTTTAAGGAGTGTTGTGAACTAGGCGCAGGTGGCAAGACACACAGAGAACACGTAAACGTACCCACACGTGGAGACTTATTAGAAGGGAGTGAACCGGATCCGGGGGAAGAACGTGAAGGGCGGTGGGAGGAGAAGAGACCAGAATATGGCGTTTCTGTCTTTTAAAGGCCGCTTTGCACCTGCGCATTGCGGGTTGCGTAGGTGCATCAGACGCTGATGACGAAGATGGTGGGCGACCCATTCCTTGCACGTGTGCGGGGGGGGGGCGGTGGAGGTAACACATGGGTCACACCCCTGTGCAGCTGCCTTTTAGGATCCATGGGTGGAGTGATAACGAGGAAGAAATCTGAGAAAGATGTGTCAAAGTCATGAATGGACGGAGAAAAACAGGTCACCAAAAGGACACTCAAAAGCAGGGCTGATTGTAGAGGTCATTCAGTGGAGACTTGTCACCACCTGAGGAGCCATGATGGCATCTTATGTCACACCACTTACTTAAATGAGGAACTGTATACCAGAGAGATACTCAGTTATGTTCCCTGCCCCCAGTCTTCCCATCACAACGGGCAAGGTATAGAAGGAACAGTCTAGGGAGTGGCAGAGCCTGACTGTGGGGACCAGCCATGATAAGCTAAGTCTGGACAGATCACCCAAAGGAAGTTCTTCCAACCATTATCACCCGCCAGAGTAGAACTCGGCCATCGATAAATTTAATAAGAGGCCCGAGTGTCAGTACTTTACCTGGTAGAGCCACCAGCTGAGATCACCCGACCCCCAAGAACAGACCATTCAAAGGAAATGCCCGACATTCCAACCGCTGTAGAGAGGACCACCACCTGCCCAGCGCACCTCACTGGGACACCCTACACAAACAACAGCCAATCAGGGGTCCTAAACCTCAGAGACCCCTCACCCCCACCTTTACTACTACAAAACCCAATTCTTACTGAGCTTGGGGCTCTCCGATTATTCTAATACGTTGGACATGCAGAGAGGCCGAGTTTGCAAACTTAAAGGCTCTTTACTTTTACGTACGGACTCGGTTTCCTTGTTGGCTTGTGCGGGGACCTCGCGAGTTTGGGCATAGACACTGACACCCAGTGTGGCCTATGATAGAGAGAGAGGGGTCTGTGTAGACCCTGAGCACATGGGGCCAGGAGAGGCAGAGAGGTCACCATGTCTTCTGTTGTGGCGGTAGACACGTAAAAGCTGTCTTTAAAGCATTCGCCATTACAAGATGGCGCCGAGTTCCATCTCAGTCTGGCGGTTAACAACTCGTTAGCGCTCTTGTTCTTGCCCGATCTGCCCAGCAACAGCAATGCACCAATCCCCGTCTGCCTAGTGTACCACGCACAGGGCACGCCTACACCACCTGTATATAAGCCGGCAGCCTACCGCACTCGGGGCCCCTCACCTCCAGCTCTCCCTCAACCAAACAGCGCTTCAATAAACCGTGATCAGAGAAGAATCCTGTGTCGGTGGCTTTCTTCCCGCTGGTCGGGGCTCGCCGCATTCTGTGGCCACGAGCAGGATATTGCTGTTAGGGGCGTGCTGGCTCTGCTTGTTTCACTCTGAGCCAAGGTCCCACTGTTGTTTTCTCTAATCCCAAGACACTGGACAGCTGCAGGGTGGTGGGGCAGGCCAGGAATGCCATTACAGAGAGGGCTGAGCAGGCATTTGGCTGCCCTTGGAGGTCAGGACCTGTGCTCCAGGGGCTGCAATATTTCGCTAGCTCCACTCCCCTCAAGAAAGTAAGAAGGTCTGTCTCTTGAGAGTCTTGTCTCAGGCCCCAGGTGACAGTGTTAATGAGTGACGAGGGGATGGTGGAGCTCCACCCAGGTGGCCTTGCACCTTGTCTCAGCTTCAGCCCCACACCACCCTCTACGAGGCTGGCCCGGGGGCCTGAAGCGCTTGCGGTTCAGACCACTGTGAACAACACGGCACTGTGTAAGATCCTCCTCATGTGGTAAGTGAAAGAAGGGGGGGTCCAGAAGAAACCAGAGTCGTTTCCAAGCAACCTGCACCTGAGGGGCTCAGCAGAAAGCCAGTACACTGAAAAGCTGAGGTTCGGGAATGTTCTTGGCCAAGGCCAACCCTGCTGCACGGGAAGGGTTCAGGCAGGAACTGGTTGGCTCCAGGGCCTTTCAGAACACTGGGTAGCATACACCCAGGAATACAGAAAGGAGAAGGTGGGGCTCTTCCTCCCCCTCTTCATGGAGCCGCAGGGAGGTTAAAGGCAGATGTCCCACCCACTGACCCCAGAAGTAGATCTTGCCAGGACTTTTGCTTCTCACACTGCCCCTGTGTTCCTCCTCTCAGCACATTCCAGCCTTCCAATCCTGCTACCCTGTTCAGAGCAATGAGCAAGACAGATCTCCTTCCCAAGATTGCCCAGGCCTCCCAGTCTTCAGCTGGCTGTGGATGTGTGCGTGTTTTCTGGAAGAGGGGTCAGGGGCTGAAGAGAGGAAAAAACCCTTTACCACCTGCTGGTGAGCTGCTGAGGTCACTAATCAGTCCCTCCCAAAGGCTTTTGAGTATAAAATGTGGCAAAAGGTATTAGGAATTCCTGCTAACTCCCCTCCCGCAGCAGCCATTCCAGAAAGACCTTTCCAGTTTCAGAGCCTCCCCCTGTGCGAGCAGAATCTCCCCACATTCAATGAGGCAGACCTTACAAAAGGCTGGAAATCAAGAGTCTAATTTGGTTGTTGCTCTCACGGCAATGGGCCGGCCCCGCGTGCACAAGGCTGTCTTGTGCTGGGACAGAAGAAAGGTGGCCACTTCTGAAAGTGAGCTCAGTCTGGAAAGGAGAATGTGGAAGAGAGCCGGGGTGCTCATATGGAAGGAAAGGGCTGTGGGGTCGCCTGGGGTTGTTGAGTTATCCCTAGGGTCCTTACTCTAGGCCCTTGGTGCCACCCCTGCTCCCAGAGGCTTCCCTACCAGCTTCCAGGAAACCATCGGAAGTACCTTGGTTGGTTGGATAAAGCAGGGCCTCTCTTCTTTTGGGGTCCCATTTCTCATGTGTATGTGTCTGGCTTTTAGTCTGGCCTCCAGCCCTCTTCCCAGGAATGCCCTCCTCCCCGTGCCCAGCCAGCTTCTTAACTCCCTGCCTGTTCTCCCTTCTTTCCACTTCCAGACAGCAAACAAGGACTGACACCCTAGGGCTCTTCGTGCCATTCTGGGACTGAGAGTCCCATGGTGTCTGAGGATGGCATACTTGCCCTTCTCCTCCTGCTCCCTGCCAAGCAGCAGGCAGCCCTGTGCCCTTCTGTGAGAATCATGGTGTTTGGGAGGGCAGGTTGCCTTGGAGAGGGAAGTGGACCTGTGCTTCTCAGCTTGCCCAGAGCCTGCCTTGCCCCCATGCTGGTCTTTGTCCCCTGAGAGATCTTCATCCTGTCCATCACAGACTCCCAGACCTCAGGCCAGGCCCTGAGGCCAGAAAGCACCCTCTTTGCTGCACACCCTTTCTCTTCCCAACCATTCTAGGTCTCATCTATCAGCAAGCTGGTGGACTTCCTGCCAGGCAAAGCCCAGGAAGCCTGGCACATCGCAGATGCTCAATAAATATCTGTGGAATGAATGAACACACTGAGAGCCTTGGCTTTAGACGCGTTGCTTCAATCCCCACCCTAACAGCGCCCCACCCAGGCGCAGCCCAGAGGAAATTGACCTTTCCCCCACTTTTGCAGCCCCCCCCCCAATCCCAACAGACAAATCTGAAGCCCGATATCTGCCGAAGAAGCAATGCCAGTAGCTGTCAATCGGGTTCCAACCATGCTCGACCTGCCTGCCCTGCTTGCTTGCCTAGCCCATCTATGGCCTAGGAGCAGACTGACCTCAACCTTTCCCAGTCTTGCACTAAGCTCTGCAGAGACACAGCACCTCTGGAGCTTCCCATGGCTGGCTCCTCTGTAGGCCTGGATGGCTAACTGCAGCAGCCAGCTGACTGATGGAAGCCTCTTTTTCCCATCTCAGATATCACCAATTACTTAAAACCCAAACTCCTTTCTTACTCCTTTCCCATGTAGTCGGCAATAGCCACTGAGTCACGGATAAGTGTCTAAACCATCCCCGTGAACGCTTGCTTTCCACCTCCTGATGTCTGTCCGCACCCCTCCCCCAACACGCTCCACTCATCCTTTTTTACGGATCCCGTGGCCCCCAGCCACGCAGCTCTCTATTCTGTGCGGTTCCATGTTAGCTTAGCCTGCTTTCTTTCATTAGATTCAAACCTCTCCTCCAGACTTCCTCCTTCAGCTAGCACCTCTTTCAAAAACAAACTTCTAGAAGGGCTTTGCCCTCCAGAGAAGGCCTGCCCACTAGCCCTGCCCTGCCACCCGTGCAGTAGGTTTGCCTGGTGAGTCTGAGCTCCAGCAGCTGAGTTCTCCGCAGCTTTATCCTACAACTTTCCCTTTTCCTTTTTATCACCAGGGCAGTAAGTGCTCATCCCAACGTTTAAGGAGAGTCCAGAGTGTGAGCCCCTCTTGCTTCTGTTACCGTAAATTCCCTCCTCTGTGAGGGAGCAGCACCAAGGCTGGGTGGGTGGGGTGGATCATTTTTCTATGCACCAACGTTGGGGGTGAGGAGACAGGTGTGCTGTGCTGTGCTTCAATCCACAAAGTTCCGTGTAGTACCGCCTCATCTTCCTTCGAGACCGCACCGCACTCCATGTATAGATGCGCTCCGTACCCAGCCGTTCCCCAGCACTTACGCCCTGTTTCTTAAGGGCTTCCTTGCCCCTGGAGATGCACAACTCGAGCAGCGTTTCTGTTGAGGAAGGTCTCTGAAGTAGAACGGCTCTTCAAATCAAAAATTTTGATCCTGTCTAAATATCCCAACCCAAACAAAACACCAGAAACTGTCCCTGGATCCTGTGCACCCCCACTGCTGCCTCTGCACATGGGGCCCACCTGAGCACCTGAGACCGGGTCCTTTACGTTCGCCTTCAGGCCGCCCCCCCCCCCGCGCCCACCCCCACCCCCACCCCCGCGCCGCACACAGATGCCTCAGCTCTTTCTCAAGCCCCGCCCCCATCTCTGCAGCCCCTCTGGCCTGGCTCATTCCGCCCCACTCTGAAGGTTGTTTCCTAAACCCTGCCTGCTCTGATTCCAGTTACCCCAAGAGCTCAAGGTTCCCTTTTTGGGTCTCTGACTGCTGCAGCTTAGTTTTTCTCAAGATGGGCAGAGAGAAAGCAGCTACACAACCTACAGCGCCCAGCGCCAGCCGGCTCTGTGGGCTGAGGGCGCCAAAGACAAGAGCCTTCTCCTTCACGCATTCTACAAATATTTATTGAGCTCCTGTTAAGTGTCACTAAGGGTGCTGTGCCCAGCCAGGTCGAGTCAGCGTCAGAAGATGAGGTCGCCCGACGGTCAGGCTTTGCTGATCTTCACAACACAGTGCCTTCCTTCAGACACAAGGTCATTTCAAGACAGGGTCATCGCACTCCCTCCTCTAGCTAAGGCTGCTGGCTCCTGTTTGACCTCCCTTGAACAATCTCAAGGGCCATCCTCATGGCTAAGGGAGGTGGCGTATCAACACTAACGACATCTTTTTTGTGGTCTTTCCTCAACGGTACAGGATGCTCGCTTCCTGTGGAGCTCTTGTTTAGCCACAGGAAGGGCCAGCACTGTGGACCCTGCAGATGCTCAACTCGGCTCCTCACACAAAAATCTTGTAAATATAAGGTGGCTCTTGGAGTTCTGGACTATGTGGTTGGAAGAGCACAACAGAATCTCCGGCACCAGATCAACAGATTTTAATGTGCTGTACTTGACCCGCTTAAACCACAAGATAAAACCACATACAACTAATCTCGGCCCAGTTTTAACAGAAGGGTTCTGTCTTGCAGTCAGGGGCTCACCCTCCACAGTTTGGACATCAGAAGGCCACCAATGCTTTTGAATGCAGACAGTGACAGCAATGTCGGACCAACCGGGAAAAGCTCCTACTAGTCAGCTCCGGTCTGTAGCTATGCATGCTGAGATGACCTCTGACATAGTGATGCAAAGGCTGCCACCTCCCGGCAGGCGGCTTTAAAGTCAGAGGAGAAGCATGGGTGAAGTCAGACTTCCCTGATCTCAAAGCGCTCAGGTTTGAGGGACCACAGTGTGATTGCACCTGGAAGCTTCACAGCCACGATCACGAGGACGTGAAAACCTTATGGAACTTTATGGATTATAGGTCAACAAGGGATCATTGTTTGTCAGATGACACACTGATCACGAGGACGTGAAAACCTTATGGAACTTTATGGATTAAAGGTCAACAAGGGATCATTGTTTATCAGATGACACACATAGACAACCACCAAAAGGTCTGTCAGGGCAAGATGCTGCTGGACTCAGGGATGTCTTTGCCGTCACTGACCCAGAACCTACAAGCTGTTCCGGCTGCTCCATCCCCCAGTGCAAGTCTTCTTCAAATTAAAAACCAACAAATAGAATCCCAGTGTCCCCTGCATGTCCTCTGACCCCAGCTGCCTGGCCTGGAGGGTCAGAGAATATTTCCCCACCCCCAGTGATCATCATTGGAATAAAACGGAAGAGAGGTCTGGACAACGCCAGGGTGTGAGGAAGCGGGAGGGATGGAGGGAGGGCGGGAGGGATGGAGGGAGGGAGGTAGACATCCAAAACCGAGAATAAAGTTTGCAGCTCAGCCAAGGCCTGGATGGGGCCTTAGGGTGGCCAAGAAGGTGGAGTGGATAGATGTTTTATTTAATTCATACTCTTGACTTAGTCCGCACTCCTAACCATGGCAAATAAAAGCAAAATCACTTGCCCCATCTCCCAGGTCCTCGGCTTGGCCGGCACAGGCAGGAAGTGGAATACAAGTATTTCCCTCCTCCTGCTTTCTCCTGTCACCCCAATTACGGCTCTGAATACCCTTTGCAGGTTGAGGGGGGGCGGGTCTCACTTGGACAGACCTCAAAAATCTTCCTACAAGTCATTGGTGAGAGAAAGTCTCTGGGTGCCGCAGAGGCGGGCGCCCAGGGAGACAGGAAGTGGCTTCGAACCTTGACTCCTGCTTTGCCAAATCTGCCCCTGATTCCTGGGTCGTGAGAAGCAGGGTCCTGCTTCTGGGCCTGGGCAAGCGTGCTTGCCCACTGTGGGCTTTGTTACCCACTGGTCATTTCTGCTCTTGGAGTCTAGGCATTTCTCTGTAGAGCCCAAAAATTGCTGATCCCTTTTCATCAGAGATCTTGCCAGCACTGCTCAGAAGACATGACAAACATGACCCTGGCCTCTGGCCTCTTCGTCTCTGTAACTCAAGTTTCTCCAGGGGGTAGTTGGTCTTCTGACTGCCCCGTCTAATTACCCAAAAGCTTCCATAGGCATTGCCAACATGCTGGGGCAAGCAGGTAAACAGCTCTGGAGCCCCACATGCCAGTCATTCTTGGCTTCCAGCCCAGAGCCACCACTGAGCCCAGAGAAGCCTCTAGGAAGGTGACTGAGGAGATGCAATACTGTAGCCCCACCACAGTTGAGACAAGTCACCTGCTAGCTCTCCTCACAGCACCCAGAAGCCCCATTTAGACCCCTCCAGCCTGATGCTCTCTGATTCCCATAGGAGGTTCCAAGGCCCACAACTCTTCCTGAGCATCCAACCCCTTGTTTTCAGTGCCAGGGGCCTGTGCTATGGAAATTTGAGAGTTTCCCCCAAGAGTGGAGCCTGCCAGCTTCCACCCACAGGCCGTGGAAGTCCTTCAGGCCTTTAGTAAGCTTCCTGTGGCTGGCACTTGGGCCCCCTGGCACCCATCCACTAAGCTATGGACTCCCGACTCATTGGGCCAGAACCGGGTCCTGGCATTAAGTCCCTGATTGGGGTGTCACTGCTTAGGGGATGTGGGGCTCTGAATGAGTAAAGACCCCAATAGCTATCACCTCCTGATTTGGGTTTGTGAAGTGGGGTGGGGTTCCATGTGGTTCTGCTCCATTTCAAAACTCTCTGCAAAAAGAGGCAAAAAGACTGCTTGTAATAACCATGAGAGATCTCATAGAGGCCCTTGGGAGAGCAAAGCTTGAGGGATTAATTAAATGCTTACAGGATGGCGGGGGATCGGTGCTAGTCCCCTTGTATCCAGCCAGGGCAGGCTGAGCACACCTGATCCTTTGCCCCACCGCCAACCACCTGGCCAGGAAACTATCTCAGCTTGGTTTTTTTTTCTGGCTGAAGTCCCTAGCTAATGTGCCAGCTGAATCTGCTCCAACACCATGTTTTCTTAGTCTGAAGGTACAGCCTCAGTGGAAGCACCTGCTCAGAGTGGGTGGAGGGACCTGCCCCGGGACCCTCTTTATTCCTCTTCTGGTGAGAGCTGATAGGGTACAGAACCGTCCCCTGACATCTTCTCCAGGCCCTGTTAGACATGCAAGGTATTGATTTAGAGAAGATAGAAGGCCGTTCTCCAGGGGAGCAGGCTTTGGAAGGTTCTCTGGGAAGCAGCCACTGTTTCTGTCCAGGAACGCACATAAACGACTGGCTGGTGGGAGCCCTATTCCTTCTGAAGCTGAAAGCAAGGACGATCACACGCCAAAGGGAAATGCTGAGGAGGCAAGAGGTTTGGAAATTCCTCGAAATAAAACCGGAGGAGAGAAGTTTGAAAGGAAGAAAAACAGGCATCTCAAAGAGGTGGTCTAACATGGTCCAGCTTCTGACACCACCTTTTCTACGTGCCTGTGTCCTCTGCTAGGGCCAGGGGTGGAGGGCTCCTTGGCTTCCAGACGGCCTACTGGAGACTAGAGTAGGGTGTAGAGTACAGGTTGTGACAAGGGAAGTAACATGGCTCTCTACGCCTAGGCATGGGTATGCATGTTCTAAGTGGCTGTCTCCTTTCAAGCCTCCAAATATTTAGTCTACAGTGTATTTATGGGCAGCAGGCACAATCCAAGGACCGCTGAGCAGGGGCCCTCTGCTCATCAACTCATTCAATCAGGTTTACTTTTCGATTTCCCTGCCAGGGGAACCTCTTTCTCCCAAGCCTGTGTTGTAGGCATTTCTGGCTCACCGCAAGCTTGCTGCAGCTTGCATTTCAGCTTGCCTCTGTCCTGCCAATATGCCTTCTGCTGCTGTTATTCCAATGGATCTGGAAAAGTCTAATTGGAATTAAGACTTCCTGTCCAAACAGAAAAGCCCTCATGTGGGCTCTGCTCCTCACCGCAGTGAGATGTGGGTCACTTTTGCCCGGGTGGTACCACTGAAATATTCTTGGGCCAAAAAGACTACCTGACATCCTAATAAAGAAAAGGTTCATTCAGGCCAATGGATGCCATCTCTGATCCTCCCCAGTGCTTTTCTGGAACTGGACTGGGGAGGGATTTTTGGGACTACTTGCCAGCACAGTTTCCAATCTTTAGCACACCTGAGAGTGTTCTGAGTGCAAGGCAGTTTCGGACATGCTGGGTGAAGAGAGCTGTGAGGGACCCACACAGTCAAAGGCCTTACTTCGACACGCACTCAAGGCCAGAGCTGGCTGAAGAAAGGCAAGCTTGGCCTCCAAGGCTCTTCTTCCTGACCCCCGTTACCCCCTGGTCCCCCATTCCCCAGAGTTACACAAGACAGAGAAAGGATAAGCTAAGGGTATTTCCGATTCAGATTCCCATGGCCACCATAGCCAGTTTAATAGCCGAGAAGTCGCTGTGTGCCTCGGAGTGTGTCACAGTGCAAGAGGAGCAGTTGGGCCAGGGCTGTGAGGACTAAAATGCTCCGGAAGGTGGCTTGTCCCATTCCTCCTCCGACTTTCCAGCCTCAGCCCTACCATAGCCATGGCCCACCCCACCCGTGCCTCGCTCTGGTGGCTAAAGTCCTGTGGTGTCTCCTCAGAGTCCATCTCATCCGGGGGGAAGGCAGCCAAGAGGTTTGTTCTTGCCCAGACCGCTGGTGATAGCCTTTGTCCCTCAGCCTCCTTAGGTGAATTCCTATCCTGTTTTTTTATCTAAATTTCTGAGGAAGGATTCACACCGTATTCACGAGCTGGTGAGTGGGTCTGTGCATGTGTTGGGTGAGGTCATCTTAACAGGGACGGGTGGCCTGGGTTCATAAAACCCCACAAACAAGAGTCCTACATCTTAAGTTCTGTTTTACCCAACATACAAGTGAGGAGCTACCAAGCTGCCCTGCCGCCCTCACCAGTATGGTTCTGGTCCCGGCCTCTAGTTATAGTTCCAGTGGGGACTGTAAATGCCTCCCCAGATAGCAGTGTCTCCCAAGCTTTTGCCAGCTCTTGCTGTCATTTGCCAACCCCCAGTCCTTAACACAGATGTTGACAGTGAACACTGCCCAGAATTCTGATGGTCCTTGAACCTTTTTGTTTTGGAGCCCACTCCTATTAGCTCATCTGTTGAGAGGGCTCTTTTCTCAGGGTGGGCAAAGCCAGGAGCTATTGTTCAGGAGCCCCTGGTGCTGCTGTGTGCTTGGGCCTGGAGAAGCCTCTGTCTCCCGAATGCCCCTTCAGGGAAGACAAGTCCACCACAAAGGTAGGCGGGTCAGAAGCTTTCCTCATGAATGCAACCTTCACATGGGCTGTTGGGACCAGTCCACATCAGACTCGAGGCCTCATAACTGAGTGCTAGCTTGGGATGCCCTGTGGTTCCTGTGGCATCACCTTGTCCAAGGCCCCTGCTGGCCTGTGCTTTTGCTGGAACCACAGTTTCTGCCACAGCCAATGAAACAAGCTCAAATGAAGACTACCACAACCATCTTGGGAAGATGAAGTCAGGGTAGGGGACCCGTGGACAGTTCCAGAACAACAAAGAGGCAGGATCATCATTCCCCACCACTGGGCCTCCTTTAAACCCGCCATCCCACTTTAAAACCAGTCCCCTTTGGACTCGGTCTCTTGGGGCTTAGCAGGCAGACTTCCATGATTCATGTTCGTTAGGACATTAGTCGTTTGATTTAGACCGATCAGGCAAGAATAAGACTGCACACAGTCCTTCCTGCTTCTGCTCCATAGCCCCTGGCATCCCTTGCAGTATGGATCATTACACATGTGCGTATGGTTTTGACCTCTTTCAAGATCCAGTATGTAATCTGCACTCCAACCATTTTGTCAACTCCAAATCAGGTGGGGGGAGGGATAGATAGAGGGCTGTCCCTGGGGAGTCTGCTCCTCAATGTCAAGAAGTGGGTAAATGTTAAGGGCAAAGAAAGGCCTTGACAACCTTGCACAAATCCACATGCGAGAGCAAAGTCTCAAAGCAGGCAGCTAAGGCCATCCTTGGCTTGACACATGGCACACCCAAGGGAGGAAGGAGCGGGCCTACTAAGTGGCCGCTCTGAGGCTCTCTCCCATTGGCTTTCTTCCCTGGAAGGGGAGATTGGCACAGTGTCTTATTGCCTCTGGGTTCTAGCAGAGAGAATATGAGCTATCCCCCATCAAAACACTGGGACTGCTTTATACCCAAACTTTTGGAACTCAGGGTCCCAAAGATTTCCCTCTCTAATCTGCGAAAGACATTTCTGAGAATCTTAGCTGCAGCCAGGTAAAACCCCAAATCTTCTCCCTACTTCACTGACAAACCAATGGTCAGGACTATTCCTTAAATATAGTGGACCCCCCCCATTCTATTATCCTGAGATACCCAAGTTCTACCTTTGGAGCCTGACTGGCGGGTGCTCCCTGTGGCATGTGTGTTGTTGGCTGATCCACATCTTTTGATGTTTCCCTATCTCTCTCCATGCCCCTCTGGACCTGGACCTGTGTCACGATTTTCTGTTGGCTGAGAGCTGACCTCAATCTGTTCTGAGTACCCCGTATGCTCCCTTAGGCACCTTGTCCCAACCCCTTATGCCAGCATTTCTTCAAGAGGCTCGCGGGTGTGTGCAAATTCAGAGGTAATTCCAGTAAGGGTATGCCCAGAAGGGCCAAGCCTTAGACTTGAAACTACAAACCCCCACCCCCAATCCCCAAAGTATCTCACAGTATTAATGCCTTTGGGCAAGGAGAATGAGTGACTGCTTGCCCGGGACGGGACCCAGATCCTACCTACATCCCTGGGTGAAAGGCCTCCACCCCAACATCCTCCATCTATCGTGATGGTCCTTCAATGTCTGCCTTGCACTTAGTGCAACTCTTGTCTTTCTGGCGTCTATCCTGGATCTTATTTTACGACCAGCATCCACTAAGAAGAAAAAGAGGCTCCAGACAGCAACAGGTTTGAACAAAAGGCATTTCAATCTATCTCTCTGTGGCATCAAGAGACAAGAGGCAAGGCCACAGACGCTGGGCCTACAGACAAAGGTCCTTGGATCCCCACTTTCTACTGTGTTCCTGAACGGATTCTCCTGGGGATCAGAGCCAATTTCCACTCTAATGGACAGAAACCCTAAAAGGCCGTGTGGAGCGTCGTTGGGAGACGGCGCAGAGACAGATCCAACTGCAGAGAGAAGTGATAGCTCCCCGGCCTTCAGCGACCTGGCTTAAGTGAGCGCCAACGGCCCAAGAAAACCAGTTGTGGGTGTGGCCACATTCGTCCCCGCCCCTCACAGCCACCAACTGCTGAGCGCTGTGGGCCTGGGGGGTGTGGTCAAACCTGCTGCACCACGCCCCTCAGTGCCTCCCAGTTGGGGAGTACGGTCAAGCCACCCACACCACCCCTCTCGCTGCTTCCAACCACCACCATTCAGAAAGCTGAGGTGGGGGGGTTGGGAAGGGCAATCAGCCGCGACCTGGCTCTAGCCACACCCATAACTGCCTCCAACCGCCTTAGTCAGGAGAGCCTGGGGGTGGGGCCGACCAAGCCTCCAGGGCCCCACCCTTTCCGAGCCAGCTCCACCAACCTCTGGGTCACTCAGTTCTGAAGTCCCAAGAAGTGTGTGTGCGTGCCCGCAGCCCTCTGCTACCCTGGACTCCCGGGTTAGGGTCAAGAACCGATTTAGAGAGTTTCCCGAGACATCCTTGATTTCAAATATCCTGTCCCGTTGTCAGACTGAGCAATTCTCCCGAGCTTTGGAGAAGGTGCCCTGACGCACTTCGAGAGAGCCTGGATTAAGAAGTCTCAGTTAAATCGGATACCTTGACACACCAGGTTGTCCCTGAGGCCCAAAAACCTCTTTATTAAACCTCTCACCAGATTGTCCCCGAGGTCAAAAAACCTCTTTATTTAGGGGGAGTGGACTATAATGGTTACCTTCCAAAGTATCGAACTGGAATTGACAATTGCCTGGGCATTGAGTGAGGAGAGAGGGAGGGATTGGCTGTTGTCATTTCAGGCAATTAGACTGAAAGCCCTGGCCAGGAGTTTTGGGTACTTTTAGGCCCTGTTCCTTTCCACCTTGAAGTCACAGGACTTTGCTCCCTCCACCAGCAAAGCAGCTTCTGGACACAAGAAACAGGCTGCCTGACTTTTGATGTTCCTGGTGCACAGTCCTGGGATCTACTGTTTCCTTCTAGGGTCTGCTCCACTCCTGCCCACTCCACCTTTCTCTCCCACCAAGGCTGCAGTGTAGTCTGGGAGGGAGAGATGATGGGAGAAGAGCAAACCGGTGTGCTCTCGTGGAGCTTACTGGAAGAGCTGTCACCCATGTCTGCCACACTCCTGCCTCCCCTACCCCCCAAAGTTCAGAGACCCTGAAATGATCATATTCACACTGGTGTCCGAGCCAAAGATGCAGAAAGGTTTTGATCATGTTTGTGCCAGATCAGAGTTTGGGCCCCTGGCTGCCCTCACAAGCTAAGCTAGGCTCATCCACCTGTCCTCAATAGATCCAATAAGCCACAACAAAAAAGCAGAAAATGGAGATTTATTCAGTTTGGCCATGATGAGAAGAGGAACAAAGAGGTCCAGTGACCCTCAAGTCTGTCTTTGGGGTTCTGACATGACGTTTGGGTTTAAATAGAGGTGTGCATAGCTAAGCATGTCTCGTCAGGATGCTGTCCAGATAATCCCAGAATGCAGCAGGCTTTGCAGCTCCCTGGTCCTCCTAGCCTGCATGGAAGAGACAAGGGCACTCTGTGCTTTGATCATCTTGTCTCTGGGCAAGAGTGTCCAGCTTCAGGCCATGTGTACATGCGTTCATCCTTGCAGAATCTAGTTCACTCTTTTTTTCAGGTCACATTAGAGGAATTCTACCAGAACCTACCTGCTGTTGACTCAGGGAGCTTTTAAATATATTGCAGATTAACCTCACTTCACCAGGGCTGTGCGTGCACACGTGGTGGGTGATGCTTGGGCATGGGTGGGGTGCCGTACAAGTGATGGGGAAGTTTCTCCTTGGTTAGATTTTAAACAGGTTATTCTTAGGCAAAAGCAGGAACAGCTAAACTAACGCTGATTGCTAAAATCAGGGAAGCCCAAAGAGAGGAATGGGGGGGGGGCGTTGCTAAAAGCTTCAGCTAGGGGTGGAAGGAGACTTGGAGGGTGAGAAATCCAGCCATCTCCCAAGGGGCACTGACTGAAGACTCATTCCGTAGGGCCTGGTGTCTCTGGAGACAGACCTTCACATCCTCCCAGCCGCCACTCCACCCAAATGAGGTATCAATAGCAGGCATATTTGGGGTCCTCTGTAGCCCTCAGTCACATCAGAAGCCCCTGAACTGACCTTACACCGACTATTCAGATTGATGTCCTAGAGACAGCCTTGCCCCAGGGTGGCCACTAAGATGCTAAGAAATTTAAGGAATTCCTGTCTGGAAAAAAAAGAAAAAAGAAAAAGAGAAAGAAAAGATGGACCTGTACTCAAATCTTGATAAGTTATTAACTGCCTCCCTTACTTCCCAAGCCCGTATCTTATGTACTCAAATCTTGATAAGTTATCAACTGCCTCCCTTACTTCCCAAGACCATATCTTATGTACTCAAATCTTGATAAGTTATCAACTGCCTCCCTTACTTCCCGTATCTTATGCCCCTTCAGTTCTTTGCAACCCGTGGCACCAAAGTCATGGGAAGAAATGAAAAAAAAAAAAAAACCAATAAATGAAAGAGATGCTCATCTCAGTGATTCCCTTTGAGCTGAGCGTGCCAAGGTAGTCATGGCTCACCCCAGAGTACCAAGCAGAGGGCAGAGGGCCATCACTGGCCCAGGGACTCGCCCTGAGAATTGTCTCAATTTTTAAAGTTTTCTTTTTTTAACCTAAACAAAATCCAGAGAATAACATTTAAATCAGTTTTGTTGGTAAGACTGAGTGTAGCAGATTCTAGTCCGTCCTCTGTAGCTGGGGATGTTCTCTGAGGTAATATAAAACCAGTCATCATCCCCTTTCCCTAGGTGCCCTCTGACCTCCTTGCCCGAGTTGACTGTCTCGGCCACTCTGAGATAGTTGGGTGCCAGGTGGAGGGTAGAGTGTGTCTAGCCCAACCTCCTTATTCTACAGTTGGGGAGACTGAAGCCCCGAAAGGAAAAGCCCTCAGCATTGTTCTCTCTGCTTCCCCCCAAGGCCCCCGAGGCTGCTCACTCTCCTACCCTGTGTTGGTCTCAGGATCTTTCACGTAGGCGTCCAGCTCCTGCCTTCTGTTTGGCACAGCAAAGGCAGACAGACCCTCAAGTTCCACTCCAGCCATCAGGGGCCCCATCTGGCCCCTCGCATGCGCTCCTGTAGGCTGTCTCTCAGGGTAGCCCTGAGAGCGCAGCTGGGGGCTGCCTCATTTGGAAGCCGCGTGCACTGACCCAGCCCCTCTGCTAGTAGAATAATGGCAGGAGAGGTTGCTTTGCTTTTGCCGTAATCGGCACGGAGACTCCATCAAAGGTCGTCTCCCAGCCCTGGAGCCTCGCTCAGATCTTTCCGATGTCACTGCCCCTAGAAAAAGCCAAAGCCTTGTTTAAAACGAGAAGGCTGTGTTTGACTGCTGACACCACATCTGGTGGTCATGGGCGCCCATAGCAGACCAGCTGAGGTAGTAGGTGTGCTCAGCTCTAGTGGCACTGGCAGGACTGTCCCCTTCTCTCTACAAATGAGGAAATGGACACACCCAGTCTGACGAAGGGATCTGCATTGGGTCTTGACTAGTGGCCAAATCAGAACTAGAATTAAAAAAAAAAAAAAAAAAAAAAAGGCTGCAGAACCCCAGGCTGGCCCCAACATCCTCTTGTCACTGAGGTAGTACCCTAGGTTGCTGACCATGACACTTAGCAGGCTTTCTTCTGGCATCCCCTCCCATTGGGAAGGCCACACTGAGCGGCTGGCCCCCAGGAGGAGAGGCCCTGCTGCAGAAGTGGGGCCTGAGCACCGGAGGACAGGGACCAGCTATTCTAATTCCTTGGTATCTTTGCATTCCTGATTCTGATGTTTTCTCCAACAAGTGGCTGTGGAAGCTGCCCTCCAGCTGCTGGGTCAGTCACCAAGGTCCAGGTGTTGACAGAGAAAGATAAAGACCAGGAAACCGTTTCTGACATAGTTGGCCCACAGCAGAGAGTAAATGGCCAGAAACGGCCTGGAAGAGGCCATAAAATGAAAATAAAAGAGGATCGTAATTTATGGCATGCAGTAGATGTGGGGAAGTGGTGTGGCCAGTGAAGCTTCATTTCCCCCAGCTCAGAGCAGCTCTCAGCCAGACTGAATTTTGGAAAATCCCCTGTCCCCAGATGAAGGTGGGACAGTAAATGGAGCTTGTCTTTCTGCTCTCTGCACCTTACACCTCAGGACCCTTAGAATCAAGTTCGAGTCCCCTGCCAAATGCCTTAAAGTGGCAAACGGCCTTCCAGTCCTTTATCTCATTTTATCCTAGAGACTCTGTCTTGTGGGAACTGGCTCAAGGTCACACAGCTAGTCAGTGGCAAATCCAAGACCTAGATCTAGGACTTCCTATTTCAAGATCAAAGTCTTTCTCAAACCCATCTCATTATTCTCACTAGGACTTAGAAATTTGAAATTCAATCTGTTGGGACCCACACTTCCAATGTTCTCCCCACTAAGGACATCCCAAAAGGGGGAAGACTTCCAGGCTAAAGGGCACTCACTTTGACTGACCCGACCCGAGGCCCTGATGTGGCCTGATGAAACCTTAGAGGCAGGGCAGTAGACCCCTGAGTTCCGAATCTAGGCCTGGGTTTGTAGGCTGCTATCCATAGTCCTGAAGTTCAACTGTCTCTCAGGCCTCCACGGGAGCCAGAGGACCTGGCCATCACGTCCCTTTCCTAGACAGGCTTGGATGGCTCCCAGTAGCCTGAGTTCCATCCAGTGCTCTGTCTCCCATTTACAAAGCTCAAAGGTGAAGGCAGTGTCAGATAGAGAGGGTTCCCATCAGGCCCTTCCAGGCTGCAATTGTTCCGTGTTTGAACCCAGAGGGAGGTGCCCGGAAATGAGGGGTCCCAGGCATCCTCAGTCCTGTGGCCTTTTCTTTGTTGATCTGGGGGATTTCCCTGGGGACTGCCCCTTTGAAGCTTGGTGTGGGGAGAGACGAGAGCTCTGAGCCCAGACCTCCTTTCTGGATATGCCCTCAGGGGAGCTGCCGCCCCTGAGACCCAGCTGCTATTTCTTGCTCGTCCCAAAGCTTACCCTTGGACATGACAGTACTCAGTAAAGTTCCACATACCCTTGACTTGCAGCGCTGTGACCACTGGCTGAGCAGGGTGTCCCAGCTACCCGGGGTCCTGAGGTCTAGGACTGCCTGATATCCACCTATGTGCAAAGCAAGCCTGAAGCTTGGAGAATGCAGCCAGCTCCATATAGACTAGAGATTTGAGAGGTGACAGCAGGGGTCCCCCAGGCACCACAGGCACCCTTAGCTCATCTTTCCCCCAGAGGAGGAAACTCTCAGTTCCATGTTCCATTCTGCTCCCTGCTCATTGACCCCGAGCCCAGAAGATGCTCAACCATACCATAAGGACACGTGTTCAACTATGTTTATGGCAGAATTTATCATAGCCAGAATCTGAAAACAACCCCAAATACGTCTCTTTCTACACATATAAACAAGAGACAGCGTCCTTTACAATAGCCACAAATACCTTAAAATATCCTGGAGTAACTCTAATGACACAAATGGAAAAACCTCTATGATAAGAAACTTAAATCTTTGAAGAAAGAAATTTAAGGCATTAGAAAATGGAAAGATCTCCTATTCTCCTGTGAAGATAGAACCAACAGAGCAGAATGACAATCTTACTGAAAGCAATCTACAGATTCATGCAAATGTCCACTAAAATTATAACAACATTCTTTACAGAACTTGAAAGAACAATCCTCCACTTTATAAGAAAAGATTAAAAACTCAGGATGGCCTAAACATCTTAAAATCTTATACAATCAAGGAATTTTTGAACACATCACAATCTCTGCCTTTAAAACTTTACTACAGCCGGGCGGTGGTGGCGCACACCTTTAATCCCAGCACTCGGGAGGCAGAGGCAGGCGGATCTCTGTGAGTTTGAGACCAGCCTGGTTTACAAGAGTTAGTTCCAGGACAGGCTCCAAAGCTGCAAAGAAACCCTGTCTCAAAAAAAAACCAAAAAACAAAGCAAAAAAAACAAAAAAAAAAACAAAAAAACTTTACTACAGAACCACAGTACTGAAATCAGTCCACACGGCAGGGGTAGGACACAGGCTCTCTCTGTCTGCCAGTCTGTCTTTCCAAGCTCTGACGGGCAGATTTTTAATTATCTTTTTTATTTTAACTTGTAAATATAAAATTAAGAGAATCCTCTTCTCTGTTCTCTAGACTGTGTGAGGTTAAACTCACTCTCCTTGCTCCCGCTTGCCTTTCACCCACAGGTGGGTTAGAGTCAGCTAGCCAGCACGTGGTGCCTCAATCTCAGCAGGAACCAAGGTGATTCTTGGGCCAAAAGCGCTTTTTTATTTTTCCTACCCATTTAGCAAGCGATAAAAGTTGCAATTCTGTGACTATTACACTTACAGAATTTAAATAACTCTGCCACTGTCTCTGCTCCGCTCTCACTCCCTTTAGCTACCGACATATATAACTGAATACTTTTTAAACATATTTCTACTCCTGATTTAAATTTTTTCCCACTTCTTTATACTTTTTAAAATTTTGATCTCTATTTTTGAGCGCTCAATACTCACATATCCAGCTGTGGTGAAATTTTTTCTAGCGTGTTCCTCACGTTTTCCTCCATACTTTTGGTCCCTTCTCTGGCATTTCTTGGGGGTCCAGCGGTCAGCTCTATGTTGGGTGCCGTTATGTCGGGGTCTGGTGCTAGCCCGGACTTTCAATCATTTCTCTACCAGACCCCAACATAAACTATCTCTCTCTGAACTGGCGTGGAGGAGACAGGAATAAAGACACAACTCAGTTTTCTCGGGAGGGACATTCTCAGAGATCCCTCATGATATTCTGAGTTTACGTCCTGAAAAATCCTTCCTGCTTTATTTTCCAAACAGCCTTTATACCAAAACTTAACTTAGGGGAAATACATTAGCATTCTGTCTCCAGGTAACCAGGTGAATTTTCGTCATGTCCACAACTACCTGTCTGCTCTGCATGCTAGCTGTCATGTAGGTTTGAATCAGCATCTCTATCAGGCATTCTCCAAATTACAAAGAAAGGAGCAACCACATCCTGACCTTTTGTAAGGGCAGTGACAGCCTGTCTGCAGGGCTACGTGACACCTCAGGTGGGGCCTATGGCTTCAGAGCCTGGCTGCCACACAATATAGAAATATGGGCCTACACAATTTATCTCTGTGGGTTAGAACCTGCCCCACCCTGCTGGACCAGATTCTAGCAATTGCTTCTTTTTCCTGCCTCTCATCCCATACGGCCTTGTTTTCCTTGAGCTGGCTTTAAAGGAATCAAGTTTTTGAAGTGATTTACACAAGAATTTAAGGATTCAGGGAACTTCCTAGAGTGGGAGGAATCGCAGAGTGTTGGCCCCTCTGAAAAAGCCCTGCTTGTGTCCAGTACTCTTTGAGGACGGCCGTCAGCCTGTCTCTCCCTCCTGCCTTCATGGAAAGAGCTGGGGATACTTGAAAGGCCCAGTCCTGTCGTGCACAGCTCTGCAGAGAGCCTCTGCCCCAAGAAATCTCATCGTCAGTGTGCTGGCTTAGCTGGGTTTCCCCATGCTCCTCAAGGGCCACGATGGAGTTTGTCGTCTGTGGCCAGGGTACAGAGACAAGCTGTTTGGAGGCCCTGCCAGCCTACTGTTTGGTGTCCTGGCCAAGTTCTGCAAACAAGACACCACCATGTGCTTCCCTTTAGCAGTGGGGGGTCAGGTGCGTGGTGGTCCCCAAGTGGACACATGGTTTATTCAAGCCAGAGTTATGGTCATTCAAGTTGGTGGAAACATTGGGCCTCCGGGAACCATTCCTTCTCCCCGCTACTGTCTCTCTGCAGATTTGACTACTTGGGAGCTGAGCCAAGGCAGTGAATTCCTCTGGCCCTGACTGTGGGAAATAGTGTTGAGCCACTCCCAAATCCTGTCCTCAGAGCTTGTAAACTGGCAGGAGGATAAACTGAACACCTAGGAAGGGAGTGGCCTGGAGTCTCGCACTCCAGTCAGGCCAAGGACAGATGAACGGTCTGTCCCTCTGCAAAGGCCTTTCACCACCAGAGAGTAAGGCCAGTCAGTCAAGGATAACATGTAGCCAGGGCTTTAAAGTTGCAGGTCCCAGGTCTGGGTCCTGTCTCCCCACGTTGACGAGGCCAGTGGCAATGCGGAGCCGGTCCAGACACAGTTGTCTGCTTCCCTTTCCAGTGTCTGCACTCCCAGCCCCCTACTCCCCTCAAAATCTTCTGTTTATTCATGCTCACTGTAAGTGTGCTGACTTGTCCGTTGGCATGTTGGTCTCTCCCAGCTGACGCATATGCGTGGCTGAGAGTGCACTGACATTTCCATTGGTGTGTTGATCTCTGCTGGTTGAGGAGCCTTTCCATGAAGGATGCACTCTGCTCTCTGAACCCAGTGGGCCAGGAGCAGAGGGAGCCAGGACAGCAGCCTCAGGACGGGCAAGGAAGCCTTGGAATGGCCACCTTTGGGGACCACACTGGGCAGAGCAAGCTTCTCGACTAGAAGGCTGTGACCTTCCATGGCTTCCCCCATGACTCCTATGGGGCCCTGGAGTACTCTCTGACTGGAGTACCCACTGATTGGAGTACCCTCCCCTTGACTGGGACCCAGGACCAAGGGAACCCGCATAGGTGACATTTTATGCCTTGCTCTCTGTCTATGGTTGAGGCACAAAGTAACCCGAGAGTGGGCTGGCAGAGGCTTTGCCGTCTTTTGGCTCCCTTAAAACGGTTCTTTTTCTGGTTGCCCCTGTCTCTAGACACCTGCTGGCCAGTCCTCTGCAGCTGCAGGCTTTCCTCCTCAGGGGAAGGGGGGGGCTCTTGTGAAGAGGAGGTAGGATTTAGTGCTGGCTCATCTCTCACAACGCTGTGAGAGGTTCCATTAATTTGTACTTGATCCTGTCTGGTAGGCTGGCACGTTCACAAAAATAACCTGGCAAGACATTTGCTAACTGCATGTCGAGAAACTCAAATGTGTTTCTTGATGGAGTACAAAGACGGAAGGGCCTTGGACCTAGTTTCAGCTCTCACTGGAAGGCACTTTGTCAAGATCTCCAGGATTCCAGGTCACTCCCAAAGTCTTATCTTTGGCCCTGACATTTTAGGGTTTGAGAACACTGGGAACCCATTTGTCTTATTTCGAGTCACAAAGAATCATCTACTCAGAATGACCCAGGGAGGCCCCAGCACATCCCCACAGGCCTTGTCATTGACCTAACACTGAAAAGGAATTGTTCAGGTCAACAAGAAGAGCACATGGACTGTGCCTGGCTTGGGAAGGCAGGGAAGGGCTGGCAAAGCAGAGCAAGAAAGGAAAGCAATCGGGAATGAGAGGGCCGCATTAGGAGGGCGTTGGCATTGACTGGGGCCAGAGCCTAGTGGCTGACGCCTGCACACATCCGTGACTGAGAGCTGACTCCAGCCACACAAGTTTCTGACCTCTGTTTGCCTCCTGGGACCTCCACTCCTGTTCCCAAAGAAGCAGCTGAGCTCTGCTGTGCACGCTGGGAGTCAAGAGGTACCTCTCTGTACACGGCACCCCCACCCTTTCTCCATGTGGGACATTCTCAGGGTGACCAGATTGAGCCTCCTTGGAAGGGGGCTTGCCCACCCCTCAGGCTTTTCTCTCACGTGAACCCCTGCTGAGTGGAAGGTCTGGGGAAGGCTCCGTGAAGTCCACTGTGCTGTGGGTCTGACTGTCAGGCCAAAAGTGACTTATCCTACTGGCTCCCTTGCCCCTTAGCCCTCAGCTGCCCCAGCGCTCAGGTCTGGAAGCCTGCTCGCCAGCCCTTCCTTCCTAGTCCCGGCTCCAGAACCCATCTAAGCCCGTCATATAATAGTAAAGCCATTCTTAGTTGGATGGTGCGCTCCACAGACTCCAGAGAGGCTGGGAGCTGCGGGTAAGAGCTCCTGGGGTGCCGATAGCTGAGCTGCAAGTACGTAGCAGAGTGGGAAGGAGTCTGGATTTTGAGTCCTGGCACCCAGTGAAGCGCTCTGGGCTTGAGAGTAACTATACTCTAACCAGAAGGACAAACTGGTGAATGGGTACGATTGGGGTAGGAGGTGACAGTGACCACTTTATGATGTCTTGAGTAGACAATCTGTTGAGGGAATTGTTGGTTTTCTCTGGGAGGCCAAGCAAGTCTTCGCGAGAGGCTTTGGCATAGATGCAGGGGCCCATCACATGGTGGAAGAGGTGCACGGAGCAGGCGGTGATCTGGTATCTGCACTTCTCTCCCAGCCCCCCTTCCTTCCTGGGGTGCCCTGATATTTTCATGGCAACAGAAATCTTGCAACTCAGCCAAAATGAGCTGGGGTCTGAGTAACTTAGAGTGGCACACCCT
The DNA here is from genome assembly GCA_028555095.1 of Dicrostonyx torquatus. NCBI lineage: Eukaryota > Metazoa > Chordata > Mammalia > Rodentia > Cricetidae > Dicrostonyx > Dicrostonyx torquatus. Next base: position 866,994 of record JAQHUG010000229.1, on the reverse strand, counting down.
CCAGATGTGGCGGCAACAGGCCAGGATGGAAGGAGCTGAGGTGGGAGAGAGGGTCGGATGCCTGGGATGAGGAGGTCGATGTGACAGGTGCTTCCAGAAAACCCAGTGGTGTGTCTCCCTCCTCCTCCAGTGCATGCCAGTCCCTCCCCAGTCTGGAAGAAGTTGCACTCTGCCTCAGGAAGTGAGGGACCCTCCCTCTCCCGGCCTCCACACAGAAGGCAGTTTTCGGCCTTCTCTAGCAATTCCCAGATTGTCTCTAACTACTCCTCTCACCAAGGTGTCATGGCCTTCCTAGCCATACTAACACATCCGTGAAAATAGTAGGGGGAGGGTATTTCTTCTGAGGAAAAACCCTATGATCCAAGGTAGCCTGAACTGTGGAATGATGGTGCTGGCGAGGGCCATTCCCGGCCACTGGGACATCGGAACTGAAGGTGGCCGAAGTCCCGCCACCCTTCTTTCCCCAGGCAGTAGTAGGATGAGGGTGTATGATGGAAGCTTTATCCGTGGTTGGTCGTGGGGGGCCCTGAGGGACCCCACTTTGCTTCGCTCCCTGGCTGTTTATCTGCTGAGTACTAACTGGGGAAGCACAGGTGAACCAAGGCCACAGTGTCCTCGGACATAACCAGGTGTCACAGGTACCTAGCCACCTTTCCTCCCACATTGCGGGGACTTGAGGAGTCCACTTACCCCGTTTCCCAAGCCAACCCTGCAGCCAGGAACTTTCTATTCTCTAATGGCATCCTAGAGACAACACTCTACTCTTTTCCCACACTGCACCAGGCCAAAGCCTCTCGCGAAGCCTTGCTTGGCCTCCCTAGCCAGAGCCCCCAGGGGAGAAGAGCTACCCCAACACCCAAACCCCAGTTCAGATGAGCCACACTCCACTCTTCCCGAGTGAACTTTAACTCTTGAAGATGGCATGGTCTGCCTTCTGGGCTAGAATGAGAACGTGCCATCCCCTCCCACCTCAGCCTGGACCCTTGAGCACCCTAAAATGACAATGAAGGGTAGTTCTGGGAAGTCCCCAGGGGCAACTGAGTCAGGCAAACTCAGAGAAGGCCTCTTCAGGGAAGTTGACCTCTGCCTGAGCAATCTTTTCACCTCAGGCCAGGGTGGGCCCAACCCTTGCCTTGTCACTCCGTTCCCACACGCTCTGTCCTCTTTTTCTACGCCCTCTTCTTACCAAATTGTTCTTTGCCACTTAACCCCCACTGTTAGTGACCTTGTGCCCTGAACTATTTCCAGGTCAGCCTCTGAGGAGGAGACTCCATTTGGCCCTGTGCCATTTCTTAACTCCAGGATTCCTTGGCCTGGCTTGCCATGAGGGGGCTCCCTCAGGCCCACTGGGACCAGGCAAGACAAGGTCCCTGTAGCACTGACCTCTAGCCCAGGCTGTCTTCAGCAGGGGTCGTGAGCATGGTGAGCAGTAGCTGTTGTGTCTATTAGACAGCCATGTCTTGACAGATACTGAAGCCCTGGGAGCCCTGGGGACAGGGCATCATGAAGACAGGAGAGAGCCAAACGGTTCCTCTGGCCCCCAGTGGGCTCTTCCATAAGAAACAGGAGATAGGGTGTCTACAAGAACACAAAGTTGCCAGGGACTCAACCAGCCCTGAGATTCAGCAGAGGTCCCAAGCAAAGGAGCCTGCTCACAGAGAAGGGGTATGGCATACATAGCCTGAGGGCTGCTCTCACCCGGTGAAGGGCAGGCTGGTCACACCTGCAGCTGTTTGTGTTTCTGAGACTGGACCTTCAAAGAAAGGGAAGCAGCCACCTGATTCTGCAATTCTTCTGCCCTTGCACCGTGTCCCTCCCCCAGTCCCAATCCCAGGACTCTCTGCAGGCTGCATCCAATCTTAGCTCATGCTGGTGGCATGGTGAGGTGGACACTTGAGGACCTGCCTGCCAGCCCAGAGGCCCCTCGCGTGCTGTCTGGGTGGTCAGAAAGGCTGGCTCACCATATAGCTCCAACTCCTTACTGTTTGCCGTGGGGCCACTTCCGTCACCATATGCTGACAGATGAATTTTCTACTCCCTAGTGGGGTTTCCCAAAAGAGAAAAACATCCCTTGATAGACAGAGGTATTCAAAGATGGCCGCTCCTGGTAGTCTGGCTCCCCCTCTGTGGGTTGGGTGCTGATGAACGGAAGAGCATTGGGGTGAGTCCAAACACTTTTTAAAATTTCCAAGCCCTGGGCTTGATGGTCAGCCCAGTAAATTCCTTCCAAATTCTTTTTGTTTGTTCTCTCCTTAAGGTCCGATCCTATGTGCTTTTTTGTTCTCACGCCTCTCCCCACTCTGTTGCCGGCCTGTTCCCAGCACTTCCTGACTACTCCCTCAGCACCCACCCTTGTATAGCCGCATGTGCTGGCCTGCTGGATGGACCACAGCGTGGAGGCAGGGGGTGGAGGACAAAGGAGAAGAGGTGACCCACCAGCCAGGTGGAGACCCAGATCTTCCTAAAAAGCACACCTGCCTGAGACACCTATGGGGCGAGCCCATGTCTACCGTTCTCTGCAATGGATCTCAGGAGATGGGGGAGGCCTGTCCGCCCCCGCCACTCCCACCAGCAATCTGACTGCAGTCACACAGTCACAGAATGACAGAAGCAAACACAGAGAAACAGAGAGAGAGAGAAATTGCATTTGGGGACAGTTGCCTGCAATTGTTACCAAACTTTTGAAACAAAAACAACAACAAAGAAATAAAAGCACCCGATAATTAAGTACATAATTGTACACAGCACTTGTTAATTAAGCTTTTACTCCTAAAACCTGACAGAATCTGCTTACAAGGTGATAGCTGAGGGGAGGTGACAGATGGCGGGCCATCTGTGATGCGAACTCTCGGCAGTGAAAACTTCCTGCCCCGCAGAAGGAAGGAGGCGCTGCGCGGAGGTTTCTGGAGTGCAGCGATTTGTCTTCATTTTCTGCAGAAAACGAGTTGATGGGACACAGCGAAGACAAAAATATTGGGACAGACTGTCTACCCCGTCTTGCCAGCTGCACTCTGCTCCACGGCCCATGTCCTGCACAGCTCTGCTCGAGTGATGTCTCTTTACACTTCTTTCATGCTCCAGTTCGTGAGCAAGGAGAAAAAGCAGGACAGAAACTGGAGAACCGAAGGGACAGTGGTCATGTCCTTGTCCCCAGTCAGACCCATGCTGACCTCCTCCATGAGCACACAGGTCTCCTAGCCCATGGCCTCACTGTAAAATGGAGATTTACTACCTTCCTTGGCCGCTGGCTGGCTGATCTGATAAGATGGCAGAAGAAGCTCATTGAGCAGATAGGCGACTTTGCACCCCGGGGGGGGGGGGGGGGATTAAAAAGCACAGGACTCTGTGATTTCAAGAGTCTGTGTGCACTGAGCTCCAGCCCTATTGCCAGCTGCACAGCAGGCCAAGCCTAGAGTCGTGGGCTCCAGGGCTCCTGGGGAGGGATGGTGGGGCAAGAGGCTCTCCTCACCTGCTATCTGCTTCCTCCTCCTGGGCAGAAGGAGGGGCCAGCTGCCCTGCTGGCCCTGCCCACCCAGGACAGGCTTCTTTTGGTCTCTTCTCCATGGATCTCAGTTGAGTCACATAGTACAAAGCATGGTGGTCTGTGCACAGGGAAGCCCTCCTTCTGTCCCCCACAGGCCCCCGGGTGCAGGCCCAAGCCTTGGGACCTCAGGGAAAGGACCAAAATGGCTGTTCACAAACATAGCTCTTCTGTTGCTGTCAGCCCTGACTTTCTTTGAGTCTTAGATGAGTGGAAAAACATTGTGTGCACCATGACATCTGTCCCAGAGTCCGCTGAGTAGATAAGGAACAGTGTCAATAGCCATAGAGACACCCTCGGAACTAGCCTTGTGCCTGCCCATCTAACACCCAGGGAGCACCCCACTTCTGCTGGGGCTGTCACCCATCACTTCCCACACACATATCCTCAGAACACCCTGATCAGAGGAAGGGCCACCTAGAGGCCCAGCTCCTCTGCAGGGACTGTGGAGCCCCCATCCTTCCTCAAAATACTTATTTCTATACAGAAAGCAGCAGTTGAGCCATGAGGAGGGCACAGTGTGATCCCTCCCCTCAGAAGACGGGCCAGTCTTGGCAGCCAGTCCTACTGACTGTATGCAGACAGTATCTGAGCATCTTCTAGAGCCTTCTCCACTGAGCACCTGGGATTTCTTCCACGACAATGGAGGAAGGAGGGACATGTCACACAGGCATGCATCATACCATAACCTCAGTCAAGTCACCCCAAGGGTACACATTCCCCATCACCTCCCTCAGAAATAGGTTGTCAACAAAGGACAGGGGGCTGATATCCCCAGCAAAATGAACTGCATCCTGCAGCTGGAGGAGGGGAGAGAGGTGAATGAGATGCCCTGGCTTTACAGAAGAGGAGAATCAGGCCTCCGGGCAGGTCAAAGGGAACAGGGAGTCTCTCTGGTCTTGGAGCCACACCCCACCGTAACTCAGAGTCAGAATCCTAACTCAGGATAGCTGGTTCTATGAATTCCATTCAGGTGGGAAAGGCGGCTCCAGCAGGGAGGTTGCAAGAGAGAAAAAACCAACGTGTGCTTCCCTGAACAGGCTGTTTCCCAGGGTGGAGCCGAGCTGTCTCCAGACTTCCACACATGGCTGTCGTAGCTCTTAAGAATCAGTTGAATTGCCAAGACTGATATCTCCTTTTGGACATGCTTTTCTTGGGAGAAAAGGAGCGGTGGAATTAGGACTTAGTTGGGGGTTGGAGGTTGGGAAGTGGAGGCCAGAGAAGAGCCTGACGGAAGCTTAGACCCCAAGGGGGGGGTACTTATGCCCTAACCCCAGAGAGGAACTGAGCAGAGAAGCTCTCAGCAATTGGGCATGGGCTCTAGGTAGGATTTGCCAGCATAGCTCTTTATCAGGGTCACCCCTTGGTGGTGCTGGGGCTGAATCAGCACAGATTTTGGGCCAGAGAAGGCAGGGTCTGTAGACAGGCCCCTGATGGCGGGCTTGGCCCAGGGATTCCAGGGTCTCTAGTACCTTAGAGTGCGATGGAGGGGAAGAAAAGCCTGTTCCCGGCTTCTGGGTGAGCGCCGCGGCTGCAGAGGCCAAGAAGCACCATGAGGGAGTGGGTGAACAGCTAGTGCTCCCGAAAAGAATCCTCAGCAAGACTGACCCAATGTGGGGCGGAGGGGGGCTCCCAGCTCTAGGCTGAGAACACCCTTGTCTCTTCGCCCAGTCTCAGCTTTCCTCTACAGAAGCGGGAATGGCCCAGTGAGGGCCTGATGCTGGATCAGCCTACAATACTCTCTTATCTTGGGGAAGTTCAGTCCAACACGGCCACCCTATGGCCTGCCTGAAACTGGGCAGCTCTGGGAGCCTCCCAGAGCCACCAGAATCCCAAATTGAATATCAGAGAGCAGAGATGGCTGATGATCACACCACACCTACCCTGACAAGTAGGGGTGGTGGCTCCCTCATTCATGCTTCTGATCTAGACAACTCTTTGCAGTCAGTTTGTGCTGGCAGGAGGGAAGGCTGTCTGTGTCTTTGGAGAACTTGTAACTCTGGGCCCCAGGCCAGTCCCCCATTCCCTATCCCCCAGCTCTATTTCGGGTACTGCCCTGCAGTCCCTCCAAGCTAGGCCTGGGCCAGTGAGGAGAAGTTCTGGTCCTAGCAGCATCCCCTGTCCAGGGAACCAAAGACCTGTCCTTGAGACCAGGTAGCCCTCTCAACTGTCCCTACTCCCATCCCATCTTGACCTCTTTCTCAAGCCAGCTCAGAAGAGCCCCATCCTTGTGGCCTGCCTGATTCCACCTCCAGTCCACTGACTGCTCTCCCTCCGTGCTCCATTTCTTTGTGTGGCCTCCTCGATCTCCTCCTCTTCCTCTGCAATCCAGCCATACCTCTCATCCTGCTGGAGGCTTCTGTGTCTGCAGAAGCTTGGGTGGAGAGGTCCGGGGGCTTCAGAATCCCCTCTTTACTCATGCGGGGGCAGGGGGTGGGGGTGGGAGTAAAGGATATGGGGTTGGTTGGTGCAGCTGTTGAGAGGAAACTTCTCGGGGAGAGCTGGGGGGCAACAGACATTGCCCAGAGTAGCATATGTATTTGCCTGGACACAGCAGACATGGTCTGTAGGGTACAGAGCTCATCTCTGGAGACCAAGCTCAGGAACACTGGGAATTGATTCTCTTGGTATAGTGACCACATGGCAGAACAACCATGACAGCGTTTGTCTTCTTGTTAGAAGGAATGAAATTGGAAGAAAGGGCATCCAATGTCCCCACCTTCCTCTTTTCGTGTAAGGGGACAACACTTGGGATATCCCGTCTTTGCTAGTTCTCTTCAAATAAAGCGCACAGGGTTTGGTAGGCCTGCCATCTTTTGCTCTTTCATTGTTTTGTATCCAGTCCTGACTCTTGGGACATCTTCAGAAACCCTTCCCAGAGAGGGAACTGGGAAGTTTCCTCAGCATCCACTTCCCTTCCTCAATGCTCACTCCTCCCCAACAAGTCTCACCAAGAAGGAATTAACCTAGTCACAGACTTTCCACAAACATGATTCATTGGCTCCCAATCCTTACTGAGAGTGTCAGATCCACCATCTTGGACAAGGGGGTTAGGCTCTTTAACCATTCATTCATTCATCCATCCATCCATTCATCATCTACCCCATCGTGGGAACTGTTAGTCTCCCAGGACACAGCAGAGCACAAGGAGAAGCCTGCCCTGGGGTCTTCCGGAGAACCCCAGCTGAAGCTTCACTTGTAAAAGCAAAGATGTTTCCCGTGGTTTCTGAGACCTTGTGAATGAGCTGAAGCCTGCAATGGGCTCAGGGTCTCAGGTTGGGTCAGCAGAAGCAGAGATAAAAGTCAGCCCTGTGGCTCCGAGGCCCTGGCCCTGTGTGGTCAATTGTGATTTTCTCAGAGGCCAGTTTCTAAACCTAGAGTTCAGAGATGGACTTACACTGAGATGGACTCACACTGAGATGGACTTACACTGAGATGGACTCACACTGAGATGGACTCACACTGAGATGTACTCACACTGAGGAATAGAACTGCCACAGGGACCCAAGATGCCTCCAGCTGGTCCCATTATCTCCGTTTGGACAGAAATTAGATAGCAGGGTTTAAGCATCTGGACAGTTCTTTCCTGAAGGTCACCCCCACCTCGTGGCAGCAAGACGCACAGACTGTGGTCACGGGGCCTTTTGGCTCTTCCCAAGATCCTCAGCCATTGGGAAGATCTCACACTGGGTACCGACTCTTTCTGTATTGAGCAGAGACACCAAAGCACAGATACTCAATTTCCCATACGCCTTTGTGGGTTTCCTGGCCAGAGGAGTAAGGTTTGAGAGCTCTTGTGTTTGGGGGTACCAGGGCATCCCTGAAGGGCAGTTGCCTCTGCTATCTGGGGTTATTTCACCAGTTTTGTTTCTGCTCAGATCTATGGCGATTGCTCTCTGCAACTTGCTCCCGCCAGGGCTTGGTGTCCCACTCCTGACACCTGCTCTTGGTCCCAGTGGGTATTTTGAAAGTGAGTGGCACACAGCAGACAGGCCACCCAGAGTCACTCAGTTGCCAGGCGAGTGCTGAAGTAGTCGTAGCTGGGAACAGGGAGCATGGGGTGTGTGGGTGGAAGAGGCCAGCTGTGTGTTGGGGTGTGAAATGTCCAGAAGAGGCATGTGGGTGACCACAAAAAAGGCTGGGAACATGGGGACAGTCTTCTGGGGAAGAGACAGTATATCAAGCCTGACCTGTTGGGCAGTAAAGCTAGGTGTGATGTGGGGATCCCGGACATAGCCCTGATGCTAATGTGCGGCAACCTTAGCCCCAGGCTCTGAGCGCATAGCTCAGAGAACTAAAACAAACCAAAAAAAATGAACACTTGGCAACAATTAATTGCTAAGATGTGAAGAAAAATTGTTTTGAATATTAAAATTATAGATATAATGCTATTAGAAAGATGATTCAGGGTTTATGAAAACATTATTTATATTGATTTATACCCAGGGCCATCAAGACTCCTTGAAAATAATTACAGTTGACATTTTCATTGCTGAAACTAAATGCTGATCTCACATAATGAAAATGACACACATAGGCTGGGCTGTGCTCTAGAAAGCATCCAGACAGAGCCAGAGTGAATGGGTCCCAGGGCCCATGCCCATTAATAATGACCCAGGCTCTAGGCAATTCACCAAGAGGCCTCTCTCTGCTAGAGGCCCTTAGACTTCAGTATCTGTGGGCTCCCAGGTCTGACAGGGCCAGCAAGGACTGGCACCCACCCAGTGGCGAAATTGGAAAGGCGTTCAAGCAGGCAGTGAACAGGAAAGGAAGGGAGCCTTTAGACACAGACAGAAGGTCAGCTTGGCTGCTGCGTAGAGACCCAGGAACTGGACTGCAGGAAGTGGGAGCGAAGAGGCCTCCCTGGTGCTTTGGGAGAGCTCTCTTCTTGAGACAACCTAGCACCACCTGTTTGCTGCCGAATGTTCAAGAATAGCTGTTTCCTCCCTGTGGGCAGGTCACAGATGACGTGCTATCTTCAGCCTGGCTTGCCCTAAGTATATAGAACAAGTGGCTTCTCATGGTCATGACATTATCCTGGACCCAAGGGGTGGCCCCAATGGGCTCCTTTCCACATAGCAAGATGAAGGCCGGTGGTGGGTAGTGAAATCAATTTCATGGGCTGCGACCAGTACAACAGAAATAGACGTCTATGAAGGGAGATAGCATCTAAACATATGGCATGTATATGAGGCTGTGCAGGTCGGACACCCTGGGACACCTCTGGCCATTGTCTGGGTCCTTGAGACTTCATGCCTGGGTACAGAGACTATGTGTGTGTCCTGCAACTTCTTACATTTCTTGTTTCTGTATATAAAAAAAAAAACTGACAAGAAGCAGCATGAGAAGGGTTCATTTTAATTTACAGTCCCAAAGGATGCAATCCTTCATGGCGGGGAGGGCATGGCAGCAGCGTAAGGCAGCTGGGCGCACAGTCAGGAGGCAGATAGAGATGGATGCCAGTGTTCAGCTCTCTTCCTCCTTTTTATACAGCCCGGGACCGCAGCGGGAGCCAAGCACACTCAGGGTGCGCCTTCCTTCCTCCCTCAGTTAAACCTTTCTGGAAACACTCTCAGAAGCACCCCCAGAGGTGTGTCTCCACGGCGGGTCAACTGCAGTAGCAGACAATAAAGATTCGCCATCACAACCATTACTCACGTTGAGTTGTGGTTCCACACGTGTTCTCAAATGCTGGGGCAGGGAGACCAGGCAGAAAAAGTGCACACCAGGCCAGGTGTCACCGAGACGGCATCCTCAGACCCAACAGCCTTGGACTTGTGCTATGTAGCCAGTATTTTCCTTTGCCTTGCCCAATCCTACAGGAGAAGTTAGCTAGTAGACCAATGCACGTATCCCATTTCATGTGCCTGAAGTTGGACCAGGGTTTCTCGGCAGGCAGGAAGACCTGGCGTTTCACTCATGACAGGTGCCTGAGCTATGAGCCCTTTGCAGCACAGAAGGGGGCTTGCATGAATAAAGGCGCCCTTCCTCGGGGATGAGACTTCGGGGTGACATGCTCGATGGCGGTTCAGAGGAGCTCACCAAAGGCAGAGACATGCCCCCTCAGAACTTCTGTCCCACCTCAAGCTTTCTTTCCCCCTAGCACTTGGAAGATGCTCTTCCCCATCATCAAGGGCCCTGTCAAACACACTTGGGATCAAGGCCTTGGGCAGCTGTCGGCGCTTTGACCCCAGTCAGAGCAGGCAGCCATTGCAGAAGAGAGGGAGGTGCCTTTTTCCTTAAGAATCTGGGCCCTCCCAACTCCGAGGAGGAAAAGCCAGGGGAGACACCCCAGAGCACCTGTGACCAGTGTCAGGGACCATTCCCCCTAATAATTACAGATATGTCAGGGACCATTCGCCCTAATATTTACAGAAGGTCATATAAGGCCTTTTAACTTAGAATGCTTAACAGAGCCAGCTAGGAATTTTGACTCTAGTAAATTTACAAAGATAAGGAAGCCACTGCCTCCAGGAAGTTTACAGAGATTCCCCTCTTTAGCATTCCACAAAGGAAAGTTTCCATAGGTATGCTGGGTATCCTGCTCTCTGCCTCAAGGTGTTTATTACCCTCAATTCCCGCCCTCTGACTCCGACCCCCACTTCAAGAACCAGCCCCTCAGTTTCTGGGCTATATAAATTTGGCTTTGTTCCCTAATAAAGTGAGACCTTGACAAGAGAGATTTTGCTTGGTCTCGTTGTCAGACCAGCACTAATTCTTCATCTTTCCCTTGCCTGTCTTCCTCTTTTCCCAAGATCCCCTGCTCCCTTTTGGAAGTTCCTGGGGGACAGAACATGGGACCTGGTTGGCACACTCACCACACCGTGCAGTGACTGACTCTGGAGTTGGCATGTGACCCGCTATCTGTGGAATTGGGGTATGTCCTTGGGCAAGTACCTCTTCTCTTGATTAGGATTGTATTGGGCTATTTTAGGAGCATCTTACTGGAGCTAATGCCCTGAAGAAGACGTCTCTCCTTCCTGGCAACCATTAACTGCCTATAAATTCTCAAGGAGCGGCAGGGCCTCAGGACAAAGCTGTGCACACTGTCCCCAGAGCTTTGTAGGCCAACTTTGCAGCTGCAGTATGTATCCAGTGCACCAGGAAGCATGAAAAGAAAACCTTTTTCAGGGTCCTCCACGACTCTGGGGACAGCTTGCCATCCTGGGATCCCTGGTTCTGAAGCCTTATCCTTATTGCCCCAGGGCCAGGAGTCAAAGATTGGCCTATTTTGAGACATAAATCACTGTGTCTCCCATGTGTTCCCAAGAAAGGGAGTGGGAACAAGACAGTTGTCTATGCAGGGTTAGCATCTGACAGTTTTCTATGCACGGTTGGCATCTCTCCTGCTCTGACCCCGCCCAGTAGAGCTCTGTCTTGCTCTGCACCATGGGGCAGGAGAAAAGTCCATGGGGCTAGGCTGCAAGGCTTCACGGACAGTTTTGGGCGGGAATGCCTGAAACCTGGGGAATGTGTAATCCTCCTGAGGGAGCCTCAGGGATGCAGGGGTGAGGCCAGTGATGCTGCAGGTCAGAAGAACTGCAGGTCCAGTCTCACACATCCATGACCTTGAACTCCCAAGACTTTTCCCCACAGGAAAGGACTTGGCTTGCTGGCTTGAATCTCTTAGAAAAATGTTTAAGGTTTGTAAGTTTGTTCAGAGGTGCCCTGGGTGTGGCTTAAGGTCACTAATGAAGACGTATCTATGCAAGACCTGAAACTGGAGCCGAGTCATGTGTGGGAGGAAGCGTGTGGAGGGTCTGCTCTTCAGCACGAGCAGTGTGCGTGGGAGCCAGCAACAGCGACTCAGCTGCGATGCAGCGGGTGGCTTCCTGCTGTGGCAGACACAGGGAGCTTCTGGAACCAACAGCCAGGGAAGCTTCTAGACTCATAGCAGGAGATCTCTTGGTACTTGATCTACAGCAAAGCATCAGGAATCAGACAAGAGTGTTTTTACCACCTCTCTTGACAGTTCTATAAACTGCCCCCCACAAACTGCATAGGGCCTGACCTCACATAGATAGTTTCCATGGTGCAATGCCCTCTGGGAGTCCTGGGTTTCTAGGTTTGACTTGAGTTCCCAGGAAGTTTCTGCAGCCTGACCAAGCAGGTGAAGGCACCTCTCTGCCCAGGGCTGCACAGCAGGAGGACCCCTGCCCCTCCCCCACCATGAGACAAGGACCATACTTCTTAGCTGCTAATGTAAAAGCCCATGGCACCTCTTTGGGCAAGAAAGGGACTCACAGGGCCACAGGCAGTTGACACCGCACTGGAAGATTAAAAAACAAAACAGACAAAACAGATTGGTTGAGCTTCCAGCATCTCCCGTCCCAGAAGTGGCAAGATTAGAGAGCTGCCATTGACCGATGCAGAACTTGGCTCCAAACCAAAGTGTCTTGTGATCTGATAGGCAGGAGACCAATCAATCTGGACTCTGCCAGTTGTGGGAAATATAATTGGCTGCCCAGCCCACCCAGAACAGAAAGGGAAATACAGTGGAGGAGGGGCAGGATGGGAGTCCCACAATGAGAAGCAGGGCCATGGGTTCCTCAGCCCTTATGCACACCCCTCTGTAGACTGGCTGGCAAGGTGGCCCTGTGTAAGATGGTCATGTGACAACCACTGTAAGAAACGGGAGAGTAGAAGGGCAGAGAGAAGGTGATCAACGGGACAAGCACAGTTCTTGACCTCCCATGCGGATGGAGCTCTGAGTGGAGGAGGGTGAGGGCTACAAGAGTCTTTGGGGTGGTCCAAGGAGAGAGCGGAGGGGTGAGTTGTGCTACTGGGAACAATAAACCAATTGTCTCTGGTCAGGGACCACGGGAGGGAGGTCTTCCAAAGGGTACTGGCTTTGGGTTTATTTCCTGCCCTAGCGACTTTATTTCCTCCCCCATCCAGCACCAGCACCAGGGTCCCACTTCACACCGCTCCCAGGTGTGTGCAGAGCCCTCAATCCCATGAACCGTGGAGACTGTTCAGGTATACAAAAGGGACTCCTTGGAACAGGGCCACCATGGCCCTGCCTCATCCTCCCAGCCGCAGGCCACCTGAAGAGTCAGGGGCCTCACCCCAATAGTTGTTCATCCCGTGGGTTCCCACCTTGGTGGAATTTGGGTCAGAGGCCTCTGCCTGGCCACAGAGGCTTCTGACAAAGCTTTTGGGTGGGGGTGGGGAGGTTAGAGGATGAAGGGCTACCAACTTCTTAGGTATGGGTTACCAAGAAAGAGAACAATAAACTTGGTACCAAGCTTGGCATTCAAATCATAGATTAGGAGGGAGGGAAACAAATCCCTGGTGGTTGGGGTGGAGGATGGACCTACTGTGTCTCTCTTCCCAGCCCACCCCCCACCCCACCCCTGGGCCCAGCCTTCTCAGACATTCTTTTATTCCCAGGTGGCAGTGTGTCTTCCACCTTCCCTGCCTCTTTCTGCCCTGTAGTGCCAACATGCTGGCTGGCACCTCATGGGTGTTGGCTAAATGTTTGTGGATTAAGCAGAGCCATCTGCATGCTTAATCTGCCTGGCTCCTGTCACCAGGGCTTGGCATTTACTGGCTGGCAAGGGCCTGACCTTTTTCTTTTTCTTTTTTTTCCTTCTAAACTTATTGACATTAAGAGCGAAGTGTATTTAAATGAGTTTGAATAATCCCAGCCTTGGGTGGAAAAGAATTGGTTGCAGTCTCAAGAGCTTAATCAGTAGCGCTGACCCTTCAGCCCAGTTACACCCTCCTCTTCCATGGAAGTTGCCAGAGAGAGAGAGAGGTCTTCTCTTTCTCTACCTGAGAGTGTTGAGAGGGACTCTGTGAGTGTGGGTGAGTCCCTGAGCGCCGAAAAGAAAGGGATATCAAATATTTAGTAGGGGACACTCATAAATAACAAGGTAGAGAAAGCCACCGCTGCCCTTTACCCTGGGTGTGCTGGAAACTGCGGTCAGATCTCCGACCGCCACATGAGAGAGCATGCATCTTCTTCTCTCTGCTTATTAGCCCACATAGCATCTCAGACCACGCCCTAAGGGCTGGCACCACAGATGTTAATTGGCTGAATGAATTCCCACAACAGGACTCCTGGTCTGACTCGGAGTCTCAAAATAAGCCCTCAGCTTTCAATATCTGCAGATTTGCATCTTTACAGTGCAACGGGAAGTCGCCAGGCGCTAGCTCCTCGTGTCCTCAGTCTTACACCATACCTATTCCGTGACTCGGCTGCCCCTGCTTCAACCCCTGGTAATATGGCAGCATGAGTTAATCTGTGCACGATGGAAGCCCAAATTGCGACGTGTGAGGTCATCTCAGTGTATGGGAAAACAAGCCTTAATCAATGAAGGCACAACCACAACTGGTGGGCCCACAGCTGGATTCCAATCCAATACTAGGAGTGTGTCCAAAATTCTCACGTAGAGCCCGTGGTGAGATAACCACTGGGCAGCACATTGCAAGCCCCCTGTAGAGATGAGGGTCTAAATCACTTAGGGGAGTCAGGTCCCTGTCTTCCTTGCAGCATCCTGCTACATGCTGAAGAGGACGCTGCCCTGGCTGTTGGGCAGCAGAGCGCAAGACTCCAAGGGCCGGCTTCACAAGGTCTCTCTTCCCCGGGGGGTGTTAAAAAGCCGCTTGATGTCCAAGGGCAGATCTCCCTGCTGACTGACGGCGATGTCCCTGTCTAGTGATATAAGCAGCATGCGGTGAGTGTGCGGCTGAGGGGAAAGTCACAAGTAAGGGACATAATCAATGGCGCGGCCACACCCCGTCTCGGTACTGGTAGTGGTGTGGTTGGATGACTTAAAATGGCTAGGCCAGAAGTAAATGCCTGGACCAGAGTGTGGCCATGGGCTATGGCTTGAGCTGCAAGATCTCTGATTTCTAAAGTGCGTGACAGATTGTCTACCTGGCCTCTGTTCCAGAGATCCTGCGGAGGGCGCGAGGAGAGGGAGCAGAAATAATGACATAATTCCAATAGCAGGCACTGTGTGTTGGGTGCAGGGGAGTGACTGAGGCTGTCTTCCCCCACAGCTCAGCCCTAGGCAAGCGCTGAGCCACGCTGTGTCTCACTTCCTTCACCCATAGTGAGAACTGACGCCCAGCAAGACTTACTCCATTCAGGAGAGGGAAGCCCTTGCACGGGCCTGGCTCAAGAGCCTTTCAGAGGTGCTGTGTGGGGCAGCGCAGCACGGCCTTGTTAAGACCTTAAGCTTCACACCTGTCACTGGCATTTCTCATTGGCTCAAAGGGAAGTCACATACATGCCTGACGTCACAGCTAAGAAGTGGCAGACGTGGAATTTTAACCAGGAAGGTTCATGCACTCGAATGTCGGATGTCTTCTGCCTAGACTCCTGAAGGTAAGGGGGTTGAGGAGCCCCGTAGACTGGACAGGCAGTGAGAAAGGGGGTTGGATTTCTAGCTGGTGAGAGACAAGGCTCTGGGCCTCCCCAGGGGAACCCAGGACGGCTTCCTGAAGCTGACAGAACTGGACTGAACTCTATCGGAAGTTCACCTGAAGAACTGTAACTTTGAGACGTAATAAACACACCCAGCTGAAGCTGTCAGCTCAATGTCTTTAAAAACTGTAGCTCTTGGCAACTGGTCATCACCCCATCAAGATACAGAACACTTTCATTGCCCCCCCAAATTTCCCTCCTGAACGTTTTCCAGCCAGTACCCCACACACAACCCCTCTCCAGATAGCCACCATAGACAGAGTTTTACAAGACTGGGTGGGGGGTGAGTAGGAACTTAGAAGGAAAAGGACCTGTAGGCACCAAGAAGGGGGCACACTTCCCATCAGTGTGAATGAGCAGAGGGACAACTAATGTCAGAGACAAGAAGATATCAGAGACAGCGGAAGAGAAGAGCTTGTCCCTCGGGGAAGCAGGGACTTTGTGCCAAAGGATTAGGAACCCAGACTGAAAAGGAGCCCATTGTGAGGGTGCCTGGGGCTGCCATGGAGGCTTGTCGGTGAAGAGCAGAGAGAGCCAGGCTAGGAGGCTGCAGGGAGCAGAGCTGCCCCCACTGGGACCCTTTGGACCTCCGCCCACACATGTGGGCCCCACTGTTTTTCTTGTTCTTCAAGCAAAACCAGAAGCCTAAATTCATGAGAATAATCTCTTGATTTTAAAAGTTGAGAAGTGTATTTCAGTCTCTCCAAAATACCATGTAAGCCAGTGTAAGGTGGTCCTGACACGGCCTTGGGCTGAGAGGCACCGACAGAGGTCTTCAGCCTCCCTTCTCTACAGTGAGGGGCAGAGGGGCCAGTTAGCATCACAGCCCTTCAGGAGGTATGGTCCAGCCCCATAGGAGCCAGCAGGAGCGAGGGGTTGGGGCGTGGCCTGACCCCACTCCATCTGGAAGGTAGAGGGGGCAGGGTTCAACTGATGGCGGCCTGTGGGTGTGAGACAAGAGAAACCCCAAGGACTCAAGCAGGGCTGTGTAATGAGATGGAGAAATTTTGGATTGCCTGTGCGAGGAGAGGTGGAGAGGGACGGAAGTGGAGACAGCAGCAGGATAGGCTGGATAAAAGCAGGCTCCAGCGGAGAGCTCCTCGGAGCACCCTGCCATTTAATCCTTGCAATAATGGGGGGCTGCTCCTCCCCCTGGAAGCACCCCCTGTCCAGCTTCCTGCACTGTGCTCCCCACTCACAGCACTAAAACCCCTGGTGGCCAGGACCCAGGAGGTGGAGGCCGAGAGCGAAAGCTACTAGGAAGGCTTGGCTTTTGCCACCTTGGGTTCTCAAAGCCTCAGCTCAGAGACGGACGGACGGACGGACGGACGGACAGATGAAGAGGTTCCCTAAGGCTGTTGCCATGGCTCACAAGACCCCCTGAGCTCCAAAGTAGCAAAGGACACAAGGACACTAGGCTGCACGGACAGGGGGTACCTAGAGAGTCCTGGAGGTGGTAGGGAAGCCAGCTGATTCCAACTGTAAAGGGAGAAAGAGAAAGCCTGCACAGGATGGACCACGAGCACTCGGGAGCCGACTTATGTGGGCTTGTAAGAGCCAACTGTGGGCACCTCTTCCCGGTTTCAGATGGGAGCTGGTACAAATTCAACATGGAGGGACTATTTTACACACCAGGACTGCCAGGCACATACCTGCAGGGCTGGCTTCTCCCTGGAGAGCCTCTTATTAAACCCCTCCCCTAAAGCCTATGTGATATTTATTGGCTGACACCCTGGGATATCCAGGGAAGGGCTGGCTGCGACCCCTCAGGGACAAAGACAACAGTACTTCACACCTCCAAGCTGTCACCTGTATCCTGAGGTGGTCCTTTCATCTTTAGGGACCTCTCTCAGGTAAAACTGGGTCCTCGGGCTCAGAAAAGCAATTCAGGATGAGCCGGTATGGAGTTTATTAAGAAGAGAAAGGCTCTCAGCAAAGAATCCTGCTTGTAAGACCAGGTGTGAGCTTCTAGAGTCGCACGCTTAAGTGTCTTAGCATCAGAGATATATGACATTCTGGTAGCTCTGCAGTTACATCTCAAAAAAAAAAAAATGTAGGAAACCTTCCACCCTCAGTAATGAGATTATTAGAAAGGTTCAAGGGGCACTGAGATGGGTGGCTGGAGGCCGGGAAGGCCACTGGGGGAGCTAGTGACACCATGGTCAGACAATGGCATAGGGAAGGCTCTGAGGAGAGAGCACAGCCAGAGGAATGGAATCCATCTCAGCAAAGAATCCTGCTTGTGAGACCAGGTGTGAGCTTCTAGAGTCGCACGCTTAAGTGTCTTAGCATCAGAGATATATGACATTCTGGTAGCTCTGCAGTTACATCTCAAAAAAAAAAAAATGTAGGAAACCTTCCACCCTCAGTAATGAGATTATTAGAAAGGTTCAAGGGGCACTGAGATGGGTGGCTGGAGGCCGGGAAGGCCACTGGGGGAGCTAGTGACACCATGGTCAGACAATGGCATAGGGAAGGCTCTGAGGAGAGAGCACAGCCAGAGGAATGGAATCCAGGGAGCAGAGTTGGGGGTTGGAGCCCCTGTGGTTCTGAGGAAGACTCTTAGATTGTCCAGCAGGCGGCAGGGAAGGTGTGTAGTCACTGTATCCCTTTGATTCTTCTGAGCCTGCAAACTCATTTCCCCGGGTGAGAGACCCGGACACTTGCAAGTCTGTTAGCTAGAGAGCCACGGACAGTGCCCTGCCAGCACCCATCCGTAAGGCCAGGAAGAGAGGAGCAGTAACCTGGTCCAGGTTCTGAGAGTAACTGTTAGCCAAGGTGCCTTGGGTGGGATTCCAATCAGAGGGCCGCTAAGGGTACATAAGGGGGTTGGGACACGTCCTCGACTTAGCAGAGTTTCTGGTGAGAGTCTGTGTAAGCTGTAGGCCTCCAGAATGGGGGCAGAAAGGGCTGTGTGAACACCAGACTCTGAGCAGAGTTAGTGGCTGTTTTGACTTGGAATGTCTATTGTTTGGGGAGAAGGCCCAGAGGATGGAGTGCTCATTTTGCAGCTGCGAGGAGCTGAGTTCAAGTCCCCGGACTAACAAAAGCTCTCGGAAAGTTCTCTGGGCCTCTAACTGAATTGGTAAGCCCAGATTCACCGTGAAACCCATTTTGAAAAGGACCAAGCATTGTCGCACATGTCTTTAATCCCAGCACTTGAGCAGAAGAGGCAGGAGGATCTCTGTGAGTTCAAGGTCAGCCGAGTCTTCATAGCAAGCTCCAGGACAGCCAGATCTACATAGAGAGACCTTGTCTCAACAAAACAAAAGAAGAAAAACTAAGAGCCTGAGGAGAAGCCACACACACCTGAATACACAGTGCACACGTGAACAAACACACAGACTCGCAAAGCACACGTTATGCTAGGCATGATGGTGAACACCTACCTTTAATACCAGCACTCATCAGATGGGAATCTGGAAGCGACAGCATCAGCACTGGGGCATCAAAACCACAGATGCAAAAACACACACCATCTTCATCCAGGCTGAGCACCAAAAGCGGCAGGGCGTCCATCTTGTGAGGCACTTGTTTGACCAACCGTGATGCCAGAAGAGATTACATTTTAATGATTTACTTTACTGATCAAAACCTAAACAGAATGGAACAGAGGTTTAATTTGGATACAGAAATTTCAGTGGAGTGAGGACACATTGTCTTGTTTGTCAGGCGTAGACATTTAATGATGGCATGGGATTCCCCCTGGGCTGCTGTCACTGTACCAAGGGCCATCGGGTCTAGTGTGGTCATCTTGATGGCTGAATTTGGGAGCACGGCCCCAGAGACTGAAGAAGGAACATCTGACAGTTGCTGAGACCGTGGCAAACAGCAGCGAAGAATCTTGCAGAGGAACCCAGTGCTGGACAAGCAGAAGATGGCCGTTGACGTAGAGACACCAGCAGCATCAAAACCAGAGCACTGACTGAGGTGGTGGCTGCTGGGAGGAGTGGTGCACAACTTTAATCCCAAATTCACAGAGGCAGGTGGTCTCCCTGAGTTTGAGAGCAGCCTGGCCTATAGAGTGAGTTCCAGGCCAGCCAGGGCTACATAGTGAGACCCTGTCTCAAAATAAATAAAGAAAACTAAAAAGTCCTTTCTCTTTAAAGAGGACGCATGAGTCTTTTATGGCTTGACTTGCATGTCCTTAAGATGCTCTTGAGGCTGGGGAGATGGAGGGGAAGCTCTGGTCTAGAAAATACATTGTTTTAGTCGGGGTGAAACTAACCTTTGCATAACTTGAAGGAAATCAGTTACGTAAATCTGGTGCATCAAACAGGGGTCTCACAGGCTAGTGACAGCAGCTCTGAGCAGCAGAAAGCCTTGGGACCACATAGGGCAGTTATGTCCCAACTTATACCACCACCCCACGACCAACAGGAACCCTTCCTCTTTCCCTCCCTCCTCCTCCCTCTCTTTCCTTCTCTTCCTCTCCCTTTCCCTTCATTTCCTTCCTCTCCCTCCTTTCCAGTCCTTCCTCCCCACTTTTTCCCTCCCTCCCTTCCCTTCCCTTCCTTTCCTTTCCCTTGCCCCTCCTCCACTTCCCTTCTGGAAGCTCTTCCTTTTTCCTTTCCCTCCCTCCCTTCCTCCCTCTCTCCCTCCCTCCCTCCTTCTCTTTCCTTCCCTCTAAAGCAGACTACAAACAAAAGAAAATGTAATCTTGATGACTGGTCTCAGCTTCAGGCTCTGCACACACATATGTGGGTCTCCACTGAGCAGCCCAGCCCTCTCACAAGGCAAGACACAGCTGACCATCTGTGGGTCACCTGCTGAGGAACCGCCCAGGGTAGGAGGCTGCCCAAAGGCCTGTCTGGGACCCAGAAGCCAGCCAGTAACTTAGTGTGTGGGGACCTCTGACTCCATGCCAAGGACATGAGTCAGGACAGATTAGAGGAGGGTCCTGAGGGGTGGGTGCCATGGTTTCGTGGTGCTGGGGACAGCTGAGGAAGGTTGCAAAAGATACCAACCTGAGGGCGTGCTTGGTTAGGGTTAGGGATCTGGTTTTGATCAACACGTGTCACACAATCCCTGTGGCTTTGTCCTCCCCTCCCAAGGCCATTAGATCTTCCTGCGGGGTGAGTTTTACCACAGCCTCAGATGTACTCTTGATTTTGGGTCCAACCTGCTCAACTGAACCCCGCCTTAGGCTCTGGGCTTCTCGTGGTCGTGGGGGACTGAGCTCTCGGTGAAAGCCCAGTCCCCAGTTCCACACAGTTCAGAGGTGGCACCTTCAGGACAATGAGCTCGTGAGGGCTCTGCCCTGTCTGTGGAGCCGCCCGTCCGCGAACAGTGATTTCATGGGCCATTGGAAGTAGAAACCTTGACTGGGGCCCACTTGGAAGAGTTGGGTCACTGGGGATGTGTCCTTAAAAGGTAAAGGGTGTATTTTGTTCCCAATCCATTCCTCTTTCAGTGTGGATAGGGGGTAAGGGGGTCTCACTATGTAGCCCAAACTGTCCTTAAACTTACAGCCATCCTCCTGTATCTGCCTCTTAAAAGCAGGGATTATAGGCATATACAATACAACCTGAGAGCAGTGGTGGCTGCTCCCCACTCCCAGCCTCCTCCCCTTTCCTCCAGTTCCTACAATGACTGCCTGGGGCTGCTTCTCCCCAACCCCCCCTCCCCGCCCCAGGCTATTCTCCCACCATAATGATCTGCTCTGCCACAGGCCTGTTGCAATGGGACCAGTGTGACCATGGACTAAAACCCCACAGCCAAAATTAACCTCTCCTTCTCCTCCTCCATTTCGTTTTCCTGGGGTATTTTGCCACAACAGCAGGAAGCTAACACACACTCTGTGCCCTAGGCTCTGGGCCCCTGAGGGCTCCCTGCCACTAACCTGGTCAGCTCTGGATCAGGTCATTGGAAGAGGCCCACAGTTCAGGTCCTAACACAAGCTCCCTGCCGACGCAAAACTCCCAATCAAGCTTAATCAAAACAAGCCAAATAAGAAATATCCAGGTTTAATGGAAGTTCTGCGCTCTTGGATGGCCCCGAGGAGGAAACCGGGAAGCCATGGGAATGCGACCACCACCGGGAGGGAGGAAAAGGGACCACGTGTTCCTCTTTTAAGAGATCACTTAAATACCCAGGGAGGGGTCAGGACCTGGCCTGCTGGGATTTGGAGTCCAGACCAGGCCTGGGGGCTGGGATAGATGCGAGGGGCTGGGGCCTATGCTCCCAACTTGACTCTTAGCCCAGGCTTCCCAGCTCCTCCCTGAAGCCTCAGATCATTGAGCCCCCAGAAGCCACTGGACCAAGGAAAGGAAGTGAGTGTGTGAGCTTTGGCCTGGCCTGGGAGCCACTTCCCTCCACCACTTTTTTCCCAGGCAACCTTGACTTACTGGAAGTTTGTCCTATAGGAAGGATGCTTGCTGGAGACAGGCAGTCACCTAGGCCCGTCCTTTGGGCCTTAACACATCCCTGAGGCTCTGCTACCTGCTCTCAGTATAAACTGGATGGTCGGCTTGATGGCCTCCAGGGTTCTCCCTGCCTGCTTCCTTGCCAGGCCTCATCCCTCCGGCTGAGTTATCCTTCCAGTCCCCTGACTGGATTCCATTCGGTCTTCAGCCAGCAGGACCGCACACCGCAGCACTTCAGCCGTCCCGTTCCCCCCCCCCCCCAGCCTGTCCTTGGCTTCACACAATGTGGTCACAGTCCTGGTCCTGCTGCCCTTGGAGCCTGATGCGCAGGTGAGATGTTAGCTAGGGCACGGATGTGCTGGGGAGGCCCTCCAGACCGGCCCTGGAGCCTTGGCTGATTCCAGTCTTATTCGCTTGAGACACAGTCTCACGTGGCCCAGGTTGGCCTGGAAACACACTAAGTAGCTGAGGATGACCCTGAATTTCTGAACTTCCTACTTTTACTTCCAGTACCATGGTGGGTTTCTACGTTGGAGCAGAAACACCAGGTTTTATTCATTCTAGGCAAGGATCCTACCAACTGAGGCACATCCTCAGACATATTTGACAGCCGAGAAAACCGCCTGGCTCTGCTGTGTGCCTGGCCCTGTGTTTTGTGTGCTATCAAAGATAGATGCTGGCCAGTGTCACACACACACACCCCCAGTAGCCCCCAGTCTTCCCACATGGAGACTTCTGGGTTCTTTCTTGACATATAGAACAGTTGAAATCTTCCGGAGAATACAGCTGGCAGGGGCTAGCCTGGCCCCATTCAGTGCCTCATACAAGGGGACCAAAGTAGACAGAGCCCCAGACACAGAACTGTGCCGCCTCTAGACACAGAACATGGCCAATCACCCCAGTCCCTGAAGCATCAGTACCTGTCTCCCTGCTCCTCCTGCCTGGCCCTCATCTGTACCTCCTGTGCTCCCCAGACCTTAGAGAATATTTAAACACCTGTTAAATGATTTATCCCATCGAGGCTCCAGCGCTCAGGGCATCTCACGGGCCTCCTCGAGAATTAACTAGAGCCATAAATCAAAGCGACACGTGAGAGATTTCGGCTGCCTCAGCCAGCAGGCAGCAGAGCGCATGCGTGCCCAATTGGGAGAGGCATGCACTGGCCTGGCCCAGAGCTACCCAGACTAGCTCAAAAGTGGGAAGGGGAGGTGAGCCAAGGACACGGGACGTGCAGAGCGCTGTCGAGGACCCGGCATGCCCGTGAGCTTTGGGCTTCTGACTGAGACAGGCGGCCTCCTAGCTCTTCAACAGTTGGCAAAGCGCTAGGCCACCTGTGGCTTCATCTGAGGTCAGCTGAGAGACAGGGGCGCGTCAGTGGGGAAATGTAGTCTTGGGCCCTGGGCACCAGGAAACAGGATGGGGATGGCCTTGAATAGTGGTGGGCCAGGACTGGTCACGTGTGGTTGAACCCAGGAACCAGACCACGGCTTGAGTTGGGCAAGTGGGCACCAGGTGAGGTACGCTCAGCTTCTGGGTGGCAGGGGAAGGGTTCCGTGAGGAGGAGGAAATGAGGCAGACAGGATTCATGGCAAGCAAGGGGCTGGACCCCAAGTGCCCCTACCTGGTCAGGCAAGCCTAAGGAGACAGCCCCGCGGCTCTGGCTCCTGGCTCTCTGTACAGCTCTTCTTAGGCACAGTGATCGCTTCCCTCAGATCCTCCCTCCACCTCCCCAGGCTCCTGGCCATGTTCTACTGGCCGTTGGATATGGAGGACCCGTCATAGGAAAAACATACAGAGGACAGCATGAGCCAGATAGATGCCGGGGACCTGGCTACCTGCACTTGGCTCATCTCCTGCCAGGTGATCTGTCACTGCTTTGTGGCTGTCACTGAAGGTGTCACCGGACATACAGCAACAGCCCTGGCAGCCACCTGATGCCAAAGGAGAAATGTACTTTTCTAAGGGTGGGCATTCCCTGAGAAACTTAATGTGGATCTTTTAATCTCCCACAACCCATTAAAATGTTTGTTCCTGGGGCTGGAGAGATGGCTCAGTAGTTAAGAGTACTGACTGCTCTTCCAGATGACCCAGGTTCAATTCCCAGCACCCATATGGAAGCTCACAACTGTCTGTAACTCCAGTCCCAGGGGATCTGACACCTTCACATCAACACCCATATAAAATAAATTTAAATATCTATATTTTTTGCTCCAACCAAGGCCTTGCTGCATTCCTGGAACCTGATGGCAGAGAGTGGCAGGCCTCTCCCCTTCATTTCCTTCCTATGCTTTCCAAAATAGGCAATCTAGAGTAGACTGGGAAGCAGAGCCTCAGCCTGTGAGGGGCAACCTGCACCATTGCATTAGGAATAGAAGAGGCATCTTGACCATGTGCTCCTTACTTCCAGTTTGGGTCATGGTGCAGCCCCTTTGCAAAAAGAAACCACCTCGATGGGTTACTGTTAGTCCCAAAGATGTGAGGCGGAAGACCACCCACCCCAAATCATCAGGACCAAATTAATTAAAACAAGCAATTAATTCAAGCAAGCTTTTTACAAAGCTCATGTACGTGGGCTGCCTCCCCCTAAACAGGGTGTGAGAGGCCAGCTTTGATTGGATATGAGAAAGACAAAACTTATAGTCTGGGAGTAGGAGGCTTCCAAATGGGAGATTCGGTGGGCAAAGTATGATGGGGAAACGGCTTCAGCCTATCAGGCTAGTAGCCACGCCACGCCATTCGCCATGGCTAATTATTCAGGGTTGGACCATCAGGTCCCAGTTAGGTATAAAAGGCTGAGTCCGCGAGAAAAAAGCTCTCTCTGCGCGGATCTTGGGTCGGTCGGTAAGCGTCTTCGGAGAAGCACGGATCCAGGGTGGGTCTGGTATTGTAAATCTGCTTGTGTCCTTTATTCCTTTTAAAGTGTATGTTTTAAAGATAGCTAGAGTGGGAAATAATTAATTGAATAAACAAAAGTAGGCAGGGCTACAGGAACAGCACATAAGATAACAAGTTAGTCCCTCCCGAAACAGACATGGTTGTAAGATGGGCGTAGCAGCAGGTAGTCGTAGGTGGTCACAACCCTTTGAAACAAAGGTAGGGTGCAAGATGTTTATAAAACCACTTTTCGAAACAAAGAATGACTGCCACTCCTGGAACACACAGTGCAGAACCATTTATAGTTAAGGTCACAGGAGGAGCATAGCCCCGTCCTTGAGAAACAGGTTTAATCACAGACAGGAATGAACCTAGTTTGTCCTTACTGTAAAATGGCCTTTCGGCAGTGGTGGTGCAAGCCTTTAATCCCAGCTCTGGAAACAGGCAGATCTCCGTGAGTTTGAGGCTAGCCTGGTCTGCAGGAGGAGTGGCAGGACAGCCAAGGCTACACAGAGGAACTCTGTCTCAAAACAAACAAAAAGATGACCTTTAAACCTAAGAAGGAGGCAGGCTGGGTCTTCATAACTTCTCTTGGTTCTGGTCTTTCTTTGTGTGGCTCTGAGACTGTTCTTCCCATGGCTGGAGCCCTGGGACAGCGGCAGCAGGCATTATTCAGACGGGCTTGTGAGGTAGAGTGATGACTCCTGCTGACAGGACAGGAGACTAAAGCCAGTGGCCCGGGGCCCTGCAGGGATCTAGAGACCCTTAAAGACCTCCCCACTGCCATGGCTCCAAGTCTGACCTTCAACACGGTAGCCCTGGCAGTCCAAGAACACAGACTCCACCCCAGACTGGAGCTTAGCCTGGTGACACAGGGATCTTAAGGTTCCTAGTCTCTAGCTCCAGGTCCCCAGGCCTCACCTGTCCCAGCTCTCACCCCTGCCCTTTGGCAAAGCTCTATGTGGGTCAGGCCCTGAGTGTCCCGACCTCTCCCTGGGGCAGGCTCAGACAGGCCGGGAGTTGTGTCCACAGTGGCAGAGATGAGCCTGAGCTTGGGACCCCAAGACTTTGGCGTTTCCTCCTGGGAAGGAGCAGCACAAGGTGGAAGAGGCCATGGGCATGGATGGACTGGAGGCCTCCGGGACACTCCCCTGCCCCCTGTGGTCTTCTGGGAGACCATGTGCTTGAAGAGGTGGATAGTGATGTTGGTCTCCATTTTACAGATAAGAAGACTGAGGCCAGGGCCCCTCTTTTCTACACTAGTTTCCGCACATTCTCAAAGAGCTGGGCTGCAGAGTACAGAGGAGGAAGGAGGAAGGGCGCAGTGGGAAAATCCAGGCTTCCAGAGACATCGGGGAAGAAGAGCTGGGACCGTTTTGCAGGCTGAGAAGCCAGTACCAACACACAGGACCCGTGAGGAGCCAGCAGCCCAGAGTCCCATTCCCAGCTGTGGATGGGAAGATGGCCAGGGGACAGGGTGAACCACTCCTTGTGTCCGATTCCCACCTGTCCCACACAGCTATCTCAGGATGTGCGGGCTAGCTGCAGGAGCCCCTCCTCAGTCCGCACCCTCTCTCCATCTCCTCCAGAAGACACCTGAAGATCCTCTAGTCCTTTCCTGAGTTCATTATGAATTATCTGAGATATGAGTATCTAGGGCTGGCCCGAAAAGCAAGCTGGAAAAACTTAGGCCCGCCCACCTCTGGACTGGGGGGCTCCTGGCTGTGTCTGAAGAGGCCCCAGAGTTTGAAATTCTGAAGGACAAGATGAGTGGCCTGGGTCCAGCGCCTGGCAGGGGCCCAAGGAATATCACCTGGATGGGAAAGGGTACAGGCAGGCAGGGGTCAGGGCCACCAGGGACCCTAGGACAGGCAGAGGGGACCCCACCAGGAACAGACAAATGGCCAGATGCCAAAGGATGGGCACCCGCTGCAGCCTCCGCTGGGAAAATTAATTAAGCCCTCAATTAGTACAGCCCTGCCCCTGTCGGATGCTAAGGACACTCAGGGCCTGGTTGCCCTGCCCAAGTCAGGAGTTAGTAACTTACCCTGAGATGAACTTGGCAGGGAAGCAACCAGAGCCACCTGCTGCTCTCCACCTGCGCCTGGGCTCCCAGCCTCCCCGCCCCCTGGAAGTGGGAGGGCATGGTCACCCTCTTACCCCCGGGGCTCCTGTATCTTTTACCACTCCCAGAAAGAAAAGAACCAGACGCCCGGCACGCCAAGGCCACGGGCCTGCGGAGCTACAGACTGGTGGGTTTTGGTGCTGGGCTCCCTCCCTGAGCTTGTAGTCAGCCGCAGGTGCAGATGCCTTGTGCTGAGGAAAGAAACTTGTAAGGGAGGGGCCATCACCACAGCTGTCCCGGGCCAAGGCTGTCATCCACAGTAGAGCCTCTGAGAGGATGGACGAGCATGTCCGCTCAGAGGTCCGGCTCAGACCCACCATCACTGCCCTATGGGAGAGAGGACAAGCGACTGCCCCCAAAGCACACAAGTCTTCAGTCAGGACTGTGAGCCCAGCCAGAGCTGTCGCTTCCATCTCTGTGCTGAGTAAGGCAAACTGAGGACCAGAGCTGTTTAGGACGGTGGATGGAGCCCTCCTGGCATCCTGCCCAGGGGCTGGTGGGCCCCCGAGGGCCGTTTCCTTGCTGCAGTCTGCACCCAGGTTTTTTCTAATGAAAGAGCCACCTGTGCTTCCGTCTCCCACCCCTTCAGGACCCCCAGTCATTCCTCCAGCACCAAGAAGGCCAGGCCCTGGGCAAAGGCCAGACTGTCAAAGCAGGGGGAAGCCCAGGAGGCCTGCTGAGGGCAGACGGGTCTTACCCTGGACCCAGCGAGTCTGCACGTACGGCTTCAGCTTACCCTACCCCTTTAATGATACTGGGTTTATGAATGTAGAAAGTGCAGAGGTCATGAATGTGATCTTTAATTAATTTTTGCAAATTACACATCTGTTCACACCAGGTCCAGAACAGAATTCACTTACTTCTGTTAATAAATTTTTTGTAAATAAATAAAAATTAAAAATAATTTTTTTGTGCTGGCTTTTGAAATAGGGTCTTACTCCATAGCCCTGGCTGGCCTGGGACTCCCTATGTAGCCCAAATTGACCTGGACCTCTCTCCATCCTCCTGTCTCAGTCTGTGAGTACTGGGATGCTCCAGCAGGCCTGGCTCTAGATGGAGAAGGCCTTTACAAACCCTCCTGGCCCTTCCCATGCCAGCCCCACCCAGGGGGGCACCATCTGATGCCCACACTGAGTGCTTTGGGAAGGCACGTGGGTGGAGTTACAAGGACTCCTGGTCCTCACCTTTACAGGTTCATTCACGACCACTTGGCTCAGGACCAAGAATCATCCTGGGATTCTCATGCTCTGTGTGGCTGATAGGCAAGGGGCTGGCCATGTCAGGGAGCAAGAGGATGGCCAAGGAAGTTCCAGTGTGAGTCTTTGTGGACATTTTGTACTCTGTGTGTGTGTGTGCATGTGTGTGTGTGTTTGTGTCTGTATGTAACAAATGTGTGAGGACACATGTGTGTGTGTGCATGTGTGTGTGCTGTGTGTATATACGTATGTGTGTATGTGTGCTGTGTGTATATACGTGTGTGTATGTGTGCTGTGTGTGTATATGTGTGTGCTGTGTGTATGTGTGTGCGTGTGTGTGTTCATGTGTGTGTGCTGTGTGTATATACGTGTGTGTATGTGTGCTGTGTGTGTATATGTGTGTGTGCATGTGTGTGTTTGTGTCTGTATGTAACAAATGTGTGAGGACGTGTGTGTGTGTGCATGTGTGTGTGCATGTGGTGTGTGCATGTGTGTGTGTGCTGTGTGTATATACGTGTGTATGTGTGCTGTGTGTGTGCTGTGTGTATATACGTGTGTGTGTGCTGTGTGTGTATTTAACAAATGTGTGAGGACACGTGTGTCGGTGCATGTGCACTTGGTATGCGACAATGTGGAGCAGGCCGAGGTGGATCCCATGTATCTTCTGGTGCCCACCGTCTTGTGCATTTTTATCCACTCATGATCGTCACTGTGTGTGCACAACGTGTGGAGGTCGGAGGACAACTTCCAGTCGCTGGTCATGTCTGCCGTAGTTGGGTTACTATTACTGCAATGGAATTCCGTAACCAAAAGCAACGTGGAGAGGAAAGGGTTTATCTGGCTTACACATCCTGAATCACCGTCCACCGAGGGAGGCCAACGCAGGAACTCAAGCAGGGCAGGAACCTGGAGGCAGGAGCTGGTGCACAAGCCACAGAGGGTGCCGCTTACAGACTTGCTCCGCCTGCTTCCTTGCACCAGCTCAGGGATGGCACCACCCACAGTGGGCTGGGCTGTCTCCCATCAGTCACGAACTGAGCAAATGCCCTACAGGTTTGTCTGCAGCCTGATCTCCTGCAGGCATTTTTTTCTCAACTGCTCCCTCCTCTCAGTTGACCCCATTTGAGTCCAGTTGACATAAAACGAGTCAACACACTCCCCTACTACTTTGTGAGTGGGTGGGGTCTCTCGGCTCCGCCTCTGCATCACACTCTCCTTGATAACCGGCCTAGGACTTCCAGGTGAGTCTCCGCCCCTGTACCTCTGTAGGAAGTTGGGACAGTAGAGGAAGCCACCGTATCCAGCTTTGGTTTTGGTTTTGGTCTTTATATATCTTTTATTTCTTTTGTGTGTGTCACAGCACTTGTGTGGAGTTCAGAGGACATCTTGGGGGAGTCAATTCTTCCACTGTGGGCCCCGGAGAATGAACTCAGGCTTGGTAGCAGGGGCCTTTGCCAGCTGAGTCACGTTGCTGGCCCACATCCTCCTTTGAGATCTTTTTTTTAATGTGTGAGAATGGTTTGTCTGCATGTGTGTTGTACACTGCATGCATGCAGTACCTGTGGAAGCCAGAAGAGGGCGTGGGAGCCCCAGAAATGGAGTCACAACTGGTTGTGAGCTGCCCCGTGGGTGATGGGAATGCAGGTGACTTGATGGCATCTTGCCTAGTGTGCACAAGGCCCTGGGCTCCATCTCAGCACTTCATTAAGTGGGCATGGTGGCAGAAAGATCTGCAGTTATCGACTTCAAGGCCAGCCCGAGCTACAAGAGACACTGCCAAAAGGGGGTGGGGGATATTTGAGTCCTTGCTCTAGTGTGGGGACACTGGCCAAACACAGACAAAGCAGAAGACTCCCTAGTAAAAGGCTTTTTGGAGCCTCCGATGAGTAGAGTCAGGCCAGCACACACCGTTTCTAGGACATTAGTCCGTAGGGCCCTCATGTTTGTAGAAATGCTGTGAGGGCTCCACTGGCCTTCCCATCCCAGCAGTCTCCCCAGAAGGCGGTGCCCTGAGCAAACTGCTAAAAAGGATGCCCAAGCGTGAGGGCATGGGATACCTCATCAGACATGGTACACACATTTCTCTCCTGAGGGTTGGGCTAACGGGAGGCAGCGTCTCTGGGTTGGTGTAGCTGTGGCTGAGTTAACAGCCACGGAGGAGAACTCAGTTCCTGAGATCCCAGCCCCCCAGAGCTCCATCACCACAGAAAGCCTGGTCCCTGGATATCCTGGTCCCACTGAGGAAGATGGGGCCCAGAAGAGACAAAAGACAAAGGCATCTGGGAAGAAGAGGTGAGGGGAAGGAAGCGTAGCAAAGCCAAGGGCAAGGCCGGCAGGACTGACAAGCCCTGGGATGGTGAAGGGACTGGGGCCGAATGTGTGCACAGGACCCTAACATGCCAGGAAGGGCAGTGCTGACCCAGAGCCAAGTGGGCACAGAGGAGATGAGGTGGCAAAGCTTCAGTGCCAGGTCTGGACCAAGGGCTGCCCACCCCACCACGGTTCTCCACAGGCTAGCTCTGTTCAGGACAGCGTGGGATGTACAAGCGCGCAGACAGAGGAGCCGGGAAAGAGATCCTGTTCCGAACAAGGAGGTTCCAGGAGGCTGTGGGAAGGGAGAGGATGAATATTCCGTCTGGTCAAAAGGTGGGGGAGGTGCAAGACCTTGGAGTGAGGGGAGGGAGTCCCAGGGGATTATGGGGTTCCAGAGCTCCAACCCCAGTAACTCTGTCTTAAAGCAGCCAGCCCTGGAGGCGGGTCAGGACTGGCTGGGCTGGCTGAGCACCCCTTGCCCCCACATTGCCTGCCAGTCCCCAGGTGCCAGCTTAGCAGCCCTCTGATGCACACAGTCCTCCCCTTACACAGCTGTGGTGCCTGGAAGGTGGGGGTGACATCCACGCAGGGCAGGAGCCCTCCTGGAGACTCACAGCAGTTGACGCCTCCCACAGATAGCACCCATCTGTCTAGTAATGGAGAGGTTCTGAGTGGGTGACAGCACACACACTGAGAGAGTTCAAGGTCAGCCTCAGTTACACTGGGATCCAGACTAAGCTAAACAGAGAAACTGGAAGAGGTGGCCAAAATGACCAAGACGACTTTAGAATTTCACCACCTTCATTGGGAGCAGTGAGGGGGTGATCTCAGCCTCCCAGGCCCAGAATCAGAGAAGCTTGCCCCACCCCCACCCTGCCTCCTGGGGAGGAGGGAAGTGTGGTGCCTTGGTCCATTCTGCAAAGAGGTAAACTGAGGTTGCTGGGGACTAGGACTAGCTCATTGGTAGAGTGCTGGCTAGCAGGTACAGGGTCTAGCCTGTGCTTGGGTTAAACACAAAAGACTCACAGGCCCATGGCTACCCAGCCCTCCACCCCAACTCTCTAGTGTTGCCGCAGCCACTTCCTAAGGCCTTCCTTGAAAGAGAGCACTTCCTGGGGCACTCTAAGAGACAAAGCCAGCGGCATGGCGGTCGGGGAGAGAGTGATGCCTGCAGCGTGGCCATCTTTCACAGGCCCTGGCAGCTGCTGTAGATCAGAACCGCTCTCTCCTCCATCACCATTAGCAGACAGAGGACTGAAGGGGTCACAGGAGCAGGCTGGACTACAGGAAGCGCTCATGCTCGCTCCTAGGACAGTAGGACCCGCTGGAGGCCGGCCGGGCTGGTTCACTCACCACCGTGACCCCTGAATCCAAGTGTGGGTGGCCAGGGAAGGGGCCCAAGCTCCAGCCCTCTGCCAGGGAAGGCTTCTAGAAAGGAAAACACCCAGCATTGGCACCCAGGCTTGAACCCAGAGACCGGTCGCCATGTGCCCATGGGTGAATGTATGGATGGAGGTAACCAGGGAGGGCTTTCTGGCTGTGAGCCTGTGCAGAGCTGTGACGAAGAGAAGGAGGCTGTGGGTCTCTGCTCTAGGCCTCCTTCGCTGGTGTCCTCTCTCTGGATTGCTCCGCGTGTCTCCTGTGGCCCGTATACTTTATGGTTTTGCTCACTATTGTAATGTAGCAAATGTTTGATTTGTGTTTTTCGAGTGGACAAATGAGTGAGTGAGTGACCGGCTTCTAACTCTGAGTCGGGGAGTCAGGCTCGTGTCTCCTGGCAGAGCTGGAGGCCGTGGGTGAGCCTGAGGCTTCGGAGCCCTGAGGAGCTGCAATGGTGCTGGTGGCAGGAGCCCCTGCTGGCTTGGGAAGGGACAGAGGGGTCTGGGTAGAGTGTCACCTAGATTCCGGGCGGGATGGAGCTGACAGGAGGCAGGCCTGGTCTCTGGGACAGCAGTACCCGGCCCCAGCCACCCCACAGGCCTGCTTCCCAGCCTGGGCTCTTCCTACAGCCGGGGCCCCTTTCTCCTGGGGCCCCTCCATTCCCTTAGTCCGATGTCCACAGTGATTTGTGGCCCTGACAAGGTGAATTGTGGGTAAAGCGGCTGTCCAAATTGGGAACAAATTGGAACAGCGGCTCTAGCCGGCCGCCATCCATCACGAGGAGAATGGCCGCATCAACACTGCTGCAGGCAGCCCTTGCTCGCCTGCCCCAGAGGTGGAGCAAACAGCCTCCTTCCGCCTACACTGGAGCGGCCCTGGGGTGGCTGCTGGGAGGCAGGAGAGGCCCAGCTCCCAGTCTTGGCATCTGTTGGTCTGTCTTCCATTCTGACCTCGCTGTACATCCAGCCATCTACTGAGACCCTCATGGCATCAGAGGAATGACACAAGGAACTGGTCACCTCAAATTCATCATAGTAATTGTTATCATCGATTTCTTAGATAGCCTCGTTTGGTAGCTCAGGCTGGCCTCGAACTCTGGATCAGATCCTGAGTGCTGGGATTATATATGTAAGCCATCATGCCTGATGTCTTTGTTTTTCATCTTTATGAAATATTTAGAATGAATTTTATTTAAGCTCATAGTGAACATCTAATAACCTAGACTTTGTGCCTACTTCTGTAATCCCAGCCCTGCGGAGGCAGAGACAGGAGGGTTGCTTAACATTCAGGGCCAGCCTGAGCTACAGAGACAGATAAAAGAAGCAAATTAACCAATAGGCTGGGGAAATGACTCGGGGTGAAGGGCCTGAGGTACAGCATTAGAACCTGAGACGGATCCCCAACACTCATAAGAGTGCTTGTCAGCCCAGTGCTGAGGGAAGGCAGAGGACTCCCAGCTCTCAGGGGGCAGAGGCAGCCGTACCTCTGAGTTCTGGGCCAGCCTGGTCTACAGACTGAGTTCCAGGACAGCCAGGGCTACAGAGAAACCCTATTGACCAGCGGTCTGGCCAATCTGTGCTGTCCATGCACACACAGTGAGAAGCCATACTAAATACTGGACGGTGGGTGTTGGAACTGTTGACACAGCAGAGGTCTCTGGTGACATGGAAGAATCCATTACCAAATAAATACTGCATGTGGCACATGCAGCCTCTGAGAGTGACACCTCAGTGGCTTTGTACAGCGCTGAAGCCAGGGAGTCACAGCAAGCCCAGAGAGTGGCCTTGGTCTCTTCGAGCCTCACTCATTCCTCCCTCCCAGAAAGCAAAAGTCCTGGAGCTGCAGAGCGCCAAGGCTGAGGTGGCCGGAGTTAGAGCGTGCGCCAAGGGCATCAGGTGGCTCACAGTCACATCTATCTCCAGTTCCATGGATCCCCATGTCCTCTCTGTCCTTCAAAGGCACTGAATGTACACAGTGCATAAAAACATGCATGCGCGCACGCGCACACACACACACACACACACACACACACACAGGCACGCGCGTATGCACACACACACAGAAGGGGAAGAGCAAAGCCCAAAGTGACCTGCCTCCTGTAGCTGAGGATTGCAGCTCTTCTCTGCTACCGGATTGGCTTGTGCAAGGTCCTGATTCAAATTCAGATTCCAGAGATGGGAATCCCGGGAGCTTGCTGGCCGGCTAGCCCTGCTGAGTTGACAAGCTCCAGGTTAAGAGAGAGACCCTGTCTCAAAAAATAACGGAGCAACTGAGTAGGACACCCAATGTCAATTTCT
Organism: Dicrostonyx torquatus; assembly: GCA_028555095.1. NCBI lineage: Eukaryota > Metazoa > Chordata > Mammalia > Rodentia > Cricetidae > Dicrostonyx > Dicrostonyx torquatus. The sequence continues at coordinate 833,466 of JAQHUG010000229.1, read as the reverse complement.
AGTATACATATACACAGACAGAGAAAGAGACAGAGAGACGCAGACAGACAGAAGAAGAGACAAGGGAAATTAGAGGGCACGGAGTCATAGCCCTGCACTCGGGAGTCTCATTGGTTCCAGTACGGACATTTGCTGGGAAGGTTGCCAGCACCGCATCAATATTCCCTCCGCGGACACGAATGTTAACCTAGCAATGAGCCATGCTCAAAGCCTTCACGCACAGCCCCCCCTGATTCCTACATGTGAGAATCTCAAACAAAACCAAACCCCGTCTGTACGCTAAGAACGTTTCTCAGTTCTGTCACCTGGAGGTTTATTTCACAGGACACACATTAACCATGAAATGTAACCTCAGATGCCACCAAAACCAGGAGACATGGCCACTGCAAAGACATCAGCCGTGTGTTTCTCTGAGACGCCCATACCTATGCTCTTGGATGGGTCTTTCTTTCTGAGCCCCTCTCTTAACTCTCATACTTAAATATGACTTAATAAACTCCAAATCGGCTTCACACTGGCTGACCGTGAAATTCTTCTCTGTGGTAAAGCCAAGAATCTGCTTTGGGCTGTTAAAGTGGCTCAGCAGGTAAAGGAACTCGCAGCCAAGCCTGAGGACCTGAGTTCGAGCCTTGGCACACCATGGAGGAGAGAGCCCTGACTCCTTGCAGGCTCCCCTGACCTGCACATACACAATAAATAAATGTTCGTAGAAGTTCCTAAAAGATTAAGAAAACTCCTCAGGCTGAGGGTGGCAGTATGAGCCCCTGTCCCTACCGCAGTTGACATGACATTCTCAGGGTGTATGTCTGTCTGGAGATCTGGGCCTTCCCTGCAACCCTCTGTGATCTTCTGCAGAAGCCTCCCTAGAGCCAGTCCTCCGGGTTTCAAGGTGGAAGAACAGTGTGGCTGGTTAAAAAAAAAAAAAAAATCACCTCCCTCTCAAAGACAGATTCACTGCCTAAACTCAGACCCTGTAACTGCAGCCTCAGATGCCAAGGGAAGATTCACAGGACAAAAAGTGGGGCTCAAGTAAGATCTTAAAAAGGAGAGTCTGTCCTGTGTCAGGCTGGCTCCAGCGCTGTCACACCCCCTATGCAGCCTTCTGACTGTGCAGAGGAGCTGATGTGGGCTGGCCAGCAAGGGACACCACTACCAGCCAGGAAATGCTGCTGGTTGGTGGAAACGAAGGAGACAAGGAAGGATGTCCCTCTGGAGTGTGCAGGGGGGCTCTGCCATATTCTGAGGATGCCCCTCTAGAGTGTGCAGGGGGGGCTCTGCCATGTTCTGAGAACGCCCCTCTAAAGTGTGCAGGGGGGCTCCGCCATATTCTGAGGATGCCCCTCTAGAGTGTGCAGGGGGGGGCTCTGCCATGTTCTGAGGACGCCCCTCTAGAGTGTGCAAGGGAGCTCTGCCATGTTCTGAGGACGCCCCTCTGGAGTGTGCAGGGGAGCTCCGCCATGTCCTGAAGACGCCCCTCTGGAGTGTGCAGGGGGGCTCCGCCATGTTCTGAGGACGCCCCTCTGGAGTGTGCAGGGGGGCTCCGCCATGTTCTGAGGACGCCCCTCTAGAGAGAGAGTGTTGAGCTCCGCTGTGCTAACACCTTGGTAAGGACTTCTGGCTTCCTGGATTGCGAGAGAGACGCTCCAGGGTTTGAAAAGACAGGTTCTAATCTGATATTGGAGCTCCAGGAGGGTAAGAGAGAGTGAGCCGTTTTGGTTTTTTTATGTCATAGTCCTATTTTTCTTTTTTCATTATTTGTTGAATTTCATGTACACAATAAAATTTCCTATCAATCGTGTTTTGTTCTTGTTTTTATTTTGGGTTTGGGTTTGTTTGCAACAGGGTCACTGGAGAATGACCTTGAACCCCTAATCCTCCTTCTCTACTAGCCAGGTATTGAGAGTCCAAGAGTAAACAGCCACACCCAGTCTATTAGGTGCTGGAGAGGAACTGAGCCACGCCACCAGTGATTGGCTGACCTTGATTGTCAACTTGGGTGAGACGAGGTCTCTAGTCACGTGTTTAAGGGTATTTTAGTTGACCCGAGGTGGGAGGTGCAACCTGAATGTGAGCTACTCTACCCCATGGACTTGGTCCTGGAATGAAAAGGCCAGCTGTGCCCCAGCGTGCACCTCTGTCTGCATCCTGTGGGTACACTGTGGTCACCAGCCTCGTGCTCTCTGTCCACGCCATCCCACCACGAAGAACTGCACACCGCAGCCACAAGGGAAGGCAGACAGACCTTCACCTCTTTAGTCCCCTTTGCCGAAGCGATGGGAAAAGTGGAGAAAATGGAGGGATGGCTCAGCGTTCAAGAGTTTGCTGCTCCTGCAGAGGATGGGGCTCGGGGCCCAGCACCTGCACTGGGTGGCTCATAGCTATCCAGTTCCAGTTCCAGGGATCCAACACCCTCTGTGGGTACCCACACGTAAGTGACAGACACTCAAGAATACACATACAGAAAAATTAAAGGAAGTCAGCAGTGCACTGACTTTAATCCCAGCACTTAGGAGGCAGAGGCAGGATCCCTGAGTTCAAGGCCAGTCTGGTCTACAGAGCAAGTTCCAGGACAACCAGAACTACGATAGGAGGAGGAGAAGGAGGAAGAGGAGGAGGAGAAAAGTAGATTTTCCCCCCCTGTGGTGATATTTCATTTGCCTGAAGAACAGAATGTAAAATAACCACACTAGTCAGCCATATAGGCAGGACAGCGGTGACACATTTAATCCCAGAATTTGGGAGGCAGAGTCAGATGGAGCTCTGGCTGCCCTGGGCTACACAAGATTAATGCAGAAGCATATCCAAGGGGTAGCGGCTCACAGTTTTAATCCCAGCACCAGAGAGTCCCACGCCTTTAATCCCAGCACTAAAGGGGAATATAAAACGGGAGGAGACAGAGGTGCAGGGCTCAGTCTGCACTCGCCCGGCCTTGGTAGAGGTGAGGGGTCTCTCGTGGTTGCCTGCTTTGCTTTTTCAGCTTGAACCCCAATATCTGTGTCTGGGTTTTTATTATTCGTGCTACCATTTTCTATTTAAAAAAAAAGTAATAAGAAAGAAGAGAAAAAAAAAGAAACAGAAAAATCGGATCTCTGACCCCACAATCCAGTTTCCTGTCTCAAGAAAATAACCTGTATTTCTAAAGACAGTGAAGAAACGGAGGAACAGCATGTGTGTGACAACAGAATGTGCACTCATAAATCACATCACGTCCATACTGGGGACTCTGTCATCCTTGCAAGCCGTGTTCCCATGCTCATTATAAAATAGCAAGTGAAAAGCCAGCCATTAGATAAATATGTATGCATACGATATGCACATATTTGTGGGCTCACACAAACAGGATGTTTCCAAGCACTGTGCACCCGGGGCGGTGCTCTGCCTCCATCCCCTCCCTCTCCGGTGGTAGCCACTCAGTCTTTCTCCCCCGTGTGCTTTTAAATATCTACTACCTATGTTTACATCCATAAGCAATGCCTAATGCTCCGGGTACATTTTTACATCTTCATAAACAGGAGGTGGCTTGGTGGGACCCACTCTTTCTCAGCCAGCACCGGGTGTGAGCATTTAATCTCTCTTGATAACTTGCATCGTGAGTCCATTAATTTTAACTGCTGTCAAGAATTCCATTTCCAAGTGGCCTCATTTTATTTCCTCTCCCCCTGACTTGTAAAGGCTGAGTTTATTGACAACGGTGTTGGCTCTGACAAGACAGATCCCTCGGTTTTCCTTGTCTACACAGGCAAGGCTGTCTCTGGGGGTCTGCATCCCAGCGCACAGCAGCCGGGGTCCCCTCCTTCCAGGATGCCACTTTCTGTTCCTAAGTCAGGGAACCAAAATAGTGCCGGCCTTTCATTGGCTTCCCCAGAGGGGCTGAATCTCACGCATTCCAGACTGCTAGGAGGACCCGGTGTCTCCAAATAAGGCTCGACCATGCTTGTCCCTGTCTGTGACCATGCAGTGCCCTGCACTGTCAGAAGAAGCCACCACCAGATAGGTCCTCCACCTCACCATCTGATCCGACTCCCTGGCCGAAATGAAGGCACCACCCTGTAACTCCCAGCTGCAGCTCTGTGCTCTTTATGACAGAAGGCACCCTAAGACATTAAATGGGGTACAGGCAGAGCCGGAGGAGAGCACCTCTGGACTGTGATGCTGAGGGTATAAGGCCAGCACTGCAGATCGTAGGTTGTGCAAGTAGTGCCAGGAGATTTGGGGGAGCTACAGGAACTTGGAGGGGAGGCAGGAGGGCTGATCACTGTGGGGCGTAAGCTCAAGGCTACTGGACATCCTGGCTCTGACCCATCAGATGCAGAGCTGGGAGAGGCTCCTCTCTGATTTTGGAATGGCAGCATTCACTGGCCTGTGGGAGCGAGAGGCTCCCTTGGGAGGCTCCTGTCCCCTGAGGCCTAGCACCTCCCTGTGAGGGGCCACCCCTGAAGATGTGACTAACAGACAAGCCTTGGCCAAATCAATTAACGATAAAGAAAACCCTTGAGCAAATACGGCCACTTTTAATATTTCTTTTTAAATGTTCTGATTTGAGTAGCAAAAGAAATTAAATTAAGGACTGAGACTCCAGGTCAGAACCTGGCTGCTCGCGTTGGTTTTTAATCTCCCATTAAGCGATAGATCTTCTGATAGCTTTAGTCAGCTTGTTCAATGTAATGACCCAGGACATCCAGCCTGCTGACCCTTCATTTCTTTCCCGTAGCCAAGAAGAGGACATCACAGGCAGCCAAGCCGACCTGCCCTCTCTTTGTGAATGGGCGGATGGAGACAGGCCACAGTAATAGAAAATGAGGCATGGACGCACGGACCCATGTGAGTGCTGGCCATTGTTTAACCTCTCAAATTAGAGACGGTCACCCGAGACTCAGGAAGGCAAGACTTTTCTAGGCCACAGAGGCCAATGTGGAACCCCGGCTGCCACCCCACTCCAGCCGGTACACCTGTGCGACCCAACTCTGCCTAGCTACTGATGCTCCTCCCTAGCCCAACTGCCAACATCTCCACCTTTGAAGTAGCTGAAATAACATCTCCTTCTTAAACCCTGCTACCTTAGATCTGATGGGGAGAGTGCTTTGGACCCAGGGCTGCTCTCAGCACGCCCGCCTCAAGTTCATTTGTGTGACTCCAGTGTCCAAGCCTCCTACAAGCAGACAAAGAGAAGAAACTGTGTTCTGGAACTAAACTGAGGTTTATTTTTGGAGACTCAGAGCCAAGGTCTACCTTTAGTGGCCAGCAGACATAGGCAGCATCCACAACCTGCCTTCTGAAGGCCAAATCAAAGTGTTTGGAAGCTGAGCTAGCTCGCAGCAGGGAAGCCAGCGGCTCAGCCTTCATGGGCAGAAACACTTGAGGCTTCAGAGCCAGGAGATGCATTTTAAAATGTTGTTGGGGGCTTGGGATCCGGCTCAGTTGGTAGAGTGCTTGCCTAGAAGGGCAAAGCCCTGAGTTCCATCCCCGGCACTGCACAAGCCAGGCACGGTGGTGCGCGTCTGCCATCCAGCACTCAGACGGGAAGCAGAAGGATCAGAGTCCAGTATCAGCCTTTGCCCAGGATACATAAATAGAGCCGGGTATGGCAGCGCGTGCCTTTAATACCAACAGAGGCAGACAGATCTCAGAGTTGGAAGCCAGTCAGGGCTACATAGTGAGACCCTGTCCCAAAATAAATAAATGAGCTGTCCATGGGGTGACCAAATGCAAGAAGCCTCAGACTTCAGGATAAACTCTGTACTGGGTGGAGGTGGCTCTGGGATCCAAGTAGTGAAGCCTGGGACCAGACCTCTCCACCAAAGAGAACTCAAGCCACATTCCCTGGTGAGACTTCCCTGCCCCAGCCACACTCTAACTCCCACCCCTGCCCCCCTTCGTGCCCTCACAGCTTCTAAGGGTACTTGGGAAGCATAGACACCCAAGTACCAAGAATCTGCATAGAAGAAACAGAAAGAGCCTCTCTTTCTAGGCACAAGGAGCCATGACAGGAACATGCCTGCCGAGGAGCCTGGGAGCTGCAGGGCATTGCAGCCTGTGCCCCACCCAGCCTGCCACAGTGTTCTCTCTTTGTTCTGTGACCCCAACCCAAGGCCTCCCTCAGGAGACTGTGGGAATTATAGTCAATAGGACAGCAAGCCAAACTTGGCTGCTGGGCAAGATCCCAGCCGGCCCTGCCTAGCCCCCATGCCTGCCCCCATCCTGCCCCCATGCCTGCCCCCATCCTGTTCATCATAAGCTCAGCACTACTGTTGGCCGGATGCTGAGTGCAGGGCAGGGCTTGGAGCTTCACAGTAAAACAAGCACAAGAAGCCCCTCCTCTCGGGGTCCTCCCAGCCTGGAAAGTACAGACCTATATATCTATCTGTATATTTGTGTGTGTTTGTGTGTGCACACACATGCACATGTAAGGGCCAGAGGACCGTCGTAGGTATCTGCCATTCATTCCTCAGAAGCCACATTGTCAAATGTTGGTCTTTGTTTATGTGTCTGTGTGCGTATTCATGTGTGTGGAGATGCAGATGCCAGCAGAAGCCAGGAGGACGAAGGAGCTCCTAGAGCTGACCTTACAGATGTGTGTGAGCCACCTGATGTGGGGGCTGGGAACTGAACTTGAATGCTTTGGGAGGACAGACAGCCCTCTAACCACGAAACAGCTTTTACCCTAAGAACCTTTCTGTCCTCCATCCACTTTTGAAAAGCATTGTTTGTATCTTATGCACACGAGTGTTTTGCCTGCACATCTGTGTATCTTATGCACACGAGTGTTTTGCCTGCACGTCTGTATGTGCACCACATGAGCTCAGGAACTTGCAGAGGCCACAAGAGGGGGTCAGATCCCCTGGAACTAGAGTTATAGATGGTTGGGTTCTGAGTCACCTTGCGGGTACTGGGAAACAAACCCAGGTCCTCTAGGAGGTCAACAAGTGCTCTAAACAGCTGAATGATCTCTCCACACGCACCCCTTTAAGATGGGGTCCCCGCTGCTAAGATGACTGGCTAGCAAACCGAGAGATCTGGCTGTCTCTGCCTCCCTGGTTTTCATGTCGGAACTGGGATTATCACACACAGCCTGGACTCTGTCTGTGGATCCTTCCTCCTTGTTGCAACAAGCATTTTGCTAGCTGGGCTATCTCCCCAGCCTGGAAATCTCTATCAACAGAGCAAATATATAGTATGAGAATAATTGTCACTTTCCAGCTTGGCTAAGATCAAGGACAGAATGACTGTAAAGTGAAATGCAACAGAGAAAACTACAGCAGACCGGGGAGTGGGGAGGAGAGCAGCCAGAAGTCCTTCCAGGGAGATTTGACGGGGACTTGAGTGAGTCGAAGGAGCATAGAAGCTTGCTGAGGGCTCAGCTGACAGTGGGTGGTGCAAAGGCCCCTGGGCAGGGGTGAACTTGGTTGATCCGGGGCTCACCAGAAGAGAGGCTGAAAGAGGGTTAGGGAAAGGGGGCCAGGAAGCTACCAACCACAGGAAGGACCTGGTGAAGGTCACACAGCTGACCTTGGCTTCTAGCCTGAGTGGAGGGGAAGCTCCCAAGGATTGAGCAGAAACAGGATCTGATCGGGAGTCTTCACTGGAGCAAGTAAGTGGTCAGGCGCGGGAGGGGATGCCTGCTAGGAGCTGCTGGAATCTTGCAGGGAGCATTGGCAGTCGGGTGGGGAAGGGAGCGTGGGTATATTTAGAAGGTGGAGCTGACAAGCTTTGCTGACAGTCTGGCTTTGCGAAGCTTCTGTTTCTCCATAACAAACCACCCCCGGTCCTCTGTGGCTTAAAATGACCACAGTCATCAGTTCCGCTCAGGAATCTGCACACCCAGGCAGGCTCCACTCAATCCCACATCACCAGGGGTCCCCTGGAGGTGGCCGCCCTTCCCGGCGCTGATGGTGCTTAGCCGGCCTGGGACCTGCCATCCTGGCCCCTCTTCACTTGGGTCTCCGAAGATGTTCCATGCCACAGTTGTCGGCTTCCAACAAGTATCCCAAGGGACCAGGGACAGCCGCAAGTCTTCCTCCGTCTGGGAACATGGCTTCCATTACCACCTATTGATCAAGAATCTCGCCAAAGTGAGGTGGGCGGGGGCAGAGACAAACCCCACCAGGAAGGTTTATGGCCGTGGGTGTGAGGAAAGAGGCTGACGGCCAACCTTGGGACTCTCACCCCGTGATGTCACCTGCGGTCATCACCTCCACAGATAGCTGTGCCGCCTTATCTCCCAGCTCCCTCATTGGGAAGGGCCACCCACTCTCCCGGCACTACAGGTGTGGCGTTAGAGAGCAGTCCATCCTGTTCTTACCCCGGAGTGGCCAAGGCCTCTGTCCTCCCAGGGGCTGTTCTCTCTCAGAGAGGCCCTGAACACCTGTGCTTACGGGCACCACAGACAGAGGCCCAGGCTTCCCCAGACCCTGTCCCTCTCTTGGCACTTCAGGCCTGGCGCCAAGCCAGAGCTACTCCAGATGGCCTCCCTTTGGAAAGGGGTCGCTAGCCCAGCCCACTAATGCCTGGTGTGTTTCTTTGAGCCTGTATTTATCAAGGCATAATCAAACACCAGCAAGCCCAGAGGCATGAGCCCGGCCTGCCACTGCAGCCCACCGCTGTGCCAGGCGGCTTGGGGCGGGGACTCTGACATGCCTGACACAAAGAGGGCAGGGGTGGGGTTGCAGCTGGCAGCTGTGAGCAGCAGCTCACACCCCTTTGGACTACTGCCCTGCACACATACCCGGGGATGGCAGGAGTTACCTAACCCCCCTTAAAGATCCAGGTTGGGGTCAGGATTCACCTTCCTGCAGTTCCCCATTAAGGTGGGGTGGGTACAGAGCAAGGGTCCAGCTCTGGCTAGACCTGGGGCTTCCTGAGTAAATACTAATGGGGACAGTAACAGAAACCTGACTGGAGATCCGCTGTGCAGGGTCATAAGCCACAGTCATGTCATATGAGTGCCCGTGTCACTATTAGGAGCTGGCCTCTGGGCCAGAGCTTTGGTGCATGAGTCTGTGGCCTGGAGAAGTTCCTTTACTTCCATGGGTCTCTGTTTGCCCATCTATAAAATATGGAGAGGGCTGGAACAAAGAGGGAGGGGTAGCATTTGCTCTACAAGAGCAGGGAAGCTCTGAATAGAGAGAAGGTTTGGGCAATGGCTCCACGGGAGAGTGCTGGTCCAGCGTCCACTAGTGGAGACCAGAGATATGGCTGGCTCCACGGGAGAGCGCTGGTCCAGCGTCCACTAGTGGGGACCAGAGATGTGGCTGGCTCCACGGGAGAGTGCTGGTCCAGAGTCCACTAGTGGTGACCGAAGATGTGGCTGGCTAGACAGGAGAGTGCTGGCCCAGAGTTCTCTAGTGGGGGGCTGCAGATGTGGCTCAGCAATAGAGGGTCTACCTAGCATGCAAGACCCTGTGTTCCATCGGCAGCCCCACAAAAAGGGGGTGAAGGGGTAGAGCCAAAAAAGGAGTCAATCAAGGAACTGGAAGATGAAAAATTTAGCAGGAACCCCACCTAGGAGGTGGGGGCCGTGGCTGGAGACTGGGAGGGGACCAGGTCCAGGCTGGTGGGTCCCAGGCTCTGCAGCGTCTCTCCTTTCGTCCTCAGCTCCGGGTCACTAGGGAGAAGTGATATTCCGGTTACAGTCCTTTTGGGACACATTTGCCTTTTCATTTATGGAGAATAAATAGAAAAATGACTGGGGGAGGCACTATGAACATGGGGGGTTTTGCTGGTTTTGCTTCTGCTTTTGTTTCTTAAATAATTGCAGCAAAAATGTCACCACTGGGAGTGTAAAGACTGTCAGAATGGGTGAGTGATGGTCTGGCTGCTTCATCAGCCTCCTCTCCCAACAAGCCTGCTCTTTTCCCATGCATTTCCCTCCAGGGCTCTCTAACCATCCCTGCCTATGATCCTAATGAGCCCCAGGCAGGAGGGAAGAGCCCACAGTGGCTATCTGCCTGCAAGATCCTGACCCACAAGGCTCTCACCATCTAGCCCAGTTTTGCTGTGCATCCCCAAGTAAGGAGACTAGGGAACAAGATAATTCTCATCCTGTTCATTGGCCCGTGCCTCCCTGACCACTCAGAGGCTTGTAGAGACTAGAGCTGCCCAGAACTGGTAGGGTGAAAGCTGGAGACCTCTAGAAAGAAGGCCTGTCTGGACATTTTGGGGGGTCGGAATACTGTCTGAATAAAAACCTCTCCTTTTTGATTATTGCCACAATTATCTCTTGGCCAGGTAAGCCCAGCAGTGGGGAGGGGATAGGGGACTTGGAGGAACCATGTCCATGTGCTACAAAGGGTCAATGTTGGCACCAGAGCCTTTAACCTGTGTCTCTGTGTAGCTTTAGACAGGGTGCAGTGAGTTGAGACTCAGCATGGGGACGCGGTTCACTGGGAGAGCGAGCCTAGCTCGCTCAAAGCCCTAGATTCTGAGCGTTCAGCGTCTGCTGCATTCAGGCTAGACAGGGGGTATGGGGTGAAGGAGGTGGGTCTTGCCTCTTCCCAGGCCTGGCGCTCTGGCCCTCTCTCCCACACAGCTGTAGGTAGCTTCATCCTTCAAGACTAAACACAGAGACGCCTTTTCTAGGAAGCACCTGTCTGAGCCAGAGGTTCTGTTGCTGTGATATAGACCGTGACCAGAAGTCAAAGGGCTTCAGGCCACGGTCCACCCGTCAGATCACAGTCCATCAGTGAGTGAAATCAGGGTGGAAACAGAGGCAGGAACTGAAGCAGAAGCCATGGAGGATGGCTGCTTGTTAGCCTGCTCCTCCTGACTTGTCCGGCTTGTTTTCTTATACACCTCAAGACCACCTGCCCCGGGTGGTGCTGCCCTCCCATACCAATTATTAATCAGGAAAATGCCCACAGGCGATGCTGATCTGAAGGAGGCATTTTCTCATTGAGGGTCCCCTTCTAGATATGTCTAGGTCTGTGTCACGTTTACAAAAGCCAACCAGCACATTCCCCAAATCCCTGACCCCTGCCCTGCTCACACGCCCCTCCATGGCACCTCATCCCTAGGCTTGGTCTGGTCTCTTGTCTTAAAGCCAGAAGGGTGCCTCTCATGAAGGGCCCTGGGAATGGCCCCCTCCTGCTTCTCAGAAGGGGCCTGCAGGGCCCAGCCTCTGAGAGCTGTCTGGTCCCCAGCATGGCTCTCGGCACCATAGATTTTGGTTCTATTTTTGTGTGTGCGCGCACAAGTGCATGTGTTGCCCATTTCGCCCAGCAGAATGTAAACTCCAGCAGGGTGGCTGTTTATGCCAGTTTTCTTGGCTGCTGTACTCCCAGCGCCTGGAAAAGCGCCCAGCTCAGAGAAGGCGCCTAACAGACATTTGTTACAATTCTCTCCTGAGAGTGCATTTCCGAGGTAGAATTTTCCCAGCCTTAATTCACAAGCAGGAAGCACCTGATGGGAAGTGGTTTGCTCTGCACGGGAGACGCAGGGCAAGGCGGGGCTGTCGCTCGGTGGTAGTATTTGCCTGGCATGCATGTGGCTTGGGTCATTCTCCCAGAACCTCAAAAAACCGAAACGACCAAAGCGATAACATCTGGGGTCTCACCCCTTCTGCCTGTACGTTGACGCTGTCTACCAGAAGGACCTCTGCAGAGCATGAGCTAACTCGAGGCACAGCTATAGAGGAGGAGTATTGTTTTATTTTAGCTGAGGTTTTTTGCCCCCCCCCCTGCTTTTGTGACAGTGTCACTACATAACACTGGCTGGCTTGGAACTTGCTGGGTAGACCAGGCTGGCCTTGAACTCACAGAGCTCTGCCTGCTTCTGACTTTTGAATGCTAGGATTGAAAATGTGCACCATCAAGCCTGCCCGAGACCCTGGCCTCAAGCTCCTTAGGCAGCCAAGGATAACGAATTTCTGATCCTCCTCCCTCTACCCCTCCAGCCCCACCATGTCTACTCTGTGTGTTCTGGGAACCCAGGGCTAAGCAAGCTTTCTACCAGCAAAGCCCAGCCCCAGCCTTGCACAGCAAGTCCACGTCCTAGCTGAGAAAGCCCAGCTCTCTACCTCAGGCAGAGAAAGAGTGGCAACAAAGAGACCAGGAATGACCTGATGTAGACATAATGTAGAGCCTATGAGAGCACTCCCAGTCTTGGCTGACCTGGGGACTTTTGCGAAAGCCCTGGTCGAGCCCTAGAGTTAGGACAGAGAGATCTGGGTCTGCCTGGGGAATTCAGTACCCTCATCCAGATGCTTGTTTGCACCCTTCTGGGCCCGAGGTACTGGAATCAGCCTGTGGGGTACGTCTAGGAGTCTGCTGTCCTAAAAAGTGCAGAGGCTGCTGCGGTGAGGAAGGAGGGGGACTAGGACTCTCTTAGAAAGAGTCTGGTACCAAAGTGAAGCTCCCAGCATCTTCCGGGCTGGGGAGCCAGTGGGTGGGATTTCCATTCCCTTCATCCACTTAGGTATTGTTATGGACTTTAAACAGCGGGGATATTTTCATAGTAATTTTTAACATTTGCAAAGAAAGCCAGCACTTCACGCATGATGTGAATGGCAATTATCTATTCAGCCTAACAAGCATGTATTATGTGCCTACTGTGTGCAGGGCAGAATTTTAAATGAATCAGATAGTTTCCATTGTCCAGACACTTAAGAGCCACAGTTGGGAAGCACGACAGATAAAACAGCCTTAATAGATGGGTGGTGGTGCTGGCTCTGAAGTGTTTACAGGTACAATGGAAACACAGGTGGCAATTAATTCCACCTGAGGAATCAGGAAAGGCAGCCAGAGGGAAGATGGCATTTCCGCTCAGCCTTGAAGGACCCCAGCCAAGGCAGCAGTGGGAACAGAGCCTGCAGGAAAGCTGCAGACACATTTTTTGAGGAATTGGACCAAAAGCCTGGGGTCCTGTGGCCTTGAGGACGGCAGGAAGGGATGGAGGGCCCTGGAGGCAAGCCAAGAAAGGCAGGTGGTGAAATCTCTAGGCGACTGTGGTTTTGCATAGAGCCCTCAAGATCTTGAAGTGGAAATAAGAGCCCCATGAGCCCATCAGAAAGCTGGCTGGGACCCAGGCCAGTAGCACAAGGCTCAGGCGGCAGATGGAGGAGGACCTTGAACTAAGACAGTCAGGACGATAGAGCAAAGCCCTGTTTCAAAACCTAACAGACCAATGTGGTGGTCCATCCTGTAATCCCAGCCCTCGGGAGCTGAGACAGAAGGATCAGGGGTTCAAAGCCATCTACTGTACAGTGAGTTTGAGGCAAATTTGGACTACATGAGGCCCTGTCACACTGCTCAGTGACTGTGTAAGTCAATGTGACCAGGAGGATGAAGGTCCGGCTGTCCCTAGGGGTCGTGGGGTCCTGGGTTGGGGACAGTGAGAGAAAGGAGCCTGGAGGAGGGCCAGAAAGGAGGGACCTAAATCCTCCTCCCGCTTAGTCTGCAGGGCTATAGCTCTGATCCTGCCCTCTTTCCCTGGCTGCTACTGTTTGATCCACATCCAGACCAGAGATCCAGGGAGGTGGGGCTGCTGGATGCTGGGTTGGGGTTCTGTCAGAGGCCTGTTCTGGATGACCACTACAGCCTCCCCGACCTCTTGGTCTAGTCCAGGCTGGGTGCTCCGTCTGGTAAGGACAGATGATCTAGGGTAATTTGTTAGAATTAAGTTAGGGGCTGCAAAGAAAGGCCGCTCCTCCCACCGAAATGTCTGGCCAAGGCAAACTTTACTTTGGGTCAAGAGGGTGTGATCGGAGGAGCAAACAGAGTGACAGGATGTGAATTATTGTCCAGTCAGCAGTCTGAAGAGAACTGGCCACAAAGTGGAGGAGGGAAGGAAAGGGGTCACTGCTAGGGGCCATCAGACTCCGGGAAAACAGCAGGGGCCTGTGTGTAAACAAAGTTTGCAGCCTGGGGATTTAAACGTTGCCATAAAATCTTCAAGGCAGGAGAGATAAGAAAGATTGAAATTCCTTGTCCCAGACACAGGTTTTACAGTATGTGATAGAAAAGACTATTCATTGATAGTTCTCACATAACCCAAAGGGCTTCCTGGAAGAGAGATTGAATTTGGGGCAGAAGCCACGGCAGGAACAGGCAGGTCCTAAAGGCCTTGGAGCCTCAGGGAAGGAGTCCCCTGCAGCAGCCCCGCCCTCAGGGAAGGAGTCCCCTGCAGCAGCCCCGCCCTCAGGGAAGGAGTCCCCTGCAGCAGCCCCGCCCTCAGGGAAGGGGCTCAGAGAGTGAGGTCTGGGAAGCCTTACACCAGGCTGCAAAATTAGTATATAAAAGAAAGTAGTACGCAAAGAGGAAAACCAAACCAATACCAGTCCACACCCCACTCCCTGTGGCTGCTACCTCCAAGGCCAACAGAACACAGAAAGCTTGCCCCGGAAAGTCAGTCCCGGCAAATATATGCAAACGTGAAAGGAAGCCTATGCATAATGCAAATGACCCAGAAAAGTTCCACTCATCTGTGTGAAGAGCTGCTGGGTGGATAACCTTCCTCCTGCCTTCAGCCCACCTCTTCCCTCGGAAGGATACCCACCCTGCACCCCCTCCCAAACACAGGGTTTCTCTGTGGGCCCCTGCTGTTCTGGAACTCACACTGTAGACCAGGCTGGCCTCGAACTCAAAGACCCACCTGCCTCTGCCTTGCTAGCGCTGAGGTTAAAGGTGATGGTGACAAACGGAAGATTTATGTGTTTTATGTATATGGGTACTTTGTACGCGCTTCTGTGTGTACATCTGCACACCAAAAGGGGGCATGGGATCCCATGGGACTACAGTTATAGTCAGCTATGAAGCGCCATGTAGATCCTGGGAATTGAACTCAGGAGGTCTGGAAGAGCAACCTGGGCCATCCCTCCAACCACACATGCCCACTGAACCCTGAACGGTCCAAGAATAAAAATATAAAAATGTAGATTCCAGAAATAGGAATGTAGAAATAAAGAAATAATAAAAATAAAAATAAAAAGTTGTGAGCCTAGGAGAATGAGAACAGACTGTCAGCAGCTTTCTCAATAGCTTAAGGGTTAACTATTAACAGTGGGTTATTTCGCTTTACAACCCATAGCTCTATTCACAAGGCCAAAGCCTCTCTCTGCAAACTGAGAGCTAGCCTACAGACGGAAATGAGCTGAGTCAACTTTTGGGAAATAGATACATGACCTCTGGGTTACGCATTATCCCTGCTATGTGAAACTGGCAGCATCAAAGGAGACAGCACAGGGCTTCAGTAAACACCACCTGGAAGTACCAGGGAAGACAATAGATTAAATACAAACACTAGTTTAACTGAAAAACTCTGTTAATGGAGATTTAAGTAAGGCAATCTCATGTGAGTTTTACCTTGAGATTGTAAAAGAAAAAAATCCCTTTGTTCAGATCTAATGCTTGGTGCCCCTACTATAAAAAAGTGGGTTCAGCCGGGCGGTGGTGGCGCACGCCTTTAATCCCAGCACTCAGGAGGCAGAGGCAGGCGGATCTTTGTGAGTTCAAGACCAGCCTGGTCTACAAGAGCTAGTTCCAGGACAGGCTCCAAAGCCACAGAGCAACCCTGTCTCGAAAAACCAAAAAAAAAAAAAAAAAAAAAAGTGGGTTCAGAAGCCGGTCTTTGCCACAGCCTGACGAGTCCATCTCCGGCTGAGTCTCAGCTAGCTGATAAGCTTTTTGTGCCCCCATGGAGGTTTTTTTATTGTTTTTTTTTTTTAAATTTTTTTCCCTGGCTTCTGGAATAAAGTTTGCTTCTGGTTTATTAGATTTTAGTGGTCTGTCCCCATCTTTGTGCTACCCCCCTGGACCCAACAAATCCCACTATCTAGCCATATCATTCTGGCCTAGGGTCCTGCGAGGAAGAGTTTGGCTTCCCAGCAAACAAAGAAATTAGCCCAGGGAGTCCGGCAACTCACACAGCTTGGATCACACAGCCAGTTAGTGGCTTCGTGGGAGCCCTAATTCAAGCCTGTTTCCCCAAGGGCGGTGGCCAGGGCTGGGCAGCTCCTCATAGTGAGATACCCCAGCCTTTTTGGGGATCACAGTAATAACCGGAAGTCTCCTGGGCCTCTGGACTCGGTGGGCTCCAAGAATGGGAAAGCTCTGTAGATCTGGTGCAGACGCTTTCTGCAGGGGTGAGTGTGGGAGGCCTGGGGCTGGGCACGGGTAGTGAGGGGGCTTTCAGCCTCAGACCACAGCTACCAGTTTCTTCCCAGCTGCTACCTCCCTCCCTGAGCTTCCCTTGACTCTCCTCTAGAACCTCAGCTGGTGGCCCAAGCTGCCAGGCCCGCCAGGGAAGTCTGGACTCCTCTCTGAGTGACACAGACCATGGGAGAGTGACCGCAGTGCCCAGACCTGCAGACCAAGCCACTGTGACTGCAGGTGGGCGTAAGTGCCTCGCAGTAGTAGGCTGGTGCCTCAGATTAAAAGTGCCCCATTGTGGTGACAGCTCCAGGCTTCAGGAGCCACAGCCAGCTCCTTGGCTGGCCACTCTCCTGTCCGCACCCTGGATTCTCTATCTTTGGTACACCCCATCCTCCCTCCTAACACCCTTCCCCTCCTCTCCATAGCCTCTGCTTCTCCTCCCACCCCCACCCCCACCCCCCACATGGATGCTGTTCTCCCTTGAATCACCCTTCCTCCTAGCCTGTCTCTCTAACACATTTGGGGGAGTTCTCCAGTGAGGGAGAGAAACACCCCTACCACTCCTCTTGACTTCCAGAACTGTTTTTGGACCTCAGAGACTCCAGGAGAAGACAAAGAAGATCATCTGAGGTGCCTACGCACCCCCCCACCCCCCCAGGAAGGGTAGATGGGAACCAAACAGTGCTGAGCTGAAGCCTGACACCAGAAGAGCCCATCCTGCAGGGAAGGGACCCAGGAGAACAGCCCTCTTCTCCCCAGTGCTCCAGCAGTCTGAAGAGTACTCATCACCTGCTAATGGGAGCCGGCAGGTGGAACCAGATCACAGGCTGAAATGAAGATGTCAGAGCACAAAGCAGGGGACAGTAACCAGACCTGGCAGCTGCGCAGACAGCGGGACCAACCCCTCACTGCCTGACTCCCATGGGGCCTCTGCTCATTGCTCTCCACTTCCCCCTCCTGCAGCCTCCAGATGGATCCAGAATTGTCATAAATGCACCAACTACACACCAGGCTGGACCCACTGGTCCATCTTGACAGACCAGGCTTGAGGTTTTCAAGACAGTTTTAATAGAGAATTTCAAAAACAGAAATGAGGCTGGAGAGAGAACTTTTTGGTTAAAAGCTGGCCCTGTTCTTACAGAGGACCTGAGTTCAGTTCCCGGCACCCAAGATGGCCTCTTACAACTGACTGTAACTTCAGCTCCAGGGAGAGCTGATGCAAGCTCATACCCACAAATGTACACAGAATTAACGGGGAGGGGGAGCCAGGCATAGCAGTACACACCTTCAATCCCAGCACTCGGATGCAGAGGCAGGGGGACCTCTGTGAGTTCCAGGAAGGACACCCAAAGTTACATAGTAAGACCCTCTCTTCAACCTGTCTCCCCAAAAATGTAAAAAATAAATCTTTAAAAACTACAGAAAAATTTAGCCGGGCAATGGTGGCATTCACCTTTAATCCCAGCATGATGCGGGATTCCCCTCTGTATGCTGTGAATTTTTGTTACCATTGGTTAATAAAGAAGCTGCTTTGGGCCTATGACAGGGCAGAATAGAGCAAGGTGGGAATTCCAAGCAGAGATAGAGGAGAAAGTAGGCGGAGTCAAGGAGATGCCATGTAGCTGCTGAAGGAGAAAGATGTCCAGAACCTTTACTGGTAAACCACAGCCTCGTGGGGATACTCAGATTAATAGAAATGGGTTAGTTTAAGATGTAAGAGTTATCTAATAAGAAGCCTGAGCTAATAGGCCAAGCAGTGTTGTAATTAATACAGTTTCTGTGTGATTATTCAGGTCTGGGCGGCCAGGAACGAACAAGCAGTCTCCATTTATACCAGCACTTGGGAGGCAGAGGCAGGTGGATCTCCGAGTTCTAGGCCAGCCTGGCTACACAGAGAAACCCTATCTTGGAAAAACAAAACAAAAAGCAGAAAAATGCAGGGCACAATCTAATGAACCTCTAAGTAGACACTGCCCAACACCTACAGCCTCTGTCTGTTATTCTGAAGCAAATCCCAGCAATACACCAGTTCTCTGTCCATGTTTCATGACATATCTGTCTGTGCTAGTTACCATGCTTGTGACGAAATGCCCGACAAAGGCAACCCAGGAAAGGGCTTACCGTGGCTCATAGTGGGGCAGATTGATGGGTAGAGCTGTGGGAAGGAAGGCGTGGCAGCAGGGATTTGGTAGGGAGGGGCATCAGCTTTTGTAAGTACCACGGCCTCTCTGACACATCCCTTCTATCCAGCAGTAGGAGGAAGAGGCAGGAGTGGGAGCACTGTGCTCTGGGTCATGGCCACAGCCGGAAGCACTCTCGGGAAAGTGAGTGTCCTTAGCATGAAGTCCTACTGAGGGGGTCCTATCTGAGATGGAGCCAACTGGGGGAGGGTTGGGGAGTTTCACCAAGGCTCAGGGCCTTCACACTCCAGCATCAGGCACCTTAGCTACATTTCTTTGTGTTCCTTTTTTTTTTTTAAACGGTTTTTCGAGACAAGGTTTCTCTGTGTAACAACTCTGACTGTCCTGGAACTTGCTTTGTAGACCAGGCTGGCCTCGAACTCACAGAGATCTAGATCTACCTGCCTCTGTCTCCTGAGTGCTGGGATTAAAGGCATGCACCACCACCGCCCAGCTCTTAATGTTTCTTTACACAGGGAAAGCCTGAAGGAAAGCTGGCTTAACCCCCAGAGCCTGATCTTAGCCAGGAACTGAGAATGGCGGAAACTAAGACGTTGTCCCAGATTGAAGGAGGGGGGCAGCTATGGCAGAGCCTGGGCCAGCTGTCAACCTGGGCACCATGCTGGCAGAGCTGCTGCTGTGGATTTGGGGAAGTGTTTGATTTGAGAAATCCTTGGGGAGCCCCAGAACCGCTTTGGCAGAGAACCCTGAAAAAACTGGACTTCTTTCAAATAGTGAGTGATGAGGGAAGCGGTCCCTGAGCTGGGGACACTAGAGGCACTTGACTGACTACCACAGGGGAGGAACCTGAGATTGGATGGAGGCCCAAACCCCCTAACTGTCCCTGCTTTTTGGATACAGCTCATCATTGGAACCAAGTATTCCTGGCTGGTTGGGTGGCCAGTGAGCCAGTGTGCTCACCTGTGCGGTCTTGAATGTGCGCGCGTGCACAAACACACGCACACACTCGCCTCCAGTCAGCTCTGATTGACTGTTTACTTCCCCGCCTGTCCAAGCAGTCACTGGGATCCCTTTTCCATATTGAGCAGTTGCTGTCATCGCTACTTAAGGCCGCTCACATCTCTCTTCTCTGCGTGCATCCTGTAAACAGGTTCCTGACAAGTCCATTTCCCTACAGAAAAGGAGGAGGGGCCTGGAGGTGAGGTGGTGGTGGGGTCTGTCTTAAAACAGGAGCCCAGCAATTCTGAGTTCCGAGGCCCCCCCAGCCAGGGTTGAACAGAGGCCACCACCTATAGGGGTGCTGGAGAAGTCTTAAGTTCCTCAGCACATGCCGTACACACAGACCTGTGCAGGGAGGCTCCCCAGGAGTGCTGGGGGCCTGGGGCCCAGGGATGCAGCTCAGTTGGCAGCATGCTGACCTAGCTGGGTTGAAACCCTGGCCCCAGACAAACTGGAGATGGTAGCACACACCTGTAATCCTAGCACAGAGGCAGAGGAGGCAGGGGGATTGGACGCCTAAAATCAAAAGTCATCCTTAGCATTTGAGGGCAGAGTCACAGGAGACCATCCTTCTGTGGGCACTGACCCTGTCCCTCTGCTTCCCAGCCCCTCTTCTGTGCCCATAGGCTGCCGAAGCAGTCTGGTTTCCTGTCAGCCCTGCCCATGGAGGCTGCTGGCTGAGGACTGGCAGGAGCTTGGGGTCTGCTGGCAGCTCTTTATCCTGATATTACTGTCTTCCATAGCTCTCCCTCCACAGTCTGGCCCAGTCTGAAAGGTCCCTGGCTCAGCATCTTCCCTATAGTCCAGCCTCTCATCCCTACCCTCTGTTCCACCGCCACCTCCACCCCACCCCACACCGCTCTAAACCCCCTAAATCCCTTGTAAATTCTGATCATCTCCTGTCCCCTGTTTCAGCCTTTCCGGGGCCTCAGCGGGCCAACTGGAAGAATTCAGGTTCCAACTGGGTGTGAGAGCTCGCTTCTGTCAACTCAGGACTCGGGAGAGAGAAGGAGGAGGATCAGGAGTTCAAGCATAGCCTTAGCTACACAGCGAGTTCAAGGCCAGCCTGGACGACCTGAGGTACTGTCTCAAAAACAAACAATAGTCTGGGTGTGGTGGCGCACACCTTTAGTCCCAGCACTTGGAAGCCTAGAAGTGTGGATCTCTGTGAGTTCAAAGCCAGCGTGGGTCTACGTAGCAAGTTTCAGGCCAGCCAGAATGACACAGTGAGGTGCTGTCTCAAAACATATGAAATACCCCCATTCGAGAAACAAACAAAGCCTCAGGTTCCCCGCCAGGCTGGTCTGGCCTACAGCATCTCGCTGTGCACTCTGCTGCCTCGGCCTTCTCCAGCTCTGCCAATGCCGCCAACACCACAGCCCTCAGACTGGACACCCAGCTCTGCATATCTCAGCCCCACCACACCACACCAGAACGACCCTCAAGGCATAGCTCAGGTCAGGTCCCCTACATAGCACCCACAGTGACAGTCCACTCCAGGTCTCCCTGCCCAGCACCCATCGGGATATGCTCATGCTTAAAAGATAAGGGCTGTAAGTGTTCTGTCAGACGGTCAGGCCCTGGGGTCTGACCGCAAGAGATTTTAGATTTGAACAACAGATCAGAAGCTGCTCTGGACAGGACTGGCCTGCACAGAACACAGCAGGGAGCCCATCACTGCCCTGAGGGAGCCTGAGTGTCTCTGTCACTCAGCAATTGACACTCAAACTTCAGGGAGCCTAGTTCTGTTGTCAAATGGGGATGGAGCCTCCTGATAGGAATGGGCCCCAAGGCCAAGGCTGCCAGCGTCCTCAGCCCTCAGCGGGAGAGGTTGGCCCCCCCAGCGGCTGGGGTCTGTGCACAGGTGTGGCCTTGCACTGTCAAAGCAGATCAGGGAGAAGTCCCTGGTGCCACTGCCCCCTCCTGGTTGGGGATTTGCTTGTCTTCTGGGAACAGAAATCGTCCTTCACTGTCCTGGTTCCCAACAGCCCCCCATTCTGACCCCATTCCCTACTTCCCCTCCACTCTCCTCCTCACTCCCTCCCACTCCCCCTCACTCCCCCTCCACTCCCACACTCCCCTCCCCACTTTTCCACTCCGCTCCCCCCACCCTCCATTCCCTCCTACTCCTTCTCCACTCCCTCCCACCCCTTCCTCCCTTCCTCTACTCCCTCACTCCCCTCCCCACTTCCCCCCACTCCCTCCCACTCCCCCTCCACTCCCTCACTCCCCTCCCCACTTTCCCCCACTCCCTCTCCACTCCCCCTCCACCCCCACCCCTCTTTCTCTGCGCTAAAGCTGAGCAGGAGCTGCAGAGACAGGTGCTTGTCTTGGGCTCTTT
>JAQHUG010000229.1:780192-793591 GCA_028555095.1 Dicrostonyx torquatus | reverse complement strand
CTGGGATTAAAGGCGTGCGCCACCACCGCCCGGCGAACCCTGAATTTTCTACGACCCTTTGCCTGCGGGTGTGAACAGCTTGTTTTCCTGTGCTTGCAGCTGCTCTGGGCACGAGACCCTGATGGCAGGGGAGTGGTTTCTGGTGGCTGCAGCTGAAGGCTCCTGAGAGTAGGGCGTGGCCGTTGGTCAGGGAAGGCACTATATAAGCTGCCCTGGAACACAATAAAATTGGCGTTCTTGTTTCAAGGATGACCCGTGTCTGGTGTGTGCGTGTGTGTGTGCGTGTGTGTGTGTGTGTACCTGGCAGTGTGTGCGTGTGTGTGCCTGGCTCACAAACTGTACCGCAGCACGCAGTACGTAGAGCATTGTGCTACATCAACCCTTGGTGCCAAGGTGCCTAGGGGGCAGGAGGACAAGGGCACATCCTTCCCAAGGATACTTGGGGACACTTCACACTCCCCAGGAGCCCTTGCATGGTTGGAGGTCCTGCAGGGGTGAGGTTAGCCTCCTCCATTTACCCTGGAGCCTCTGAGGCCTCCCACCTGCAATTTTCTCCTTACCAGCTGCATTTCTTGGGACAAGCCTGGTACTCAGTGAGGTTCCAGGGTTAGCTCCGATCACGGAGGTGATTCTCTTCCCCATGAGAACTCAGGTGGTTTCCGCCCACTGCCTACAGTCCCCTTCAGCCACAACCTCTCCAGTGGGTGGAGAAGGACCAGAACTAGCTTCTGGCTCTAGAGTCCCAAGACGTGGGGATGGAGCAGAGTGCTGTGTTATCATAGGTCCCTCCTGCCACCTGTAGGGCGCCTGGGGGTTAGCACCCCTCCGCCTCACCCTCGGCTTATTTCACAGATGACTGCTTCAGCACAGACTGGAGTGAGAATGACCTCCGGGCAGCTGCAAAAGGACCAGGCCGCCCTGGACGAGCTGCTGAGGGAGGCCCTGCCACTGGACCCCCTTAGTGAGCATGGAGAGAGAGAGGGTGGTGTCTCGGTGGCTTAGGCCAGATGAGTCTCCATCCCCCTCACCTCGCCCACCCCCACATTAAAATTCTAGGAGGCACCACGGCCACACGCACTGAGCAGGGTTTGTTCCCACTTTGCACTTGAGGGTGAGCTGTCTCCTCCCAGACTGCTCTGCTGCACGTGGTGGTCACCGTGCCCCAAGCTCCCTGCTCAAGTCCCTCCCAGGTGCCCTTTGACCCCCAGAGCTGCCCTGTCCAAGAAGAGACCCCCAAGAAGGAAAGTGCCAACACTAGCAGTTTCCCCTGCTTCAGATTCTCTCTCTCCATTTTACAAATCGAAATCCCTCAGCCTTCTGGCCTTGCCTAGTTCAAGGTCGGCTCAGGTTAGTTGTGCAAAGCTAGGTCATGTCTGGCAAACAGCCACTAATTACTTCTCTTGGTCCCTGGAAGGAGAGCAGAGATGGGAGGAGGGTAAATGACTTGCCCCAGGCTACAGAGAGGGCTCCCACCTGCTGCCCTCCCCCTTGACCTGGGGCCCTGGGAGAAGGCTGTTTTAGAAGTTGGCTTGTGCTGTACACGCCCTTCACAGGCAGCCCAGTGATGGCTCGGCTCTGCGGAGAGCAGGAGGGGACCGCCTGGATGTCCTGCCCACTCCAGTGAATGCCCGAATGGGAAACTAAGCCCCTCATCGGAGCACACCCCTCCCTCTCCAGCAAATAAAGCTCCACTCCCATGAGAGGCCTCTTTTATTTAATGGCCTAATTTCCAGAGGGCACACTGGGGCTGTGAGGAAAAGCTGGGTGGGAGGAATAACCCTCAGAGACAACTGTCTGCACATTAGCAAAATGTGCACCTCTGGCAACAGCCAAGTTCAAATGTTAACAAAGACAGAAAGAGGTGTTGCCACAGCTCCCCACCCCACCCTGCCAAGTGGTGGAGAGAAACTGAGGCCCAGAGGGGTGGCAGTTCTGCCCATACATCACTCAGTATCAACACAGGAACCAGGGCCATGGTCCAGGTCCCCTGAATCCTGGTCTAGTTTCTGTTTGGGATGTTAGGGCCTCTGTACTCGCCCGGCTGAGTACCTTTTAACCTCGATAGAGCTCTGGAAAGCAAGGTGGTGATACCTGATGGGGAGCTGGGACTGAGAGCCAGCGAAGAGCAAATGGCTGCCATTACTGTCACCTTGTGACAGTAGCTTCTGGTGTCCACAGCAAAAACCACAGAACTGACCCACTTATTTCTGCCTCCTAAACAAAACTGGATGGGAGATTTCATTCTAACTTAATATTAACAAATGTTCATTTATTTATAAACTGGGGCCACACAGATGTTGCAGCTCCCACCAGCATAGGTTACTGGCCCCACTGTGACACTGTGCCCCACCCCTGCTGCCACCTGTGTTCCTGCAGAGAGGGCGTGACTTTGGAGAGTGGTTCCCTGGCCCGTTACCAGTGTCTGGGAGTTCCCTGAGGACTTCTGGGGGAACAGATTCCCCCACATTCCTGAAACACGCACCACATGCCTCAGAGTGGCTGTGAGTGCCTGGGAACTGAGGCCAAGATTTTCCTTGCAGAGTTTGCGACAGATACTGCACCCCAACTCTGCCTCACCCATCCTGGCTTCCACAGCCAGTCCACCCTGTTATCTGCCACATACTGCAAAAGCAGAAAAACAAGAGGCTCCAGAATTCCTCTAGGCAAGAGACAGCATGTGTATGTCTTCCTCAGCCTCTGCCCTATGGTGAGACCCCCTTCTCTGGTCACCGAAAGGGAACTTCCATTTCCAGGGTGTTCTGTGGGGAACTGGTACCTTCTAGGTTTTCCCCTTAAGTTCCAGGGATTTGGAGAGCAGAGCCCAGAAGAGACCACAGTTTCCTGGGTAATTTTGCCACATGCAGCCTTTTTAGAAGTCTTTCTTTTATTAGTATTTTTGAAGCTGGAAATTGGTTAGTGGAGCACGGCCCCTGGGGGATGCGGTGCTGCTGTCTCTGCAGAAGCCCAGGGTGCATTCAGTACACAGCAGCAGCCAGCGCGTGCTCCCGCCCTGCAGCCCTTGGGTGTGCCTGCTGATGAGCCACACTCGGGACTCGGGAGGTCAGCTGGCACCTGTACGCACCATGCCCCACCCTCACCCCCCGCCAGGGTGAGGCCTGTCAGCCCCTGTCTCCCGGCTCCTCCTGCTTCTCTCTTGTTGTTCAGTCTGACCAAATAAGTGGGGGGTTTGTTTGCTTGGTTTTTGTGAACCAGCTCCTCTGGCTTCCTGGACTGTGGATTCCATTGCCTGCAGGATGCTCAGGAGCCCTGGCGGTAATGAAAATCGGAGGAGGCTGGGGCGGATCCACCAGCTGAACTGAGATGAAATGAAATGGCCACGTTTTCAGAAAACAAGAAAAGTGAGACACAGTCTCACTTCAAAAAACAAAACAAAATGGAATGGAGAGATGGCTCATCACTTAAAGCTCTGTATTGTTCTAGAAGGACCCCGGCTTGGTTTCCAACACCCGCAATGGGCAACTCACAACCACCTGTGACTGCAGCTCCAGGAGGATCTGACATCCTCTTCTGACCTCTGTGGGCACTGCACTCACTGGTTCACACCCACACACAGGCACACACACATACATGCACACACATAGAGGCACGCACACAGACACACACAAACACACACAGGCACACCTACACACAGGCACACCCACCCACACACAAACACACACAGAGGCACACACATAGGCGCGCACACACACAAACACACAGGCACACACACAAACACACACACAGGCACACACACACACAATTTTGAAAAAATCTCAGGTTGGGAGGTGGTGGCATATACCTTTAATTCCAGTACTTGAGAGGCAGAGGCAAGTGAACCTCTGAGTTCAAGGCCAGCCTGCTCACCAACAGAATGAGTTCCAGGATAGGTAAGGCCACACAGAGAAATCCTGTCTCAGAAATCTTTAAAAAAAAAAAAATCTCTAGCACAAGAGCTGAGGAGATGGTGCCACAATCTCAATTCAGTCCCCAGCACCCACATAAAATCTGGGCACAGTGCTGTCCCCCGTCATCCCTGTGCTGGGAAGGTGGAGGCAGAAGGATCCCTGGGGCTCAGTGGGGAGCCAGACTAGTCAGACGGGTGAGCTGCAGGATCAGTGGGGAGCACAACTGAGGAAGATTCATGATGTCACCTCTGCACGTACACACACGTGCACACACACGCACGCACAAACGCACATGCACACACATGTGCACCCCCCCCGGAAACTGACCCTCCCCCCTTCAGCTTTTCCTATCCTCCTTGTAGAGATTTACAAAGCACGGTGTGCAGGAACCCCGCAATGGTTTCAGGCGACTGGGAGATTAGCCCCTGGTAGGCAGCAATGACACAGGACCCAGATAATAGCCAGTGACTGCAACCTATCCTCTCACATGGAGATGATGAGGTATTTTCTCGGCAAGCACACTGGTGTGATTTCATAATTACTGAGGTACACGGATTAACCGTGAAACCGAAGAGTTAAAAGCAGAGAGTAATTGCCTGATCTCCGTACTCTGTAATTTAGTATAATCTGATCATGGACAAAGCCCCAAAGAAAACTCTCCGAAAGCATGCATTTTCCTTCATACACAGTTTGTCACTGACATTGGTAATACATTCCATGCCTCCAAAGCAAGGTAAGCCCACGACACCGATGTGTGAATGTGGCCCAGCAAAGTGAGTGGCAGAGCTGCCAGCTGAACCTGTTCTGGCCTTTCCCTGTGACTCTATTTACCTCTCTCTTACCACAGACTGGGAAAGAGACCACAAGGGCAGCCCCTCTTGCATAAACCACTTGTATGAGGCAACGAGAAGCCAGGTCCTCCAGAAGCCATGCCAGTCAAGATCTGAGCCCCACTGGGCACCCATTTTTCAACTGCACTTTCCCAGCATGCCCCCACACCTCCTGTGGGAAGCCTGACGGCACCAACAAGGTGGGGCAAGAATGCACCCTGCGCATGACGGAGGGTGGGATGGGTGTGCTGTTTCCAGCGGCTACAGCAGGAGGAAAACCGGAACCATGAAAGATTTACAGCCATGGTTATGATGGGTTCTGTTGAGACAGGAAGAACCTAGCAGCAGGGGAGCAGTGTGGTGGCCTTCTGGGGACCTAGAGGGTTCCAACAACCCATCGCCTCTGCCACTTGTGTGGATGTGGTTACTACACATACACGGGCTCAGCATTTTGTCTTTCCTCTCGGCCTTCAATAAATCAAGAAGACTGGCCACAGCTGAAGCCATGCACCTCACGCGCACACACACACACACACACACATACACACACACACACAGAGAGAGAGAGAGAGAGGCAGACCCTGTGGGAAAGGAAAGATGAAGACAGAGTTGGAACACCTAGGGCAGAGGGCATGCTGACAGGATTGGAGAACCATGGAGAAGGACCATGGTGGTCTAAATTCCCAAAGAGGGCGAATAGGGCTGGAAGCTGAGGAAATGGGAATTGCATCGTTCTGATGGGTAGAAAGAGAGCTGGGGGCAGATCCTGGGTAAAGTGGCTTCTGCTGGGGTCTGTTGGTATACTATGCTGAGGGCCATGAGACCTGGAAGGCCAGGCCAGAAACCACCCATGGAAGTAGAGGGCGAACCAGGGTCGCTGAAGCCTAACACTGAGCTCTAGGCCAGAGGGAGGCCAACAAGTAGGGTGTGCTGTGGGCCATTGGGTCTTAGGTAGGTGCAGGAGGGTCTAGCAGTATCCCTGTGACCGGGACAGTGGAGAAAGCCCTATGGTTACCGTCACTGATGGTGGCCCCAGTCCTGTCCGTGTTTCTTGAGCACCCTCAGATCCACTGTGATGAAACAGAGCGGAAGTCTGTGAAACACCCAACATTCACTGTGTTTAAGCATCGGTTTTCAAAGCCTCTCAGAATGTACTCGGCCAGTTCTGACGCCGAGAGGCGTGTTCTTTATGGCGCACAGCTGCAAGGAGCTGCACAAATGTTACCAACTCATTTGTCATGCAAACAGTGCTTCAGAAAGAAATGAAATACTATTATGTGGTGTATGTGTTAGGCAATCGCTATATCAAACCACGGCAGGCCGTGCAAACACCGGCAGAGCGAAGGAAAACAACACTTGGTGAGAGAAATCACACCACATGGGAGCAGCTAAGTCGGGGAGAAGGGGAGGTAACGGCAGAAGCCCGACCGAGCGAAAGCTGTCATTTTCCCAGCCATGTGGCCAGCTCTGAATACTCCTGGGGTAGAACAAGTGGCAGAACGATGGAACCCTGACAGAGGAGCATGACCCAGGGTTCCAGGGAGGGTAGGGAGGACCGTGGGGGCAGCAATGAGCGCTGGGTAAAGCTACAGGGAGAGCCCAAGGAGGAGGCTGAGAAGAGAACTGAATGAGCATTGGAGCCACAGTAATTGCTAGGAGAAGGGAGGTGATGAAGAACGAGGCAGGGGAATGAGGCCATGAACTGTTTGTTTCCGGTTGTCACGCTTCCGCTTCCCCTGCTTCTCTTCCGGATTCCCACTAAGACATTTCACAGAACCAAACCGCTGCCCCTGCTCCCAACAGCTACAAAGACTTGGGTGAGAGAGGAGGGAGTGTTCAGGGGCCCTGTCCTGAGGACCTAACACAAATCACCTCTTCTAATCCTTGTAGCAGCCTCAGGGGATTCTGGGAAACAGGCTAGGAATGTTAATTGGAAATTAGCACACACTGGGTGGTTGCAGATTGGAAATCGAATTGCAAGTTCTGCAGCTCATCCCCTAAATCATAGACTATAGGGCACAGGGGTCTCCCGACCCCATCTTTCATTGGAGTTCCATCAGGTGCCACAAAGTCTCTTCTGACCAAACTCATCTGCTCACCAGAGCCCAGGACATAGGGATCCTGTCTCCATGGCAATTTGGAGTCTGCTGTGGAATATTACTTTAACTAGGCAAAGATGTGTTACACTTGTTTGTGCTGCATTTGTTTAATGGTGTAAGATGTGTTGCTGTTTCACCTTGCCTGCCTAAGGAACCTGATTGGTCTAATAAATGGCCAATAGCTAGGCAGTAGGAGGATAGGTGGGACTGGTGGGCAGAGAGAATAAATAGGAGTGTGGGCTCAAGAGGAGAGCGAGGAGATAGAATGAGGGAGAAAAAGAGGGAGATGGTCAGGGCCAGACAGCCAGCCATGGAGTAGGACACACAGAAGGAAAGAAAGGTAAAAAGCCCCGAGGCAAAGTGTAGATGAAGAGAAACGGGCTAACGTAAGTTACAAGAGCTAGTGGGACAAGCTAGTGGGACTGAACATTCATAACTAACAAGTCTCTGTGTTTTGGTTTGGAGTTCTGACAGTCCAATAAAACCCGATTCACAGGTGTAGCGCCTGTATTATGGGACAGTTCGCGAGCCAGGCAAGGGGCTGGAGATTGAAAATACACACACAGAGACACAGACACGGGTCATCCTTGAATTCCCCAAGAATGTCAACTTTATTGTGTTCCAGGGCAGCTTATATAGTGCCTTCCCTGACCAACGGCCATGCCCTACTCTCAGGAGCCTTCAGCTGCAGCCACCAGAAACCACTCCCCTGCCATCAGAGTCTCGTGCCTAGAGCAGCTGCAAGCACAACAAGTTGTTTACTCTGGCGGGCAAGGGGGTCACAGGAGATTCAGGGTCTGGGGTCCACAGTCCCCAATACACAGGTCTTTGTTTAGACTGCCAGCTCCCAAATAATGACATGAAGACTTTTTTTATTAAGTATGAATGCTTGGCTTTAGCTTAGGCTTATTCCCAACTAGCTCTTAAAACTTACATTTATGGCTGGGTGGTGATGGCACACGCCTTTAATCCCAGCACTCGGGAGGCAGAGGCGGGCAGATCTCTGTGAGTTCGAGACCAGCCTGGTCTACAAGAGCTAGTTCCAGGACAGGCTCCAAAACTACAGAGAAACCCTGTCTTGAGCCGGGCAGTGATGGCACACGCCTTTAATCCCAGCACTCGGGAGGCAGAGGCGGGCAGATCTCTGTGAGTTCGAGACCAGCCTGGTCTACAAGAGCTAGTTCCAGGACAGGCTCCAAAACTACAGAGAAACCCTGTCTCAAAAAACCAAAACAACAACAACAAAAACCCTTACTTTTATATTAACCTACGTTGTAGTGAGTCTTTCTTGTTGGATTGCCAGCCCCCAAATAATGACATGGAGACTTAGCCATTAGCTCAGGCTTGTTCCCAGCTAATTCTTACAACTTAAATTAACCTGTTTCTATTAGTCTGCGCTCTGCCACAGGCTTTTTACCTGTCTTCCATTCTGTACATCAACTTGCTCTGCATCTCACTGGCGACTTCCCCAGCACCTCAGATTTCTGACTAGCTATTGATTGTTTAGTTTTTTGTTGTTGTTGTTAAACCAATCAGAAGATGCCTTTCACAAAGTGTGATCAAACAGCCCACAATACTACAGTTCTGCCACTGTGGCTTGCTACCTTTCCTCAGGTCTGTAAGTCCACCTTCCTCCCTGTCTGTCTGCGAATCCCCTGCCTCTCAATCTTCTTCCCAAAGTTCCTATCTCTGCCCAGGAGGTCTGCCTATCCTCTCCTGCCTAGCTATTGGCTGTTCAGCTCTTTATTAAACCAATCAGAAGGTGCCTTAGACAGGTGGGGTAAAACAGAGACATCTTCACAGTGTGATCAAGTATCCTGCAACATTACCTCTGTGGCCACTGAGGACCAATCTGTCCCAGAGCTGCGCTTTAAAACACAATAGATTTTATATACTTATTTATATATGTTTTTATTTTATGCATGAGTGTTTTGCCTACATATCTGTGCACCAGATTCATACAGTATCTGTGGAGGCCAGAATAAGATCCACTGGGGTCGGGCGATGGTGGTGCACATCTTTAATCCCAGCACTCGGGAGACAGAGGCAGGAGGATCTTTGTGAGTTCGAGACCAGCCTGGTCTACAAGAGCTAGTTCCAGGACAGGCTCCAAATCTACAGAAAAACCCTGTCTCGAAAAACCAAAAAAATAAAAAATAAAAAAATCCACTGGAACTGGAGTTACCATTGGTTGTGAGCTACCATTTAGGTACTGAGACCCAAACCCAGTTCCTCTGCAAGAGCAGCGAGTGCTCTTAACTGCAGAGCAATCTCTTGAACCCCCAAGGTTTTGATGTTCATTGTTGACGGAGCCACATGTCTGAAGGAGGCCAGAAGGAGTCAAGATAAGGGCATATACTTCACCACCCAAACCACGCCTAGTCACACAGCCGCCACTTCCACCCCGAGACTGACAAGGGATCGTGATCTATTGGCGTTGGCTTTCTTACCCTATTGAGAAGCTCATCCATAACATAAATCAGCATATACTGAATATATACCACATTAGGATCAAATATTAACACCGCTAGGTCTGACAGACAAAGGAAAACTAGAAGGCGGGGAATGAGTTGAAAACACACACCCCCAAAAGACGACCAAACCAACTCTTGGACCTCATCAACACGGCGGCTCCAGGCCGAACTAGACCTTCTCATCATGGCGGACCTAGCCTCCAGGCCCCGCCCTTCCCAATATGGCGCCCGAACCCGACCTTCCCATCATGGCGCGCGGCCCCGCCCGCTCTGCCGCGGCTGCCGGCGGGAGCAGTTCCGGGTGCGGTGCGCGCCGGGGGCGGGCGAGGGGGCGGTGTCCTGGCCATGGCCGGCCTGTCGGACCTGGAGCTGCGGCGGGAGCTGCAGGCCCTGGGCTTCCAGCCAGGTCCCATCACCGACACCACTCGCAACGTCTACCGCAACAAGCTGCGCCGCCTGCGGGGCGAGGCCCGGCTGCGCGACGACGAGCGGCTGCGGGAGGAGGCCCGGCTGCGCGACGACGAGCGGCTGCGGGAGGAGGCCCGGCCTCGGGGCCCCGAGCGGCCGCGGGAGGAGGCCCGGCTCCGCGAGGAAGCGCCGCTGCGCGCGCGGCCCGCCGCGTCCTTTCTGCGGGCGGAGCCCGGGCTCTCCCCGCCGGCCTCGAGCTCGGCCCCCGACACCTCGGGGCCTTACGGCGACTTCGGGGCCTCCGCCTCTCCCTGGGCCGGAAGCCGCGGCCTCGCCTACCCCGCCCGCCCCGGGCCGCTGCGGCGCCGCGCCTCGGTCCGGGGCAGCTCCGAGGAGGACGAGGATGCCCGGACGCCCGACAGGGCCGCCCTGGGCCCGGCCCGCCACTGGTGGGCCCCGTCCTCGGCCTCTGCGCGGCCGCCCTCCGCGCTTCTCCGCGCCGACGCGCGCCCCGGCCTGAAGGCCACGCGAACGGGCTCCGCGGGCGCCGTGCGGGCCCGACCCGAGGCGGGCCGGCGGCTGGAGCGCTATCTGTCGCGGCTGCTGCTCTGGGCCAGCGTGGGGCTGCTGCTCGTCTTTCTGGGCATCCTCTGGGTGAAGATGGGCAAGCCCTCGGCGCCGCAGGAGGCGGAGGACAACAGTACGTCCCGGGCCGGCGCAGGGGAGGGCTCCGAGGCACCGACTGCCTCTCACTTTCCTCCTTCCAGCGTCTGCAGCACTTTGGGCTCCACTTTGTCTTCTTCTCTGCTTCCTCTCCGCGCTAGTGTCTCCCTTCCCGCCACTGCTAGGGGACAGGTTGAGCTCTTCTCCAGCCTCTGGAGGAGAGAGCTACACGCCTGTTCTTCACAGACAGGCCCACTCCTTGCCCCTCGGTTTCCTTCCCTTTTGACCTCCTGCTCATTCACACTTGAACGCTCCAGAGATTCCCCCGGCGCCCGCCTGAGAGTGCCTGGTTGTGTTCTGAGCTTTGTAGCGTCAAAAAAAAAAAAAAAAAAAAAAACCAAAACCAAACAAACCCAGGCCTTCATCTGTCCAAAGGATTCTAGCCCTGCCTATGGCACAGGTATGGGAGAGTCTTTGAGCTTAAACCGACCCTGCCAATGGGGTGCTTAAGACTGTGCTGGGACAGGGCCTGTGAGTCAGGCAGCTTACCAGACGTCTCTGTTATATGACGCCACATCCCTGGAGGGGTGCAGGAGACAGCCGAGGATTGGGGTTTCCAAAGGGATGCTGCCTGTTACCCTTGATTCTAACAGAAGAAGGAAAAAAGTTTTCATGCTAGTTCCCTCCTCTGCTCTAGGGCCGTGTGTTTCAGGCCTCACGTCAGACAAGCATGCTAGCACTGAGCTACCCTCGCCAGCCGACTTTTGAAAATGATTTTGAAGCAGGGGCTCCCTAGGTTACCTAGGTTAGTCTTGAACTCACTTTGTGGTTCAGGATGGCTTTGAACCTGTGATCTTGCCTTAACTTCCCCTAGTTGAGTCACCAAGCCCCGATCATTTTGTAACAAATGGTATAAAAGGACACTTGAGCTCTCCGGTTGCTAATACTGTTGTCGGCCTTGAGTCCAGGTCTTCCTGGCCTAGCGGGAATGCCTGCCTGAGTCACTGTGTCGGGTGTTGTGGTAAATGGCCCTTAGGGCTAACGCCCACGTGACTGCTCCACCGCTGGAGCGGTGTATGGGCCTCTTAGAGATTAACCGACCTGATGCCAGTGCACTGTGCTGGGTTGTGGCCGTTCCGGACCTCACCTAGTGCTGTGCTGCCCCTCGCTGCTTAGGTTGATTCAAGACAAGCTTTGGGAAGTCATAGCCAGGCTTCCCTAGAGTTTCCTCCTATACTAGTATCAATTCTTACTTGGCAAACTGTCATTTACAGCACATGAGACTTGTCTGTTTGTTGTCTTGAGCCTAACTCCCTGAATTAAGTGGGGAAGGCCATTGTGTTTTTATTTTATGCATATGGGTGTTTGGCCTACTGTGCATCTATACCACATGCGTGCAGTGCCCAAGGAGGCCAGAAGAGGGCGTTGGATTCTCGGACCTGGAGTTAGAGATGGTTGTGAGCAGCCATGTGGGTGCTGGGAATCAGAACCCATGTCCTCTGCAAGAGCAGACAACATCCTCTCTGTAGGCCAAACTGACCTCAAACTTGTGGCAGCCTCCTCCTTAGCCTCTGAGTGCTGGGATTACAGCTGTGTGTACTCCCTTTTAGGAAGGCCTGGGAGACCCCGTTTCATAGATGCAGAAACAGGTGCCAAGGGATTAAATCACCCAAGAACCTGGCGCTCGTTTGCAGCCCAAATGAGGTCCCAGCTCTCTGTGTCCTGGTTCAGTTCGGGGGACCCCTTGGGCCTTCCTGTCCGTCTGTACATGCGTCAGTGTGGGATGGCGTCTTCCCGGCTCCACTTTGTGACAGCCAAGTTTCGCTTCCCTTGGATTTTGAGAAGTTTCTGCTGCCTTCTGAGTCCACTGCTAATCTCTGCCTTTCTTTTCTTGATCTCAGTGAAATTGTTGCCCGTGGACTGTGAGAGGAAAACAGATGAGGTGAGTTTCTCTGCCGTTTTTACTCTTCTGAAGACTCTACCAGGAGGTAAACTCCCAGGTCATAATAGGATCCTTTTCAGGGAGAGCTTCCCAGATTGTACTGGAATCATGTCGTGTTCTGGGAGGACTGTGTCAGCTTCTTACAGA
This sequence comes from Dicrostonyx torquatus, assembly GCA_028555095.1. Lineage (NCBI taxonomy): Eukaryota > Metazoa > Chordata > Mammalia > Rodentia > Cricetidae > Dicrostonyx > Dicrostonyx torquatus. Next base: position 781,123 of record JAQHUG010000229.1, on the reverse strand, counting down.
TGCCCACCCGTCAGTGGGCGCATCCGAGGCCTGAGTCGTTTCAGGGCGCTGGGGGTTGGCGCACCTCTGCAGCCCACTGGTGTGGGATGCAGGGCTGCCCTTCCTCCCGTGTGCATCTGTCTTCATGGCAGTGTTCTGGTTGCAGATTGGACACATCAGGGGGCCAGCTGAGGGGAATTAGCCCTCTTAGCCCATGTTTCGATTTGTTTTATGAAGCCCTCACATTCCCCCGCAAATAATGTTTAGGGAAGGAGCGTGGCCCCGGCCTGTGAATCATGTGACAGCTCACGCACAGTCAGGAAGCCGGTTCTGTGATGGTCTGAGGAAGAGAGGAAGCGGTAAATTTTCAGGTCATAAATCCACCCGGAGGAGGCGCGTGCTGCTAGAGGGCATGACTTAGTGCTCTAATTATTAAGTGTGGGTGCCCGGCCTCTGCAGCCGGGGGCTAGCAAAGGTAGGGCGGCCTGCTGCAGATACCCTGGTTTGCAGGTGGTTTACGACGTTCCTTTATGGCTGTCATCCACCAAGCATGTTTGCTTCCCAGTTGTTCTGCAAAGCCAGGCTTGTAATAAGTTTAATCTGCTTTCCATCATAAAGCTGGCCTGATGATTACACAGTGCGTCCAGAAGCAGGCAGCCAGAGAGAGGAACAGACGCAAGAGCAAGAAAACCAGAGCTTTCTGCCAGGACCCTCTTAGTCAGAGCAGGCTCTTCGTTCTAGGCCTTCGTGATCTACAGAGGTGGAAGACCTCAAGTGAAGGGCACACGCGCTCCGGTCCTTCTGTGAGCCCAGATATGTGTGCCCTCTTCTGTGAGCCACGATATGTGTGCCCCTCTTCTGTGAGCCCAGATATGTGTGCCCCTCTTCTGTGAGCCCAGATATGTGTGCCCCTCTTCTGTGAGCCACGATATGTGTGCCCCTCTTCTGTGAG
>JAQHUG010000229.1:764617-779216 GCA_028555095.1 Dicrostonyx torquatus | reverse complement strand
CCCACTGCAGTCTGTAAGTGGTTTGTACGTGAGCTCACATGGAGTCCCCACTGCCGTCCGTAAGTGGTTTGTATGTGAGCTCACGTGGAGTCCCCACTGCAGTCTCCACTCAGGCAAGGCCCCATGCTTCCCACGGTCACTGATATTCCGCACTGCCCCCTCTAGTCTCTGAAAGCTGTGGTGCCATTCCTTGCTCTTCCTTCAAGACGACGGGCTAGAGTCATGGGCAGCCATCCCTTGTTATTGTCTTCATGCGGCAGAACCAGTTCCTCGCTGCCTTTCTCCTGCCAGCCCTCTGCAGATGTATTTCTCCATCTAGAACTAGGAGGTGGGGCTGGGCGTGTGCACAGTTGGTGCGGTGACTGCCGAGTGTGCTTGAGGCCCTGAGCCCCATCCTGCACTGCATACAGCAGGCTTGGTACAAAACAGTGGAGACAGGAGGAGCACAAAGATCAGCTCAGTTACATAACCAGTTCACGGCCAGCCTGCTCTACATCACACTGTGTCTCAGAAAACAAAAAGGAAAGCCCTAAAGCATAGAGGTGTTCCTTGTTGTCCAGATGGACACGGCAGTGTGACTGCAGACCCAGGCAGACCCTGGCAGACCCTTGACTGTTCTGCCTTTCAGTTCTGCCAGGCCAAGCAGAAGGCGGCCTTGCTGGAGCTGTTGCACGAGCTGTACAACTTCCTGGCCATCCAAGCAGGTGAGTAGCCCCCAGCGGACAGTCTGGCCAAGCCTCCACCACCACTCAGACTCACTGTTCCCAGCGTTGTGGGCGTGCAGTATAGACCTGGATCTCCCTTCTCCTTCAGGGCTTTGGGTCCACCAACACATGGCCCTCTCAGCAGGTACAAGACCCCCTACACACACTTGCTTTGGGGCCTTGTGTTGGTTGGAAGGGAGCAGGCCTTGGAAGACCCCTGGACCTGAGGCACTGGTCCCGAGTCTCCTTGTTTGTAGGAAGGTTCCAGGTGGTCTGTGGGCACCTGAGGTAGGGCTGCTCCACTCCACACTAGTTCTGACTTCCTGTCTTGCATCCCACCTCCCTTATGCCATCAAGGGCCTTGGCCCCTGCTGCCCTCCAGGCCAGGGCTGAAGTTCACTGATGCTGATAGTGCACCTTTCCCTTCTCCTGCTAGAGATGAGCCATGGCCTGGGTGTTGTTCTGGCCCTGGTAGGATATGAAGTGGGCGCTTGTGGTTTTATAGGACAATGGGCCACGCTGCAGGGAGCAGTGACATAGCCAGAGCTCTCAGGAAAATACTCTGCCAGCACAGGTCGACCAGGGTGTGTGCCTGCAGGGAGGGGCAGGCAAGGACACCGAAAGTGACAGGCAGTAGTGGGCAGGAGAATAGGGAGCAATGTTAGGAAGGCGGGTGTCAGGCCACAGGAGCCCAGTCCGGCAGGCTGGGGCATGACGTTCTGTGAGAGCCGGCTTCCGAGAAGGCATATGCCCAGCGGCTGGTGATGCTCTGTCATTAAAGCAGAAGTCATCTTTAAGCCTCATTGGCCATGCTCTGAGATGGAAAGAGGACAGAGGAAACCAATCAGGGCTTGAGGTGCTCAGCCAGGGCAAGGCTAGTCCAGGTGTGGCAGGAGGATCAGAGCAGCTGCCTCGGCCTCAGAAAACACAGGGCCAACAGCAGTGTTGAAGTAGGAAGATTTGGCTGTGTTGGGGACAAGCCAGAAACTGCTCCTTTCTCCCAGTGCACGTACGCATACACCCCTTGGCCAGGCTGAGCCTCCAGGCGAGGCTGTGCACGAGTGTCAGACACCTTGTCTGTGCCTCATCCTATGCTGGCCTGCAGAGCCTGGCAGGAAGCCCTGTGGAGGAGGGCCAACCGCAGCCGCAGCAGCAGCAGGCTTAGGTCTGCTGGGGGCATCTCAAGAGGTATCTTTAGCCCAGGCCTTGAAGGTTAGCAGAACAAGGTGGGGCCAGCCTCTCGGGGTGCTTAGAGGAGCTACCCTTGGCATGTCAGCTGACGCCTCACAGACTCCCATCTTCCCCGGGTCCCTTCTGGACATCACTCCCCCAGGATCTCTCTAACAATGGGCTTGCCTTCCAGGTTCCAGCGTGTGTCCGGATCAGAGTGCCTGTCTTTTTCCCAGGCTGTGTATATTTATAGTGCCGTTCCGCCGCTCTCTGTCTGATCCTTCTAGGGATCAGCTGCGAACAGACTTTGGCATTGGGCAGCTTTTCAGTCATTTAATGCAAATCGCTGCCCTGCTTTGCAGGTCAGGCTTTAATGATCTGGAATCGATCCAAGCTAAGTGGCTTTTGATCTTGCTGCAGAGTGAAGATGCCCCACAGAAGCTGGGTGCCGCTAGGCCACATGCCCCTGATTAGAGCTGATGGCTTGATTCTCACTGTATTTTTAGGCCCTTTCAGAGGGTTTTTTTTTTTTTTTATAACCTCTTCTCTGTTTGAATGTGTCTTCTTCCCCCTCCTAGGTAATTTTGAGTGCGGCAATCCAGAGAAGCTAAAAAGCAAATGCATTCCTGTTCTGGAGGCTCAGGAATACATAGCTGTGAGTAGGCTGACGGCTGCGCCCTGCAGGGATGCAGCTTCCTATTGATTTGTCGAGCCCTGCACTGCTGCGCCCTGCACTGCTGCTCCCTGCAGGGCTGCAGCTTCCTATTGATTTGTTGAGCCCTGCACTGCTGCTCCCTGCAGGGCTGCAGCTTCCTATTGATTTGTCGAGCCCTGCAAGGCTGCAGCTTCCTATTGATTTGTCGAGCCCTGCACTACTGCTCCCTGCAAGGCCACAACTTCCTAATTTTTCCTTCCCTTGTTGTTTTGTATTTGTTTTGTGGCTTTGGTTTTCTTTCTTTTAGATTTAGTGGATCACTGGGCCCCAGGGCTAGTCTTGCTGAGTGTGGGCAGGTGGTCTGGTCCAACCTGAGGCCTCTTCACCAGCTGAATGGGCATGACAGGCAGCCCCTTCAAAGGGTCCTCAGGCCTGCCCCTTTTCTGTGCACTCTCTCGCTTCCTCACAGGTGGGAGGTGCACCTGCCCTCTGTCTCCTGTCCTCCGATTCCTTTTGACTGCTCAGCTTCCATTTGCCTTTTTTTATGCCTCTGTGTGGTAGACTTATATAGCTCAGGGTTCGTAGGGTCTGAAGGGCGGTATAGTTTAATTTCACCTCATGGATGAGGAAACCGAGGTCTGTAGAGGGCCAGGGAGTTTCGGAGGCTGCATAGCTGGGACCGGTCTCCCACTCTGGTGCCGGCTGTGCCTGCTCGCTGGCTGCTGCTTCAGCCTTTGCTTAGTGCCTTTCTTGCCACCTCAGAGCTGCATTGTTTGCCCGCTGTGCTTTGCATCACGCGCTTCACTTTCTTCATCCCCGCTCGCCTTCCCTGCCTGCTTTCTGTGTGTGAGCATGTGGGAGGCAATCCGGCCTCAGAATAATGGCCTGGCAGCAGCGTCTGAGGCAGAACTAACTCCCATCTTCCACCCCACAGAATGTGACCAGCAGCCCCTCTGCAAAGTTTGAGGCCGCGCTGACCTGGATACTGAGCAGCAACAAGGACGTGGGCATCTGGTGAGTGCAGGCTGAGCTGCCGCTGTCCTCTCCCTTGTGTGGACTTCACTTACCCAAGGCCTGGAGCGAAACAGCAGAGGACTAGGGTGCTGTGGACTAGGGAGCAGCACTGCTCAGTCCAGATGTTGGGTTCTTAGCCTCCTAACTCATCTGCCAGCCCTTCCTCTAGTAGCTGCCGCCTACCAGCTCACAGAGGAAGGAGATTGTCTGTGCCTTGCTCTCACTCAGTATGGAGATGCCTTGGGAAGTGCTGACTTCTCTCTGACCAGGCAGTTTCCCTGAGTTTCCAGTGCTCGTGAGCACTGTTAGCAAAGATAGCGGTGCGGAAGGGGCCCCCAGCCTGTGCCAAGCAGTCCTGGAGATGCCTGCCCTGCGAAGGCGCGGGACCACACAGTCTCCTTCATAGCTCTTTGTCAGAATCTCTGTTCCGGTTCCAGCTCCTGATATTAACACACACTCTAGGGTTTTGTTCTCTTTTTCTCTAATCCACCCAAATTACTAATTCCACCACACTGCATCCACACAGCCCCTTGGCGGCTCGGCCTAAAGCTCGGTAACTGGATGCGTGGCACGATTAAGATCCAATGGCTTAAAAGCAGCTGCCCTGAGCGGCTGAGCGATTTTCCTGTGTTGAGAAAGGCAGAGGAGAATACGGATTTTCCCCTCCACAGCACGCACTGGAGCTGCCAACACAGAAGAATGATGACACTTGCCTTTTCCTGCTGCGGAAGGCAGCTGGAGGGTGGCTGAGCAAGCTCAGGCAGCCATGTTGAAAATGGGGCATCACGTAGCAGCCATTCCAGAAAGAGCATGGGGTGGGCATTGGTGTCCCTGCAGATCATGGCCTCACCAACCGCTTGGCTCGAAGCAGGGTGGCAGGGTCTGAGGGTTGCCAGTTGCCATGGGCCTCACGGGTGCCCCCATCTTTACACTTAAACAGCTTTCGCGCCTGCTCCTCACAGAGGAACAGCACAGCTGCCCAGGTTCTGTCTTTCAGTTCTTTCCACGCTCCTGCAAAGCCAAGGATTCAGTAAAACGTTTCCATTTCTCTGTGCTGGGAGGTGGGGTCCAATTTACAGCTTAATCTTCTGCACGCTGAGAGAGGCTGCCAAAGACCCGGCAGAGGGGGACGCCTCGTCAGCGGCAGGGGTTCAAGCTTGCTGCCATCTTTAAAGCTGCTTCTTCCTAAGTAGCCAGTGTGGGGCTTGTAGGAAGGAGCACAGCCAGGCTCAGCAGGCTGCTCTGAGCAAGGGAGGCCCCAGCCCTCCATGGTGGCCTCGCCTGCAGGCTAAGGTGAGGTCAGGGCCAACGTGTTTACTGCCCATGGCTTGTTTTAGGTTGAAAGGAGAAGACCCATCTGAGCTGGTGACGACAGTGGACAAAGTGGTCTGCCTGGAGTCTGCCCGGCCCCGAATGGGTGTTGGCTGCCGCCTGAGCCGTGCTCTGCTCACCGCCGTCACCCACGTGCTCATCTTCTTCTGGTGTAAGTTCTCGCTGCCTGCCATGCTCTCCTGTCCCTTCCCATTGTGCCTCTTGCCAGCAGCCCAGCTCAGTGGCTGCCTGGGCATGAGGAATGAGTCATTTTGCCTCACACTCCTGGGAGCTAGCTAATAAAGCAGGAGCTGAACGGAATGGCCTCAGCTTTGGCTGTCTTTACCCTCACAGATTCATGGCTGGGTCTGTAGCATAACTAGAAATGTCCTTGCATAGGGAGGGGAACCAGCAGCCTCCTGAGAGGAGTGGGCCCTGTGGGAGTCAGCCTCTGCTGCTTCCAGTGGCCCGGTCAGGTTCCCAGTGCTCAGACCAGCTCCATGGGACCTTGGCCTGATTTTACTGCAGAACACGGCAGACATCTGCAGAGGTGAAAGCAGAGAGGATACAGACTGCAGGAGGAAAGGGCAGCCTGGCTTGTCTCCTTCCAGCAGTATTTGGGGGCTCTAAAAGGAACAGCTGGGGCACGGAGATCATAGACTGCCTTGTGCAGTGCCTCCCCTGAGCCAGGTGTTGGCTTGTCACCAGCTGCAGCATTTCAGAATGCAGGCCTGGCATGTATGTTTGTATGCAGCTGCAGTATCTCAGAATGCAGGCCTGGCATGTATGTTTGTATGCAGCTGCAGTATCTCAGAATGCAGGCCTGGCATGTATGTTGCATGCATGTTTGTACGCAGCACAGGCTCAGCCCGTGAGGGAGATGATGATGTGAGTTGGAGATGGTCTGAGGTCTGGGTACCTGGGACCCTCAGGTGACAGCCCCAGGAGAAAGACCATCACTTTGTAGCCTGTCCTTGCTCAGGAGGTGATGGTGTTCTGTTGTTCCAGGCCTGGCCTTCCTGTGGGGCCTCCTAATCCTCCTGAAGTACCGATGGCGGAAGCTAGAGGAGGAAGAGCAGGCCATGTACGAGATGGTGAAGAAGATCATAGGTGCGTGTCCCCTGGCGGAAGGGTGCCCACGCCTGCCGGGCTGCTGCTGACCACTCCCCTCTCTCTCGTAGATGTGGTCCAGGACCACTATGTGGACTGGGAGCAGGACATGGAGCGCTACCCATATGTGGGCATCCTCCACGTGCGAGACACCCTCATCCCCCCACAGAGTCGGTGAGTCCTGCTGCGGGGGGAGGCCCACTGAGAGCCATGGCAGGAATCCATGTGACTAGCCTCCTGGGAATTACTGCCTGCCCCTGTGCCTGCTTCACTCAGAGTGGCAGAGGAGCTAGACAGGAGGACGAGGGGCATCAGCTGCTCCTCTGCAGACTGTACCAGTTGGGCTCTAGCTGACATGCTGAGGCTGAGTCCTAGTCCCCTTGGTGGTTCCAGCTGCAGGGGTCTCCTGCTCCTGTGAGTCCCTCCAGGATGCTGTCTGCATACCTCGTGTTTGCAAGGTGGTGGCCACCAGCAGCCACAGCAGTGTCTGCCTTGTCCAGCTGACAGGAGCAGTGGACTTCAGGCACTGTCTTCCAAGCAAGAGCAAACTTCCCATCAGCCTTTGGGCACACCCCTTTTGTGGTTCCTGGGCCAGCATCAGTTTGTCTCTGAGTTGGTCACTGGCCAGGGGACATAGGGAGCTTTTCGGGCTCTGTGACCATGACCACGAAATTGTACACCTGGTGGAGTGGATGGGGCACCCAGCAGGGTCCCCCCCGCTAGTGTCAGCACAGACTGCAGCTCGTCAGAGTAGACTAGGTTATTCTCTAGCTGACTGTCACCTGCTGTATGTCCCCTGTGCTCGTGTGGCCTCCACACACTCACTTTCCTGGTGCTGAGAGGGTTGCACAGAAGGGAGGGGAAGCCCAGGCTTTGGGAAGTGAAGGGACTTACATGAGATTGCTGTGGTAGCGTTCTGTGTGCTCCCACGAGGTCCTGTCTCCTGCGTGTCACCCTTCTGTGCAGCCAGGGGGTTGGAAGAGAAGAACATTGGAAGGTCTGAGAGTTTTGTTTTTTATTGAAACAGAATCTCACTTAAGCCCAGGCAGGCCTTGAACTGATAGTCATTGTGCCGTAGCTTCCTCGGTGTGGTGTGACCAGTGGCCTCTGCCCTGCTTGTGAGCCATTTTAAACCGGCGCTGCTGGGTTTAGTGGCAGCATGCTTTTCTGGTGAACAGACGTCCTGGCTGCTCTCCAGCAACATGCATGCATTTGGCAGGGAGTCCCTGTCCACAGGGGGCCACTGCTGCTCCTAGAAGTCAGCCTATGGGTCTTCTGGTGACACTGGGCGCTCTATCTCTCAGGGGAATCCATTTGCTGCACCTAGACTCCTGCCTAATCCCAGGCCCTGCCGGGAGTTGTGCAGCCAGCCTGTCTAAGCCTCATTCTGGTACAGTGGGATTCTGCAGCCTTGCAGAGGGCTCCCCTGTAGTCATCCACCCCCATGCATTGGTCACTTGCTGTGCACTGTGGAAGACCCAAAGTCCACACGCTGGTGAAGCATTAGAGGAGAAAGAAGTATAGGAAACCATGTCACACTGGGCAGTTTCAGGTTCTTGGAAAGGGGACGGGTGCTTAGGAGGTGGCCCTGAAGTCTGCCACGCTGGTTCCCTGTAAAAAGACTAGTGAGAGCACAGGCTTGCTCAGCGCATAGCCAACCATAGTGGTCTGAGCGCTACTAGGAGTCTCACCCACCACAGTATGACCCATCTCCCAGGCAACCTGTCTGTCAGGATAAAGGCACACCTAGGGGACTGGTGGAGATGTGAGGAGCTGGCCGGGAGCTGGTCAGTCCCTTCCTGGGGATGAGACACTGCATCCTCAGGGGCCTGGCATGAAGGTTGGCATCTTCATCCTTCAAGCGTTTTCTTTTGAGTGTGTAGCATTGGCCTGCCAAAGGCAGAGGCGGTCTGACTCCCATGGAGAAAGCCTCCTGACTCCCTCCATTGTCCTCTCTCTGGAGGCCCTGCTCCCCTGCTCCCACACTCAGGCCTGCAGCGGCTCTTTCCCCACACAGTGGGGATGGTGGCCTTAGTACCACTGGGGCCATAAAGGGAAGATATGGCACTCATATACACTCCGTCCTGGAACCTCTTTGTTGGGAAGGGGGACCCACAGAGCAGGAAGTGGCCCCTGGTTCTAACTCCCGAAGAGAGGTGTCTCCTTACTCAGAGGCATCACTCGGCCCTTCCCCCGCAGTGCCGGGACTGGACGGCTCTGATAGCCAGCATGCTCGACTTGGGTACAGCCTCCGTAGTGCAGGTTGGCTGGTGAGCGAGGCACAGTCCATATGTGGACCTGGGTGCTCGCCACTGCCAGCTCCTTCAGGCCCTTGTGCTAAAGCTTTGTGGCGTTGCTAGTGCCCCACTTCGCTGTACAGCTGGGTTGGTGCCTGGCTCATCCATTGCTGGGTAAGTGCAGCAGAGCCTAGAAACACCCTTCCGTGGACAGATAGGTGGTGCCAGTCTGGTGCCTGCTGAGCTCTACCCTCCCATTGCAGGCGGCGCATGAAGCGCGTTTGGGACCGTGCTGTGGAATTTTTGGCTTCCAACGAATCGCGAATCCAGACCGAGTCCCACCGTGTGGCAGGGGAAGACATGCTTGTGTGGAGATGGACTAAACCTTCCTCCTTCTCTGACTCAGAGCGATAGGACAGGGCCTGCTCCAGCCAGCCTGGCCTGGCCACCCAGCTGGGACAAGGGCACAGACAGACCTTTGGTGCTCATTCACACCTGCCTTGATTGCCCTCCTGGTCTCAGTTCTGGGACGTGTGGGCTTCCTTAGGGTAGCAGGGAGAACGGGGTGAGGCTCCTCTATGCAGTCTTCCTGACAGAAAGGGGAGAAGGGCTGGCTCTCCCTGGATGGAAAGACAGGGGCAGTGGTTGGAACCCAAGAGGTTCCCAGAAAGCCAGACAGCAACCCCGTGCTTGGGAGATGGGTCGGGTGGTGGGCTGGGGCAGCAGGGGAGCAGGGGGGCACTTGGTCGCGTGCCTTTGCAGTGTTTCCAGGGAGCTTGAGGGTGAGGGAGGAGTCCTGTCCTGCTTGCTGCATGGGCCTCTTTGTCCGGTGAACCAGCTGTAGGGACAGAATAGAGGTGGCCAGGATATGGAAAGGGTGGAGGGTCCAGCCCCAGCTGCCTGGGCCTCAGTGCTTCTCCGGGTGAGAAGTGCAGCCCTGAACCAGGGAGGAGCCTCAGCCTCCTGCCAGGCTCACCACCTTATTTTACTGTGACGACGCCTCTCCTGGATGTTGAGCTGGAACAGGGCACAGGTGGGGTGCGGCATTGTGGCTGCACACTGCCCCCTTCAGGCTACATGGAGCAGCGTGGGCCATTAGCCTGCTGTGCAGTAGAGGGCCTGCTCCGAAACACCCAATGGGGGGCCTCATTAGCTGAGAGGTAGACTCTCCAGCAACTCAGCCAGCCAGCCTCACCCACAGCCCAGGAGGGCGGCAGGTGGGTGTGAGGCACGCCTGCCTCCAAAGACACAAACGCCCTCTCTCAGACCTGTCACCGTTCTGTTTCTTAATAAAGCACCGTCTCCATTTAGCAATATCTCATTTGCTTGTGTCTGGGTGATCAGCAGGACTGGGGTCTGAGCAGGGCCTGTGACAAGGCCTGTTTTCCTGTTCAGGCTCCAGCTAGAAGAAGCTTTTGTATTGGGGGTGGAACTATTGGAAGAATAAAATATTTATTGAAAATGGATGTGGTTTTGTTCATAATGCTTCCCCTTTCTCCCCAAAGCAATGTTGAGTAATGAGAAGGCTGGGCCAGGCCGTGCTGCCTTGGCAATGGGCTTCAGATCTGCTGCATGAAGCGGTGTGAGCACCCGTCCTGCGGGGCAGCTTTGTGGTCGGGAGCTCCAGTTAGTTCCATGTCAACTTTGCTGTCAACCCCCGTCCAAGGTTCCCCGGAGTGCTGAACAGACCTGGAGGGAAAAGCCAACAGAGCTGGTATGCTCCTCCATCCAGGTCCAGACATTAGTGATGGGCCAGTGGCACAGTTGGCAAGGGGGTGCTTATAGGAGACATGGACACAGTGCGGGCGTTCATCTCCCCCAGGTCCCCAATGCTAGTGGTTCAGATACAAGGTAGCCTAGCTATGGTCTGTGGTGACAGCCAGTCTGCCTGGCCATCTTCTGTCTCTGGCATCTTTTGTCTGAGCTAATCCACTGCTCTATGGCTTGGATGCTGATGGGAGAGAAGTCACAGCAACATAAAAGGAAACAAAAGGCCAGAGCCAGCACTCACAGCAGCCTGCCTCTCAGCGCAGCAGTCTCCCAGGACAGAGGTGGGGGCTGGGGGCATCCCAGCGACAAACCTGTGACCTAGCAGGGGTTTTTGTTTGTTTGTTTTGCTTGTGACAGGGTTTCTGGTAGCCCAGGTTGACCTTCCTCCTCCACCTCCCAAGTGCTGGGATTACAGGAGCATGCCACCACACTGTTACTGTAGTGTTGGGGTTGACGGAAGAGATTTGTGGGTGTCAGACCAGCATTCTATCAGCTTTACTGCAGGCCTAGCCCTGGGGGTTTCAGTTGCTCTGTCCACAGCATCCCAGGCTGCTGACCTCACTGTCCTTAGAGATGAACAGCCCTCCTGGGGATGCGCGCATCACTGGAGGAGACTCAGAAGGATGAGTGACACTACCCCACAAACCGCAGCAGGGCCATCCACCCAGGAGCTCTGAGCTACTTGCCAGAGACTGCTCTCTACTCCTGAGGAAGGTAAACACAGCCATTTGTCACTGATTCATCCCAAGACTTGGGTAGCAGCTGTTCCCCTTAGTTAATATACCATTGACTTTGAGCTCAAAAATCCCCACATGAGGTCCACATGGAGGCTCAAATCCATTATCCTGTTGGCCTCTCCTAAACAGAAGGGACAGGAGAGGAGATATGTCACCCAATTGTCCCAAAAAATTCTCCTTGGGACACCAGGCAGCTTATTCAACCATGTCCCCAGGAAAGGGTTCCTAGGATGCAGGAGGGACAGCAGAGGCAGAGGACTGAGCGTGGTTTCACTGTCCCACGTTTCCTCAGAGGCTGATGCTCAGATGGGGAAGGCATGGGGCCAGCATCCATAGGACAGCCATGTCCTGCTGTGTCTAGGGACCTTGGCCAGCCTCTCTGCAAAGGAAGGTGATATGTCTCTCCCAGACGCACTGCCTGGACCCCAACAGCCAACTCCTGCCTCAGGGTCTTTACACCCACTGCTCACCTGCTCTCCAGACCCCCGTGGAATTCCCCCCCCCTCCTTCAGGCTTACTCCTTCCCACCTTCCCTGTCTGAGGTTGCATCTGTACCCCTATGCCTCTCTTCCAGGATTTATTCCTCCTTTTCCTCTACCCTAATATCTGACTTGCTACATATTTTTAAAATTACTTTTAATTTTGTGTGTTGTGTGGGCATGCTTGTGAATAGGGGTGCAGGGAGCCAAGCTTGGGCCCTCTGCAGGAGCCTGTGCTCTTACCCGCTGAGCCATCTCTCCAGCCCCTGGGGCTCATTACAAGTTTTACCTAGTGTATCTGCCAGCAGTGCACCAGTCTCCGCTTCTCAAGGCCATGTGCATCTTTGATCCTTTCCCTGGAGTGTGCCCAAGTCCTTAGCACCTGGTGCAAGAGACACTCCATAAATATTCAATAAACAGACATACATCTCCATCCCAGAAGAGCTGGGCACTGGGTCTCTAAGGTCTAAATCCTTCCAGCTTCTGTTCAGACGGACTTGATTTTGTTTTCGATTTTCCTTTTAACCTGAGGGGTTCAGTCCCTTCCTTTTACCTACTGAGATCCCAGCACTGCACACTGCTTTGCAGAGGTACCGCCCCCCGCTGGCTGATTGGAGGTGTCTCCTGGGGATGGCATGACCATCTCCTGGCTGCAAGGCCAAGCTGGGCTGACTGAGGTCAGGAGCTGGCGTGTGCACGGCTTTTCAAGGGGAATGTGGGAAGGACATTGAACTGACAGGGTGTGTAGGAACCCAAGCATGGGCAGCCACTCCATAAGTCAGGAGAGCGATGCCCACTAAGTGCCTCAGGCCAGGTTGCCCCAGGCTGGGCAGATGAGCAAGACCAGTGTCCGTAAGGAAAGAGGAACTGAGGAGTGGAATGACAGACAGACTGAGGAGCAAGGCCAGGAGATGCATTACTGGTGACGGCTTCCAAGCTGCTTCTGTCTCACAAGGAGACAGGGAAAGTACAGTAATTTTCTTCAATGAAAACAGGCAACAGAATTCCCTTTGCCTCGTTCCCCTGGCAATTAAGTCCTTCTCTGCAAATGAAATGATTTGATTTTCGTGGGGACTAATTTAAGCACACTGGAAGGGCCGCTGGACTAGCGTGTGCAAACAGAACTGGCATTGGAGCCAGCCTGTCGAGGGAGTCCCCAGCCTCGGAGCCAGTAGCCTTGGCAGTGGTCCTGATCCCCGGAGCCCCTTTGCGGGGCTGACCCTCAACCCTTTGCCAACCCCATCTCCTCATCCCAAATGGAGGAGGCCAGGCCAGCTCACAGGGCAATCTTGGAAGCCTATGCCACTCAGTAGTGGTGGCCACTGCAGACCTCACCCTTGGTCACTCCTCCATTTCTGAGATGGACTCCCTTCTCTGCCTTGAACCCGGGCCCTGAGCAGTGTAATATGTCCGGAAGGACACTGGCTGGTCCCCACCTAGGGCCTGAAGAGGCCTTGTCTCTTTAGTGTGTTCCCTCATGAGGCTGAGCCCTACAGAAAGAACATTTACCTTCTAGGAGAGCGCCAAGGGCAGAGCTACCAATCCCGAGTCCAGCTGTCCCAGATGACACGCAGGTGTGTGCGCCAGTCCCCTTCTGTGTGAACAGGTGAGCCAACCTGGAAGGCTGGGCCCAGAAATGGAGCCACCTGGAGATGACTGGGTTCGTCTTTAAGCCTCTCGGCGGGCAGTCACCATGTTAAAGCTTTTCAGTTTGAAGTAATTGAAGACTGCCGAGGGGCTGGGACAGGGATGAAGGTGGGGTGTGGGGGTGGGTGGAGCTCAGTTTGTTGTAAATGGGTGGAGAGGTGCGTGTTGTGTTCCCCAGCCGCCAGCCGCTGGCCCGCTCAGCCACTGGTTGCTTGCTTATGCTGAAATAACCACATGAGAACTGTATTAATCCAAATACTGCCTTGCCCATTATCTCTAGCCTTTTCTTGGCTACCTCTCACATCTAAACTAACCCATTATAAAAGTCTGTATGTCACCACAAGGTGGTGATCTTACTGGACTCTTCTAAGATACATCCATCTGCGGTGGGAGCTTCCTGGCGACTGGCTCTGACCCAGTCTTCTTCCCAGCGTCCTCTTTTCTTTTCCCCGCCTATCTAAGTCCTGCCCTATCAAATGGCCCAGGCAGCTTTTTTATTTAACCAATCAAAGCACAGAAATACAGATGAACCCTCCTTCATCAGTTGGGAAAGGTCATGCCTAAACTAGCACAAGTCCTACAGTTCCATCCCAGCACCACATGAACCAGGCAGGGTGCTGCACGCTGGTAGTTACTACCTTACGGAGGGCAAGAGAGGAGGATCAGAAGTTAGAGGTCATCCTGGGCTGTATGAGACCTTGTAAGTGATGCCGAAACACCTTCCCAGCGGGAGATGAGAGCAGCGAGATCTCATTCTCTAAAGTCCCAGTGAGAAACCAAGGCACAGTTAAGTTCCACCAGAGGTCACGCTGGGAGCCGTGATTGTGGTTCATGTTGACAAGGGGCAGACTTGCGATGGCTGTTTTTGGTTGTCAATCTGGCTACATCTCGAATGAACTAAAAACCCCCAAATGGACACACCCGTGAGAGATTTTTGCTTAATTTGAAGGTGGACAATCCATTTCTTTTGTGGGAGTTGGAGACAGGGTTTCTCTGTGTAGCCCTGGCTGTCCTAGAACTCCTCCCTGTAGACCAGGCTATCCCTTGAACACACAGAGATCCACTTGCCTCTGCCTCCCGAGTGCTGCTGGGATTAAAGGCGCCGCCACCATCACCTGGCAGAAGTTCCTCTTCTACTCTGGATCTTTGAAGCGGAAAGACACACCGCTGACCTGGGCCACGCCTTCTGCTGGAAACCTATATAAGGACGTGAACTAAGGAAAAATTTGCGCTTTCCCTGATTGCTCTCGCCTTGGTAGCAGCAAGTCTGTTCCTGCACTGGCATTAGAGCCTACTTATTCGGGGTTCCGGCATCTACTGAAGACCAGCTGAGACACTCAGCCTCGTGGACTGAGCAGTGGATTCTTGTCTTCCATTCATAGGCAGCTCTCACTGGATTAGCTGACCACAGCCTGTAGTCATCCTAATAAAACCCATTTCTTTAGAGAGATTGAACCTATAAGTTCTGTTACTCCAGGGAAACCTGACTAATACAAGAACCAATAGTTTATTTGGCTGCCCTATAGAGAGCATCAGTGAGGGGGTCACTTACCCTATAGAGCACGGGTGAGGGGTCGCTTACCCTATAGAGCACGGGTGAGGGGGCGCTTACCTATAGAGGCACGGTGAGGGGTCGCTTACCCTATAGAGCACAGGTGAGGGGTCCTTTACCCTATAGAGCACGGGTGAGGGGTCACTTACCCTATAGAGCACAAGAGAGGGGTCCCTTACCCTATAGAGCACAGGTGAGGGGTCGCTTACCCTA
>JAQHUG010000229.1:727526-741302 GCA_028555095.1 Dicrostonyx torquatus | reverse complement strand
AGCTGTGTATGGGACCCTGAGTTCTACCTCAGCATCGAACAAGTAAAGGGCAAGTGAGATGGCTCCATGGGGAAGGGCACCTGCTGCCTTGTCTGACACCGGAGTTCCGGCCCTGAAACCCAAGTGGTACTCTAACCTCCAGAGGCATGTCATGTCATGTGTGTGTCCTCACACATGCATGCATATGTGTATACACACACACACACATAGACATATGTACGCCTTTATATTCAAATGTTTTTAATAAGCAATCAAGGGCCCTGTAGTGATTAGTGCCTGGTGCTTAGAGCCAGTCAGTCTTCAAGGTAGCTGAGCTAAATTCTCTCCTTACTTCCTCCTCCCCACCTCCCTCCTCTTCTTTCCCCGTCTTCCTAGTCTGCCACACACATACCAGCCTTTTTTTCCTCCCTCCCAGACCCCTGGCTCTGTTCCAGAGCTGTGGACACCCAGCTGACAGCTGGGCATACCAGCCCCAGAGGATCAGGTGGCTTCCCCTACCCAGGCCACTGGCGGCCAAGTTCTCTTGGGCAGAAAAGCTCAACCCGGGCTCCAGTGCAGAGTACTGAGCTGGGCCAGGCCTTTGTCCCACGCTTGTAGACAAAGGAGGGCACTGAGAAGCAAGTGTCCCTGCTGAGTACCCCTGAGACCCCCAGAAGGAGGCTCCGGTGAGTGCTGTCTTGATGAAGGGTGGGGAAGAACCAGCTTGCTGAGCCCTTGATGGTGGACAGGAGGTGTCAGGGCCACAGGCCTGTTCCTGTTATAGGGTAGCCTCCCTACAGGCTGCCTGGGATCACCAGGGGAGATAGGCCTGTTGGAAGTGCTGGTGGCTTGGAATGTGCTTGCATGTGTGTGCGTGCGTGTGTGTGTGTGCGTGCGTGTGTGTGTCTGTGTGTTTGTGTGTGTGTGTGTGTGTGTGCTGGGGTGGGTAGGGGCTGGGACAAGCAACGACTGGACAGGAGACGATCTTCCCATCTCCCTAGCATGATCCTCTCTCCCTATTTTGGGGTGCACTGCTATGCTCCCCCTGGCCCACAAATGGGCAAGGCAGGTCTGCAGTGGTGGCCGTGGGTTACAGGGGAAGGGCTGGAGTCAGCCCTTTCCTCCACACTAGGTTAAACCTTCCTAGAGGCAGACATCCAGGAAAGTCCCTCGGGACAGGGATCAGCATGTCCTGTCCCATCTGCCCCACCTTTTTTCCTGGGTGGGGCCATGGGGTTGGGTGACATCAGTGCCTGTGAGTGGTGTCTTGGGGTCTTGGAGCAGGAACACCCAGCAGAAGGGCAGGTAGTGGTGGTGGCCCCACTGAGAGATGTTTGTGGGAGACAGAGCCACGTCACTACCAAGGCTGGAGATGTCTGCTACTTTAGACAAGGGTGGAATCATAGGGACCCCCATCTCCATAGTTCCTGCAGGCTCTTTAGGGACCCAAGGCCTGAACCTATGATCTCGGGATCATACATGGAGTTATGGAAGGGGTATCCAGTCCAACCCCTTTGAAGTAGTGTCTCCTGTCACCTAGGCTGGCCTTGAACTTAGCATGTAAACAAGTGTAGCCTTGAATTCCAGACGCTGCTCCACTTCCCAAGATTGGGGATCACAGGTGTGTGCACGCACCACCATGCCTAGCTTAGCCACAGGTGTGTGCACGCACCACCATGCCTGGCTTAGCCACAGGTGTGTGCACGCACCACCATGCCTGGCTTAGCCACAGGTGTGTGCACGCACCACCATGCCTGGCTTAGCCACAGGTGTGTGCACGCACCACCATGCCTAGCTTAGCTATGTTTTCTTAGGCTGCCAGTTTTGTAATTTTTCCTCTCAAAAGATCCTATGGGAAAACTCAGAGGAATCTGCCAGCCACTCTCACGCAGCCCGCGCCTGGCTCTGCACGCTTGCTCGGAGTCTTGCCACACTTACCTCACAAACAGCAGTCAACCCTAAAGGAATCTGAAGTCACTTATGGGCAGCACAGGCCTCTTCCCTACCTAGCACACCTCACTAGGCCCTGACTGAACCCCAGTATCATGGTCCCGCCAACATAAGGCACATTGCACTTGGATCCGGCTATTTCCCTGACTAAAGCCTTGTTAGGCGCTGATGACGCCTGTAAGATCCCTCTTCGTCTGCAGAGGCTCCGCACCTTCTAATACACACACACACACACACACACACACACACACACAACTGAAGGTACTGTTGGCCATGGGACAGAGAAGACATGGCTGGGGCAGACGATTCTTGTACAAATGGGGGGTCTGAGGTAGGAGTCCCTCCTATGGGGGTTCCTTGCACCCAGGCCCCACCGTACTCTATCAGGAACCTGAGAAAAAACCCTTCTCTGCTCCTGGTATCCTCTGTCCTCTTCCTGGCTGCATTCTGTGGCCAGCAGTAGCCCCTCCTGCTCTGAGCAGGGCACTTAAATAAATCCTTCCCAGGCAGAAAAGCCCTTATGGCTGCTGTCTTGTTCACTAGCTGCCGCTGGGAACAGCAATAAACTTTATGAACACTGGTTGTTAAGGAAGGGAACCTGCAGGCTGGTGGGGGAGGGGCATGATGATTGGGATGGCATTAGGTGTTGTGTCCCCCTGCATTGGGCAGAGCCATTTCTCAGCCTCTGTTGGCCCTGGAGAAGGAGCAGCGGAGGCCATAAGAGAAGACAGAACCCAGTCTAGACGACTTCGGAGCTTTTTAAAGACGTTCCCAGTGGGGCAGGGGAACTTCAGCTGTAGACGATGCACTTGGGGACAGGTCCAGACAAACTCACGATGTCCCTAGATTATGCCTGCTGGTTGTTGGATGTGGAGAGGGTGCTGGCTTTAGTTTTCAGACAGCATTAATCCCTCTCTGGGCATTCCTGGCATCGGCATAGATGCTGCTGCCCTCTGCTGGGGACTTGCGAGGTGCGTTCGCAGGTCTCCCTAAGAGTCCCTCCAGAGATGGACAGAGCAGCACTCCGGTAGGAAGGAACACAACTACACCACACACGCAGCACACGCATGCAAACACACTCATGCATGCATGCACGCACGCACACACGCACTCACGTGCACACACACGCTCTGCCCGGCTCTTGTGCTCTGACTTTTACAGCTGTTGCTGGAGACTGGGAAATGTGGCCCAAGGATAGCGTGCTTGTCTGATATTCACAAAGCCCAAGGTCCAGTCCCCAGCATGGCATAAATCGGGCATGGTAGCACACCCCTGCAATCCCATCACTCTGAAACTCCATGCCCATTACCACCTAACGGGTTTTAAATGGGTTTCGGGTCCTCTCATCTCTAATGGATTGAGAAGATGCTGCCTCCAGCATCAAAAGGGCATTGAACGATCCTTGTCTCAAAAGCATGAACATGAAATGAAAGCAGGAAGATCATGGATTCAAAGCCAGCCTGGACCAGAGACCCCACCTCAAAGACAGAACCGAACCCAAATAACTGCAGAACAGAATCTGTTGCTGTCTCCACCACACAATGTCCTGCTAGCTGCAGGCAAACCCGTATCTCCAGCACACAGACCTCTTGCCCCAGCCCAGAACCAACCCTGTTATGTAGAGAAAGGCGCCAGGTCTGGGGGAGGGGCTGGGGGCTGGAGACATGCCCATCGGTTTTAACTAACAGTGTCCAGGCTCCAGGGTCCAGCTGAATGCTATGGGCAGCAGAGCCTGCTGGGAGGGGACTGGTGAGGGAGACAGTGGCCCAGCCTTGCCTCTGCAGAGCAGCCCTTCGAGGGCGGGCGCCTGCCTCCGCCATCAGCCTTCCCCATGTTTCTCCTGTCTCAGCAGCCAGCTCAGAACATTGCAGGGGCTGCTGGGAACATTTGTCAGCGACTGAAGGACTTCCGAGCTAATAATCAGGGTGTTAAAATTGTATTCGGTCCTCAAGCTGAAGGAATGTTGGGAGATTTTAAACGTTAAGAGAAAAAGAGGGGGAAATCCCCTCTCAAAGAATGAAATTGGTGTGGAAATAAGTTTCCGGGGCTGAAGGATGGAGCGCGTGGCCCCGAGAGCCCGGAAATCCTGCCTCCCTGGGAAAGGGTGGTTCTCTGCAGACCTTTTAGTCCCGGCCTGGAAGCTGACGTGTGCAGCTCCCCAGAGCGCTCTCTGAAGTGATCCCACCCAGTCAGGGAGCCGGGAAGGGGATGATGCACAGGCCTAGGGCCCCTGAGTTGTTTTAGAATGGACTTGCAGACGCCATCAATTCCCCTTCTGGAAACAGAAGCCTCGGCCTTCCTAGCCTGGATGGGCCCAGATAATGCACGGCCCTCAGCCACGTGGGGAACTCCGAAACTCTCCTGCCCATTACCACCTAAGCGCTTTTAAATGGGTTTCGGGTCCTCTCATCTCTAATAGTTTAAAAAGATGTTCCCTCAGGCATCACGAGGGCATTGAATGGTACTTGTCCCGAAACGCCTGCTCGGAGAGGCTTGTGAAATGTATGTTAGAGCTTTGGAGACAGAGAGCAGACCATAAACCACTTGGCTTTTGAATTGTGTGGCCTGCTGGGCCCAACTGCAGTCTCTTTCTAATAATGCCCTTCACAGAAGGCCCTTCCCCCACACCTGAGGTTTTTTTTTTTTAGAATGTGGTCTCTATGCAGGCCTCAGTACCTCCATAATCTGGGTGGGACTGTCCCGTTCCCAGTTGAACTAAGACCCAGCAAGCCTGTGTGTGTGTGTGTGTGTGTGTGTGTGTGTGTGTGTGTGTGTGTGCACTTGTGTATGTATGGGATGTGTGTGTGCATGTGTATAGGTGTGCACGTGCACACCTGGAGGCCAGAGAGCCATCTCAGGTATCTTCACCACCTCTCTACTTTATTTTTTTTTCATTTTTTAAAATTGTGAGTACGAAGGTTTAGCCTGCTACATGTGTGTGTCTGGCACCAGCAGAGTTCAGTTAGGTCATCGGATCCCAGAGCTAGAGCTATAGGTGGCTGCTGCCACCATGTAGATGCTGGGACCTCAGTCCTCTCCAAGAGCAACAAGTGCTCTTAACCACTGAGCCATCTCTAGAGCTCCTATTTCTACATTTTGAGACAGGCTCTGTCTGTAGCCCTGGCTGTCCTGGAACTCACCCTGTAGACCAGGCTGGCCCCGAATGCACAGAGATCCGCCTCCTGAGAGCTGGGACTAAAGGCCACCATGCCTGGCAGCCACCTTATTTTTTGAGACGGACTCTCGCACTAAGCCTGCATCTCTCCAGTTTGACTTGTTTGGCTGGCCAGAACATCCCAGGGACCCTCCTGCCTCTGCCTCCCTGGGGCTGGGATTACAGGCATCGCCCCCCCCAGCAGACAAGGCTGGGCTCCCCCTCTTCAGCCCCTTCCATTGACCACTCAGGCAGCCATAAGCCTGGCCTGGCATCCCCTCTCTCCGTTCGCCCACTCCTGCCCTCTCGTCTCTCCTGCCTTTTATACACATTCCCTCAGCAGGTCCTCGTCAAGCTCCCCAAGGCTAAGACAAACCTCTCCTCTGCTCCTGGTCACTTCTTGGACACCCCAATTTATGCCTCCCTTAGCCCAATGCAGAGACCCCCTTAGCCCTTCCGTAAGGACTCCCGTCATTAGTAACTCATGTTAACTATACAAATAAATAGGATTCGTTGTGCTATCCAAAGTGTGCATGTGGAGTCCCTAATCCACACCACCCTTCCTGGCCCCCACCACCACGCGTGCACTTTCAGGTCAACCTTCTTGTTTTAGGTTTCCCTGTGAGAGAACAGTGTCCATTTGTGGTGCTGGAACTCAAACCCAGGTCCTCGTGGATGTCATTCCTGAGCTATACTCCCACCTCCAGCCGAAAGCACTCATTTTTCAGCATAATTTCCCCCCTATCAGTAACCACATAACACTCATTAGACTGTTAGTATCTGTTGATTGAGAAAACAAATGAAGACAGAAACCTCTAGGAATCCGATAAACGCCTTTAACTGAATTTGTGCACTGGTAATTATAGTGCTTATGCATGCTTGGGAAATGCCAGGCTCCCCGAGACCCATGCATGCTAGGGTGGCCTGGTGGGGAGGGTCTTGGTGAGTCCTGGGGTCCTCACTGCTGATGAGCCCTGCTGTAGCCACCCTCAGAACAGGGAGTGTCCCCACCCCAGCAGAGGCAGGCTGGCTGCCCTCCAGCCTCATAGGGCTGCAGGGTAGGGCTTGTCCTGATGTGGCCACCCATGGCCTTACTCACTACCGGCCTGGCGGCCACACCCTAGAAACCCAAGTTAGCCCTGAGGCTGCTGGAGTGGGGCCCAGTGCTGCTTCCTCTAGGACATGACCCAGCCAGAGGGAGCAGGGGCAGGGCCACCTGTCCCCCTCTGGGGCAAGGGGCAGTCGTAGCTGCACCTCTTCTCGCTGGGGGTGTCTCCACAGCTTGTGTCTGCTCTTGTATCCTTGCCTTTCTGACTTCCCCCAAGGGTTCAGGAAAAGGCGAGGAATGGGACCGTGGGGCTTCAGGAAGAGGTGTGGACTAGAGAAACCATCTCTTTCCAGACAGCTAAGGGTCTCCTGAAGGTGTTTCAGAAGAGGGGTGTCCCCTCAGGCAGCACCCCACTTGCCTTCCTTGCATCCCAGCTAACTCCGTCGTCTGGGGAGTCACTCGTGCTGATGCCCACGTGGAGACTCCACAGAGTCTTGCAGCCTCCGTCCTCTGAACCTCGTGACAAGGCCATGGCAGTGGGCAGAAAAACACACTCCTGTCTATTACCAGCACAGCCTCAGCCTCAGTGAGCGTGTGTGTGTGTGTGTGTGTGTGTGTGTGTGTGTGTGTGTCTGTGTGTCTGTGCACGCGCGTGCTTGTGGTATCATGACACATCACAGGAAGAAGAGGCCTGTGGGCCTAGATGTAAGGCCCAGGCAGTTAGAACTTGTCATCTGGGACTTCAGGAGAGGGATGGGAGAATGAGGCCACCTCCACCGCAGACCCACGGGGCTGCAGGCCACAGACAAAGGGAGCAAAGGCAAAAACTGCAGCCTCCCACTCTGCAGCTGACCCCGGCTCTTCTGCCGTTCTCCCCAGCGGCCTCAGAACTGCAGGCCTCAGAACTGCAGGCCGCCCGACCCAGGAGCAGAGCAACCTTGAGAAGTTACTTGACCTAAAATCTTTTTTTTTTTTTCGAGTCAGGGTTTCTCTGTGGCTTTGGAGTCTGCACTGGAACTAGCTCTTGACCTAAAATCTAAGGCCTGCAACTGCAAGGCCCTCACTTTACCTGGCCGTCAAGACTATCACTGCCCTAAACCCCAGACACAGGGCCAAGGCTCTGCCCCAGAGTGCAGGGACCTTTCTACTCCCAGAGAAGGTGTAGCCAGGCCTGAGCGTCTCAACTCTGGGAGGATGGGAAAGGGGCTGCAGGCTGAGGCAGGGAAGTCTCTACTGACAGAGACACAGCCCTACAGAGGGGGAGTGGTTCAGCCACCTCCCAGGACAGGCACATTCGCCCAGTGAGGAACCAGGCAGTGTGATAAGGGACACTGGAACCAGGTAGTGTGACTCGGAGGGACACGGAACCAGGCAGTGTGACTCGGAGGGACATGGAACCAGGCAGTGTGACTCGGAGGGACACGGAACCAGGCAGTGGGTGTCGGTAAGCTTGAATTGGCATCTGAGAGCCACGCCTGGCTCCAGGGAGACAAGTGTGAGACAGGCACTCAGCCTCCTTCCGGGAGAGGCTATAAATGAACTCTACAGCTGTGCATCTAGTGACTACGGGTGCCACTGCCTAGGGACAGGTGAATCACCACAGGCTGACATGAAAGTTATGGGAACTGTATTACCTTAGCCTGTGTGGTTTGTGGGGCCTTCCCTCCTCTGTCTACATATATCCCCAGGTTCTCTAGGGTCCTGAAAGCCTCCCCCGACACACACCAGAGGTCTCTCTCTCTATCTCAAGATAGCCTCTGGAGCTCCTGGACCAGTCTCTCGCTTTAGACCCTTTGCCCTTCCCTCCCCGAATGCCTCCCCTGCCACCTCAACATCCTAAGCAAATGTATAGGTGCCAGGCAGAGCCTACATCCTTTCCCCCTCCAACAGGAATACACTGTGTCCTGGAGGACATGGGCAGGTTAGGGGAGCCTGTGCGGGGACAAGATGGGACAGACTTGGACTTTCCATCCTGTGGCATGCTGGCAGTCCAGGCAGTTGGCAAGCCTCTCTGAGCTTAGGTCCTGAATAAAGTCCTAGGCAGTGCTGTGTGCGGAGCCAGCCAGCCATGCCCAGGGCCTGGAGTGAAGGTCAATTAGAGGGTTAATGATGTCCAGTACTGCCCAGTCACGTGGTAGCCAGGAGTCCAGCAGAGGGAGAAAGGTATTAATAACTTGTGGTGACGGTCCTGCTGTGGGAATGTCCTCTCAGAGGGGACAAACACTCCACAGAAGAGCCACCCCTCACCGTCTCCTTGGCACTCTTCCGAGACAAAGTCAGAATGACTTTAGAAACTGGTTTTCCAGAGTTCCAGGTGAGGCAAGTCCAACATTGGAAGCACCAAGGAGATGGTGGTGCTGGGCTCAGGGACCTGCCTGTGTCCTTGTCTTAATCCTGCCCCTGACACTACCTCCTGCCCTGCTGCACAGAGAAACCGAGGCCCAGGGGCCTTGGTGACCTGCCCAAGGTCACACAACAGTCCACTGTGTGTACCAATCATAAAAGAGAACACAAATCTCTAGAGCATAGCGCCGCTCTAGAGAAGTAAAGCAATCGTGTCGGAGCGGGCACCCAGCAGTCCTGCTTCTCCCCACCCACACAGAGATGGATGCTTCAAGGCAGGACTAGACCCTGAGCCTGGACACTTGTATTTGTGTGGGTTGTCTGATAGTTTTAATATTTAAATTCAAAGGGTGCAAGGTGGTTACTTAAAGTCTCCCTCTCAGTCTCGGTTCGTGGAATCAGACCACAGTCTCTCGTGACAGATTATTTCAGGAGCAATACATGCCTATGTGCCATCTTATTTTGGTGTCCATGGGTGATACACTCCCTTCTTCATATAATTTCTGCTTTCCTTTTTTGTTTCTGCCAGAGAAGTGGCCTGTCAAGAATCACCTGTACTGGGACAGCAGTAAAGGCCACGAGACAGAAGGCTGGGGACCACGGACAGCCCACTTGCTGGGGGCAGCAGCTTGTGTCTCTTGCCTATTGTGGGTGGACTTGGCGGTGTCATGGTGGTGCTGCGCGGCACCGACACGGGGAGCAACGGGGTAGGTGTGCCATTGGAGCCCTTCCTGCACCAGGTTGGCGGCCACCTGAGCATGCTGCAGTATGATGCACACACGGTCTGCAAGCCCCTTAACTCCCAAGAGCAGAAGTTCTATGAGTCCCTGCCCCTGGCCATGAGGTGTTTCACCCCGCAGTACAAAGGTGAGTGGTGGGGTCCAGGCTTGGCGGCACTCATCATAGCTGCTGTCAACGGGCACGGGGTATAAGGGCTGTATGAGGACAGTCCTCTTTCCGGCAGCCAGGGTCCCTGTGCTAGCGTGTCATGAGTGTCAAAGACTTTGGGGATAGGTTAAGTCGGTTCACACCCAAGCCTTGGGAATGGTATCGAGAGATGCCCAGTCCTAGTGGGTCCTGATGCCATTTCTACTCTGCTCTTTGGGAGCTTGTGTGACTGTGGCTAAACATAAGACCAAGCAAGGCCTCCCTGACCTCCCTCTGGACACCCAGGCTAGACAGGACACGGAGAGTCTGGTACATGACTTGGTTAGAGTCCAGCATGCCCGGTCCATACAGGCAGGGCAAAGGCCAGGCTGCCTTCCAGTGTGTGCAGCTGGGAAAACTGCTGCATGGCAGTGTGTGTCCTGGAGCCAAGCACAAGGTGGTTGTGGGAAGGGCTGTGCCTGTTGGCTTTCTTGTCTGATACCACTGCCAAGATCCAAAGGTAAGAGTATGGTCCCCCACTCAGAGGTTGGTAAATGAGGTGACCCCAAACAAACACACCTGGACATGACCCTCTAAAGAATCTTAGTTTTTCGCGACTGAGAACTGCTGCCCGTTGCCAAAGATCCTGCAAGGGTGACAATTATGACAAATAAGGCCATCAGAAACCCGCTGTGGGGACCAGTGACCAGTGACATGCCTCCATGTTCCAAAAACTGCTTGCCTAATACGCGTGCAGACCTGGTCTCCATCCCCAGCAGTGCACCGACTGGAGCGTGGTGGCACATAGCTGTGGTAGTCTTTCTCAGGAGGTGGAGGCAGGAGAACCAGAAGTTCAAGGTTACCCTTGGCTATGCAACAAGTTCAAGACTCAGAACAGAAAGAAACCCGCTGCATTCCGGTGCTCGGAACAACTGGGAAGGCCAGACGCATCTGCACCGGCCTTTCCAAGCATGGGCTTCCTCAGGGCTTCTGGGTTCCATTCCAGGCCTGCTTAGCAGGACCCAGCCAGGAGTCAGGACTAGCATCATAGCCAACATGGACCTGAGTGGGAAAATCTGCTAGGCACGACCAGACCATGGGCCTGGATGTGATTTCTGAACCTTGTTTCACACTGGGTCTGTGTGATGAGATGGCTCACTCTCTCATCCTGGAGACAGAAGAGGACATTGGGCTGCCTCTACGGTCTCCACTCTTGCCTGCCCTGGCCTTTCCCACAGTCTCCCAAGGCCACAGGCCAGCAATGCCTGGCTGGCTCCGGACCACTGCTTATTTTCTCAGAGAATCCACTGGAATTAATGTCTGTCCTTCTGCAACTGATCTCAACATAGCAAAGGGTAGCAGGTCCTGGAGTGAGATGGACTCCCGCCAGGAGCATCTCACACTTTCTCGGCACAGCTCTGGAGCTGAGAAAGACTGTGGGGGCTGCCACAGGCAAAGGGGAGTCTGTTCAGGAGCCCCTGCCTCGCCACGACGCTGGTGGGAATGACAGGGTGCTCTCAGGTACTAGACACCCATTCCAGACCTCTGCCTCCTGGGGACAACTCCTTGGGGCTCTTCTATCTAAGACTCTAACTCTAGTTATAAGA
This sequence comes from Dicrostonyx torquatus, assembly GCA_028555095.1. Taxonomy (NCBI): domain Eukaryota; kingdom Metazoa; phylum Chordata; class Mammalia; order Rodentia; family Cricetidae; genus Dicrostonyx; species Dicrostonyx torquatus. The sequence continues at coordinate 730,354 of JAQHUG010000229.1, read as the reverse complement.
CACTCCCCGGTTAGAAAAAGGTTACAACCCCAAATAATCATTGTGAGTTAAAGAGATCGTAAATGAAAAATGCATTTAATAGGCAGAATCTACCTCACACCCTAGCTAAGCTTGCAGTGCGCCCCGGAACTGACTGGGAGTGACGGTCTCTGCCCGGCGTCCTGAGGGGCCTGTGTCGTGTAGTCCAGGAAAAGATCAAAACCGAATAATCAAAGGCTGTTTTCTCCCGGATACATTTCACTCGCGCCCCTGCGAAGCTGGAAACTCGTAGGTCAGACTACCCTACACTAAGGGCTGCCCGCACCTCCAGCCGGAGGTTGCGGCTAAATGACGATCCACGCCGCAGGATCTAGGTCAGCCTTGCCTTTGGGGTGCTTCTAAACACAGTGGGGGGTGAGCCGGAGCAGAGGACCTCCTGACTCCCCGGGATAATGGATGACTACCAGCTGGCCTAAGAGAGGGCTGGGGTGGCATCCCAATGCCAGACTTTGATGAAGAAGAAATTCTGACTCACTCTCTGGCAATGTGAGGAACCCAGGAGGGTACTCGGTTCCCTCTTGGGTATCTTCAGGAGAGCTGGGACCAGGAATGGATGTGGCTGGTTTTAACCAATAAGAGCAGTGGTGGCAATCCGTCCATCATGCTTGCCCTCGGCCATTGTAAGAGGTTTCCACACCCTGGCTTACACAATCCTCAACTCTCAGAAGCAGACACGGATGGGGAGAGATGGCTCGCCCGTAGCCTTGAGAGGCTGGGCCGGGATTTGAAGCCCTAATGTCCTACATCTAGAGGGTGCGTTCTTGGCTCCATCACCCTCCACTCAGCCATCTGGAGTGTCACTTTCAGGGGCCACCTATCCCCAGGAGGGAGGAGACAGTCTCTCGCAGAACATCATATCAGTAGGACAGACAACCTTCTGCTCCCACCTAGGAATAGCTTCCTCAGAGAAGAGAGGCCATTTCTGAAGTGGCTGCAACATGCCATGGAGCCCATCCTGTGCCTTCCCCCACCATGGCATCAGGGAGAATTTTGGCTAGAGGGGCAAAAAGAAGTGTCATGTGTCAGTGGCTCACTCTAGACCTTAGCTAGGTTCGCAGCATTGCCATCTTGGGGCCGTGTCCCTTGACTCTCTGTCGGCTTTGTGGGACTTGGGTGAATGAGGACAGGCACTTGGGCTCAGTCGGCGGAGGGCTTGGCCAGATTCATATTACAGATGGTGGCGGTGAATGTTCTCATAAGCTTAAAAATAAACACATGATACACTATCTGCCAAGGCTCAGGAAGCTGCTTGGTCAAACCAAAATCGCTGAAATGCTCTGGGCATGCCAATCGTGGCAGTAAGCACGCTGTCCTCCCAGCTGGCAGACCCTCAGGCTGAGGTGCATGGGAAGAGATGGGGCAGGCCCTGAGGCTCCTGGTAGGGCCTCAGAAGCAGATCTCAGGCCTCCAGAGTCTAAGCTCTGTCTGTAGAGCACACAACCCAAGCCCCAGAGACCCTGGGTTCCCCTGGGTCAAAGGCAGGCAACCCAGTACAGTTCACAAGGGAATCTCAGGGGGTCAGCTCCAGGGAAGTATTGTGCTGGGTGAGAGGGGAGAGAGGGAGGAGGGAAGGGTACGGGGAGGGGGGGGCTAGGAGACAGCAAACCGTGAGTTCAGCAGTGAGCGGCAGGAGCACTGTGCCCGTCGTGAGGCCCTGACAATATGAGAAATGGAAATGACTTTTGGGTTTTATTAGTTGGGGGTTCTTTGCACCTCCACTCGCTGGCATTTATGCAGGCGCTCAGAACCGATGAGATCAGACAGGAACGCAGCCTGGAGCAGTCAGGGGAAGGTCACATTTCTCGTCTCTCCAGGGAGGCCTCTTGGGTACAAGGCGCGGAGAACTGTGTTTTCTGGCAGGCATGTCACCATAGGCCCTCAAGTAGAAAAGGCCAGGGGCTGCCAGATGGGAGCATGGACTTTAAGAGACCCAGAGGACATTGCTTTTGGCTAGTGGGGCTCCCTGGACCCACTACACAGCTAGACGGGCGCAGGCTCCCTCCAGGACAGGCACAGGGCAGCTAGCGCTTTTAGTTAGTCGTCAGAGAGGTTTCACGTTGAGATCAGGAAGGTTCTCCTCCCTGGAACAAACACAGCAACCTCCTGCCCAGGGACCCAGGACTGGAAATGCAAAGCTCATGCCCCCTGTGATGATGGGGCTCTCCTGAAGCCTCCACAGAAGAGACTGGCCAGAGCTGTGTTTCTGGGAACGCAGCAGGAGTGTCCCTCATGCATGCATAGGTAAACACAGCCTGATTATCTCTGTCACTCTGTGGAGTCCTGGGCAATGTGTTCTAACAATGTCCCTTCTTCGGCGCCCACCTGGTCAGTGACTCCATCCCGCGCTGGCCGTGTGACCTTGGCTCAGTCTCCCTGAGCCCTACTGCACCACCAACAGCCTTATGGATGTGTTGTCATTTAGAAGTCACAAGTGAGATGAGGCAATGTCCCCAGCTGGCCACTCTCAGGCACAGTACGGATGAGTGTGACAGACGTGACTCAGGATGAACACCGTTCTCAGATAAATGCAAATGGCTGAGATGTCTAAAGGATACAGGGGCCTAGGAGGGGTGGAGGAGAAGCAGTGTTTCTCAGGAGTCTAACAGAACTGAATGTCCCTCCTAGGCTGCAGTATTAGGGCCACTAGGAATCTGAGATGACGGGACTGGCCCAGGGAGACCACTGGGCTAGTGTCGAGGGCTCTGGAGAGTCTCGTGCTGATCTGCAGAGTGACCCTGGGAACGACGGTCCACGACAGCCCCTCGCTGGGCCTGGATGCAGGCAGGAAG
>JAQHUG010000229.1:699847-710174 GCA_028555095.1 Dicrostonyx torquatus | reverse complement strand
AAAAAAAAACCCCACAGAGAATTGGATTTGATTCCCCAGCACTCACAGGGTAGCTCACAACCATCTCTAACTCCATGGGGATCTGATGCCACCGGGTACACGCACGGTGCACAGATGTTCATGCAGCCAGGACACCCATGCTGACATGATGAGAATACACTGGTAAAGTCAAAATGAAAACATGGAAGAAAAGAAAGGGCTGGTTCCATAGAGGAGGAAGGTTTGCACCGTCTTGGTGTGCACTCTGATGTGCTCATGACGAAATCTCCTGATAATGCTCTTCTCATTTTCCCCACCGTTAAGCAGAGCTTGGCTGTATTAGGCGGCACACACAGAAATAAATATTACCAACTGTGGAGGGAAATGGGGAGGAAGATGGGGACGGCTTGACAGGGACAGGAGGCAAGCCTTGGGCGGAAGTGGGAAGGAGGCAGAGGGAGGGGTTTAATCTGAAGGGATCGGAGGGTGGTTTAAACAGAGAACAGTTTTCCACAGCTCCAGGGGTGAGGTTCAGAGAGAGGAGTTATTGAAAGAGAACTCACCTTAGCTGGGGCGCTATGCCAAGCTGCGGTGCTCGGTGGTCAGGGCCCGCAGAAAAGTTCCCCGATCACCCCATCAGGCTCCCATCCCTGCCATAGCTTCACCTGAGCACTCTGGCTAGCCACAAAGTTGGATGGCTTCATTGAGGTCAAAGGGCAAGTTGGTCGGTCCATTTACTTCTCGGCTCCAGGCACTGAGGGCGGGGCTAGGAACCGCAAGGCCCACCCCAGGTAGGACTTCGAAGAGCACTTGGCTGGCTCAGCTGACCTAGGAGGCAGGGGTAGGGAAGCCCTCTGTCTCAGGCAGTAGGAAGGGTAACTTGAAGGCAGTGTATGGTCTCTCGCTTCACTTGAGGTACAGGTGCAGTGAAAGGTGGAGAGAGGCCAGGGAGCCACATCTGCCTCCTGTGGGTTCCCTTCCTCTACCTGCTTGGCCCGTTAGCTCTAGCTTCTTATTGGCTAACTCTTACATATTAATTTAACCCATCTCCATTAATCTGTGTATTCCATGTGGCTGTGGCTTACCAGGTAAAGTTTCCAGCATCTGTCTCTGAAGGCAGCTCCATGACTTCTCTTGACTCTGCCCTTCTTTCTCCCAGCATTCAGTCCAGTCCTCCCCACCTAGCTCTGCTCTGCCCTGCCCTGCTCTGCTATAGGCTCAAAGCAGTTCTTTATTCGTTAATGGTAATCACAGCATACAGGCAAAAATCCCACATCATGACTTAGTGGTTAAGGGCATTTGCTGTTCTTGCAGAGGACCCTGGCTCGATTTCCAGAACCCATGTGCTCAGTACTACTGTAATGATTCTCTGGCACTTTAAGAGCAAGCCACGCCCACTCCTCCTCTGTGTGTAGGGGGGAGGAGTTCCCAGTTCCATTCTCTCTGTCCCCTGCAGACAACCTTCTCCCATTCCCTTCTTCCCTCTCTCCCTCCCTTTCCTTTTTTCTTTCCTTCTTTCTTTATCTCCCCTCTTCTCCTTTCTCTCCATAATCCATCTAATAAATGCTTAACTTTAATATCTGTCTGGTTTCATGTTCCCACCTCTGCCGCCGCCGCCGCCATTCACCGCCATTGCAGATCTGACCATGCGGTCTCGACCCTGGGGACCCATTACCGGGGACCCCCATTTGTAAAATTATAACAACTACGATTCCGGTTCCAGGGATCTGATATTATCTTCTGGCCAGGCCATGCTCCTGGTGTACATACACACATAGGCAGGCATTCATACACATACAATAAATAAATAAATAAAAATAGTAATTTTTATGTTATATTTTGCCACAGTAAAAATAATCATCCTTGCTGGGTGGTGGTGGCGCACGCTTTTAATCCCAGCACTCAGGAGGCAGAGGCAGGCGGATCTCCGTGAGTTCGAGGGCAGTCTGGTCTACAAGAGCTAGTTCCAGGACAGGCTCCATAGCTACAGAGAAATTCTGTCTCGAAAAACAAACAAACAAACAAAAAAAAAAAGAAAGAAAGAAAGAAAAGAAATGTTTAGGTAGATCTCCGTGAGTTCGAGGCCAGCCTGGTCTACAAGAGCTACTAGCTCCAGGACAGCTAGGACTGTTAGAGAAACCCTGTCTCGACAAATGAAAATAATAATAATAATCCTCATCATCATCCTTGGAGCTGGAGAGATGGCTCAGCTGTTAAGAGCACTTGCTGCTCTTGCAGAGAATCAGGTTCGGTTCCCAGAACCCACACATAGGTGGGGTGCACAGACAATACATGCAGGTAAACACTCACATGTATAAAAGTAAAATAAAGAAAATACACTTAAAAAATCTTTTTTTACGTTTTCCAGGCTGAGGCAACCTTTCTGGTACTACGCAGGAGACCTATGCATGACGCGAGGATTATTTTGGAGAGGCTGAAGAGAAAGCAATGGTAGCTGAAAACTGTAACAAAGATCTAAGTAGCAGAGACGAGTACGGGGCAAAGTGTGGGAGTGGGGCAGGTGTGTGTGGACAAAGGGCCTGCCAGAGGTGAAGTTCAAACGCGCCTTCCCCCAGTAACAACCTGTATTTACATGCAAATGTTTCTCTTATGCAAAACAGCAGCGGTCTCGGGGGAAGCTTTTTTAGTCCCGAGCTTGTAAAGTCATTGAAAAGCAAAGCTGTCCCCAGGGTACACTGAGTCTGCTCTGCCCCTGGGAGCTGGGCGCGTTCCAGGACGAAGACCGAAGAGCTCAAGGCTCGCACTCACAGGTGAGCAGCGCCCCTGCCTGGAGGGCAGCGAGCCGACGGCGAAACTGCGCATGTCCGCCGGAGGGGGGGGGAAAAACCAGCGCGCTTTACTGCGCACGCGCCGCCCACGGCCCCGACTCCTCCCCCCAGGGGCGGGGCAAGCGGGGCCCAAGATGGCCGCTCTCCGCTACCGTCGTTTCCTTAAGCTCTGTGAGGAATGGCCAGTGGACGAGACCAAACGGGGCCGGGACTTGGGCGCTTACCTGCGGCAGCGGGTAGCACAGGCCTTTCGGGAGGGAGAGAACACCCAGGTGACCGGCGGGAGGGAGGTTGGAGGTGTCGGAGCGGGGGGAGGGGCGGCGAGGGGATCTGCGCATGCGTCGGCCCCGTGACCGGCTTGCACGTGCGAGGTGCCCACGTTTCAGCTAGCTGCCGAGTGCGACGCCTGCGGCTCTGTTTTCTCCTTTGTCTGCACCGTGCAGTGGCCTGGCGAAGCTCCCCTGAGGTCCAGATGCCACTAAAGAATCAAATTCTTAGGCGGGGTTGGTTCTTCCGTGCCCCCCAGGAAGCCCAGCAGGACTCCGGCCGAACCGTTCTGCCTCTCACCCCCGTAAAACTGCAGCAGGTTTGGGCCTTCCACTCAATGCCACTAAAGAATCAAATTCTTAGGCGTGGTTGGTTCTTCCGTGCCCCCCAGAAAGCCCAGCAGGACTCCGGCCGAACCGTTCTGCCTCTCACCCCCGTAAAACTGCAGCAGGTTTGGGCCTTCCACTCAAGTCTCTCGTGGGAGTAGTAGGCCTCCCCAGCGTAGGTTCCCTTATCAAACACAGCCGTGTGTCACAAACGTAGTGAAGTTCCAGGGAGACCGTGGTGAATCAGACGAGGTCTTGCCCCATGTGGCTTTTTTTTGGGTAAGATTTTTTTTTTTTGATTTATTTATTACGTATACTGCTTTCTGCCTGCATGTACACCTGCAGGCCAGAAGAGGGCGCCAGATCTCATTACAGATGGCTGTGAGCCACCATGTGGTTGCTTTGAATTGAACTCAGGACCTCTGGAAGAGCAACAGCTGCACTTAACCTCTGGGCCCTCTCTCCAGCCCCGCTCCCCCCTCCCTTCCCCGTGACTTTGAGTGGACAGGACACAAGGAACAAGTAGAAACATAAGACAGTCCCGATCGCTGTAAATGTCACATTGTAGTGTTCCTGAGGCTCAAGGCATGAAGACAGCCAACACCCCACTTTGGGAAGGGCGTCCGGGCACTGCCAAGGGAATCAGACTGGCACGGTAGAGAAAAGAAAGCAAGCCAGAATGAAGGGCAGTGGAGCCGTGTCCATGACCACTCACCGAAAGGGGACAGGAGCCGGGTGCCATACAGTGTTTTTGTTTTAAATGTGTCCAGGTGTTTTACCTACATGTGTGTCTGTGCACCACGTTGGTGCAGTGCCAACGGAGGCCAGAAGAGGGCGGTGGATCCCCTGGAACTGGTTTCTGATGGTTGTGAGCCACCACGTGAATGTTAGGAATTGAACCTGGCTTCTTTTTTAGCTGCCAGCCATCTTTCCAGTCCTCCCATTCAGTCTTAAAGGCTCTGATGAGAAGTTGGATCTTAACCAACCGTAAGGCCCATGAGAAACCCCTGGGGGCGTTTAGTCAGGGGTCTGACATGGCCTCATTTTAAAAGGTTCCTAATGGGAGGGCCAGAGAAACAAGGAGCTGCAGAGAAGCCTGCTGTGGTACCCAGGAGGAGATGCTGGCGGTTTGGCTAAGGGTTCCTGCACAGGAGATGGAAGTAACTGGAAATAGTTTGTAGCGAGCAAGTCACTAACAGCATGGACATGCTGGATGTGGGGTAAAAGGGAAGAGGAACCAAGGACAGCACCTAGATTCTCCCCCTTTTCTTTTTTTGGCGTGAGCAGCTGGGTGCCATTTACTCAAATGGGAAAGACGAGATGAGGAACAGGTGGGGTGTGGGAAGAACCTCGCACTCTGATGGTAGATGCTGTAAGCTTGCAGTGCCAAGTAGACCGGCTTCCAAGTGGAAATGTCAAACAGGCAGGAGGTTGTGTGAGTGCTGGGCTTAGGCAAGAGGTCAGAGGTGTCAGGTGAGGTGCCCAGCACACATACGACCTGTGAAACCGGACCGTGACCTGCCAGGGCAGGAACATGGAGGACACTGCAGCTCATTCTAGTCCGGCTAACCCAGCCCACCTCAGAGTGAGATGGCGCCACTGGCAACCTCATGACTAGATTGCTGTTTGGAACGTCTGGCCCAGGGCTTCTGGGAGTCAGGAGAGGTTGCTACGCACAGGATCCTCACATAGCCTAGTGGTCTGCGCTACCCCATAGCATACGGATCTTGAGGCAGGCCCCATGGGCTTTCCAGGGCTGCGCCCCTGACTTATAGCATGAGCTTCCTGAGACCAGAGGTGCAGCCTCACCCCCACTCATCCACCGTATCCTTGTGTTTATTGGGTCACAAAAGCGTCCGGTGAGCATCTGAATGAACAAGTGATTGGCTGTGGTTTGTGCGGCTGGTCATCTGCAGTTCGGTGGCACATGTAGCAGAAGTCGCTGGAAGAAGCGCGAGGGTGAGAGGGCAGACTCACGCGACGGACTCTGTGGTTTGACTTTGTGTGTTTGTGGAGTCCCAGGCACTGCTGCCCCAGGTGAGAGCTGTTCAGCTCCACGCAGCTTAGAGTTGGACAGCCAGAGGCTAGATGTCCAGGGAGAGGCTGACACTCATCTACTTGATTGTTAGCATAATTCAGCCAGCAGGGAGGGGGGAGTTGTCATCCTTTGTCCTCACCTAGGGACAGGTTCTGATTAGCTGAGGCCCACACAGACTTGGGTCATAACTGCAGATGTAAGTCAGGGCTTCGCCAATGCTTCTGCGAGGCTGATGGATGTGTTGTTGGTAGAGTAAAGTAGGGAGTCCTGGTGGCAGTGGACACATTACTCAGGACCTTTGTCGTAGCTCATCCTGTTGTCACCTGAAATTGAGCCTGCCTGGGCTTAGTAAATCTTGGTGATAATCTTTGGAGGGAGCAGCCCTTGGCTGGGACAGCGAACAGTGAGTGAGTCACTCCCAACACCTCCCCCGGATCACTTAGAAAAGACCTTGAGAAAGAAAGGTGGCTCTGAGAGACGCTTCATTAAACCGACAGCAGAAGGTGGGATGAGACCCTGGGGGTGGCTGATTGCTGTGTCCCCCACCTTTCTGCCAGTTGTCCAGAAAGTGGAACTGTGTTGAGACCTACATCCTCTTGACCTTTTGGCTTCTGGTGGTCTAACAAGGGCTATAAAAGGTGCATAGAGCATTTGGCACAGCTCATCTGATTTTGTCCGTTGTGCCACGTAGTGAAGTAGCCATTACTGTCCTGATTCGTAGAGATATTGAAATCAAATCAGAAAAGTAAAACCACTGACTCAGGTCCCTTGACAGTAAGAGATAAGTCAAAAACAGGCCAGCCACGTGCCCTGGTCTGCATGGCTCCCAGGTCTCGGCAGGTCCCCCGTTGTCAGTCCTTTGGAGGGACCCTTTGTTAAATTCTTTCTGTGAGCATGAAGTCCCTCCTTCCCTCCTATTCATTGTTGGTGCAAAGAATTCAAGGCCTGGGGCCCACTTGTCTCCTTTGCCTGATCTGCCTCTCCAGGGAAACTAGAAGAAAGGTGGTACTCAGTGGGGCGCCAGCTAATAGTTCTCACTTCAGACCTGAGCACAATTCTCTTGGCCCACCCTAAACCCACCAGGAGGGGAGATGGCAGCGGGAGCCAGAGCACAAGGAGCACTCTACCACCTGCCTCCTGTTCCCTTTTGAAGCTCATGGTTGTGGGTCTTGTCTGCTCGGAGTTGTTTCCTTAAAGGAGTTCTCATTCCCTGCAGCACCCAGAGCCTCACAGCAGAGCCTCTGTGGGGGCGGAGCAAACAGCTGTGCTGATTGACTGTGACAGCGTGGGACGGGCCAGCTCTGGGAAGACTCTGGAGATGCTGTTGTCTATCTGGCCCGGGCTGTGCTGGTGTTGTGTGAAGGGTCAGATGGGGCCAAGGGAAAGATGTCAGGCTTTGCTGGGTTCTAGCAGAGAAAACAGTCCCGGCTCCTCCTCGAGGGGAATCCAAGGCCTGGTCCTAGACAACTCATTGGGGCAGGCAGCCTGTTACCCAGCTGCCTGGCACATGGCCACAGAGAGGGCATCTTGGTGGTGTTGGTGTGTATCAGGCTTTAGGGATGTAGCCTAAGGACAGATTGTGCTCTTTGTGACTCGGAGGCGCTATGGAAACGGGACAACGGTGAAGTCATTCATTTCCTTACTCCCCTCCTTGGAGTGGGTTGAGAGTCACATCAGAGTGTTTGGGGCAGAGAGTTGCACTGGTGTGTGTGTGTGTGTGTGTGTGTGTGTGTGCGCGCACGCGTGCACATGCATGCTTGTGCACGTGCATTCGCACACATAATCAAACGTGTGACTGTTCCCTCTCAGAGGTGAATGGCTGCTTCCAAAACCCGCCTGCTGCCTCCTGGGCATTGGTGGGATCTCGGGACCTTCAGTGCCTGCCAGCCCTTGGTTCCCAGGTCCAGCCTGGCTTCCCAGCCCTCGACACCCAGCATGGTTGCAGGCTCAGCACTCTACCGTCACAGGCCCTTATTTTGCCTTCAGAGCTTACGTCTTTGTTAATCTTTGAGACCTTGGTGACTTTGAACTTCTGCATTCCACACCAAAAGCCTGAACCTAGCTTGCCAGTGGTCTGGAGGCTCCTGGCCACTGGAGCCCTCTGTCCTGAAACAGCTTGTCCCCAGCCTCTCACGGCTCTTTCCCATCGATGGTGTGCTACTCAGGCTTGGACTAAGGACTGTGTCTGCTCTGGCCCTGTGACACTCCATCCTCACTGCCACGCCTGTCCTCTTCAGCTCTGCAGTGCTGCTCTTCCCGCCCAGCCTCCTGCTTCCCCTTTCCACCCTCACAGTCTGGCCCCAGCAGCGTGCTCTCCGCAGTGGGTGCTCAGGAAATGGCCGTCTGATTGCATTGACAGGAATGTGCTCCGCGACACATCGTTCATGTCAGAGTCAGGAAACCTTTCACAGAGCCTTCTGGAGCAGAACCAGCCCGGCCTTAATTAGCAGAGCAGTCTGCGCACCCTCCCCAATGTGCCTATGTGCCCCGTGTGGGGCTGGAATAGGGGCCGCTGTACAAATTGCTGTCACCACCCAAAATTCAATTTTGAAAATTGAAATCAGTGCCTACGGCACTGGTGTAGATTTGTATGTATAAAAGTTTAATATGGTAAAGAGAAATTTACTGACGGCTGAGCAGGGGGATGCAGAGGGAGCGGTGGAGCGGTAAAGGGCGCTTGCTTTGGAGCCTCCATTTCATTCGTGTCCAGGGAACAGTCTTGAATTTTTCATAACGCCCGCGTGCGGCTCTTTGTCCCAAAATGTCCATAATCTCATTAGGTGCAAATGCAAAATCCAGGTAATTTAAAGCTTTGTGTGTAGGAGTCTTTCCTAAACCCCCGAGGACATCTCATGAGAAATACTGGGGTTGGGGTGTTTGTGCTGGAATCTGCTGCGACTGGAGCGTAAGGTACAGGTGGGTGTGGGCGGGGCTTCGGGATGAGGCGGGATCCTGTTGGTAGCTGTTAAGTAGCAAACAGAACTGGATTTTAATTGCTGAGCTAGAGTTGGCTGCATTGTGGGTCCTGGAATGGGTCGTGTTCTTGCTGTCTCTCCTTAGTCAGTAAGGCTTTGTTAGAAATTGGTGTATCGCAGACTCCCACCGCCCCCATTGGGGTGTTGTACAGGCTTCTGTAATTGTGCGTACCTGACCTAGTGGGAAATTAGATGACAGTTTTGTAGTATGTTTACTAGATCCCCAGGATGGCCTTGAACTCCCCATCTTCCTACCTCCCGAGTTGTGAGATTACAGGCTTGTGCCACCATCTCTGCCTCCAGACCGTGAACAGTGAGGGACGAAGGGCACTGAGGCGGTTGAGGTTCCCAGGGTCACTTCATTTTTGCTCGAGGCCCTGTTCTCTGTGCTCGTGCTGTCCGTGCTGCTGCTGTCAGAGCGAGTGAGCTCAGGACAGGATGAGACTCCCTGGTTGCTGGGGTCACAGAGGAGCGGGGCAGCCTCTGTGGGGAGACTGGGTTTGCCCAGGAGAGGCCTGGGAAGGAGGCCAAGTTCAGGCTGTCCCTGCTGGGCACTGGGAAGGCAACCTGGTGGTGGGAGGGGTGCGTGCAGGTGAGCAGCTGTGAGAGCAGCTTTTGGCCGATCCCCTTCCCTGTCCACGGACGCTTAGTACCAGCGGCGTCCACTCTGACCTCTTATCTCCATCCCCAGTCAAACTCCTGCCAGATGCACTGGCCGCTCGGACCCACTCCGAGTTCTGTGCTATAATGATCCTAAGCACACTGGCCCATTCCTTGAAGTTCAGGCCAGGAGCAGCCATTTCACCCCTCATACCACCCTTGGCAGTAGGGGCTGTTATCATCACTTCTTTTAAAGTCGAGTTCATCAGTATACCTGAAAAGTGGCAACATAGCTGGGCAGTGGGTGGTGGTCAGCACACCTTTAATCCAGCACTGGGGAGCCAAAGGCAAGCAGATCTTTGTGTTCAAGGCCAGCCTGGTCTACGGAGCTAGTTCCAGGACAGTGAGGGCTGTTACACAGAGAAAAACCCTGTCGAAGAAGCCAAAAAAATAAAAAAGGTGGCACCACATGGAAGATAGAGACAGGGTGAGGCCCAGGGTGCAGGGTGATTGGCACAGGACAGTGGACCGCAGAGGTGGTCGTCTGCCCTGTGAGAGTCCCCAGACAGTGGCCAGGACTGGGGTGCTTGCATGGATCATTAGATAATGGTATCGCATCATTGTCAGTTCTACAAGATGACACGAGAGGACATCTGTAGCCCAGGAAGTGCATGCCAAGTGTGACGAGAGGGCCTTGTGAACGACCAGATGGTCACAATGGGTGTGAGCAGGGAGTGGGAAGGAACATGGCAGTTTTCTTCAAGCGAGTGGGCAGAGGGTCAGTGGCTTGCCCAGAATCTTACAGCTAGTGAACAGTGCTGCCGGGACCTCGCCAGGGCAGCTACCCCCAGTGCAGCCACAGAGCCCCATGCTACCTGCGAGCCCCCTGCTCACACCAAGGCCGTGAATGTAGATGCCTGTGTAGGGGTGGGGTTTGTTGGCAGACAGTCAACAAGGTGTGGAGAGCACAAGCAGAGGGAATGACCTTTTCTATCAGAATTTAGATAATGTGTGACTTGTCTGTGCGTGTGCAGCTGCGTGTGTGTGTGTGTGTGTGTGTGCACGCACGTGCACATGTACGTGCGGAGGTCAGAAGACAGCTTCTGGTGTCTTTCCTCCAGTACTGTCCACTTTTCTCTTTCTCCCATGTTGGGCACCACTAGGGAGGTGGAGACAGGAGCAGTAAGGCTGGGGGAAGAGACAGGAACTCACTGGAGTGTGGAGTCTAAGGACTTGTGCAGACAGGATCTCGCTCTTTCGGTCTGGAGATCTGGTAGAGGTAAAAGGTCTCTCTAGTGGCTGGAGATCTGGTAGAGGTGAGAGCTCTAGTGGCTGGAGATCTGGTAGAGGTAA
>JAQHUG010000229.1:687823-699503 GCA_028555095.1 Dicrostonyx torquatus | reverse complement strand
TCTCTAGTGGTTGGAGATCTGGTAGAGGTAAGGTCTCTAGTGGTTGGAGATCTGGTAGAGGTGAGAGCTCTCTAGTGGTTGGAGATCTGGTAGAGGTGAGAGCTCTCTAGTGGTTGGAGATCTGGTAGAGGTGAGGGCTCTCTAGTGGTTGGAGATCTGGTAGAGGTAAGGGCTCTCTAGTGGTTGGAGATCTGGTAGAGGTAAGGGCTCTCTAGTGGTTGGAGATCTGGTAGAGGTGAGAGCTCTCTAGTGGTTGGAGATCTGGTAGAGGTGAGAGCTCTCTAGTGGTTGGCTGCTTTGCTTTTCTCATCTTCAGCTTGAACCCCAATATCAGTGCCTGGGTTTTTATTATTCGTGCAACATCTCTCCTTATTTATTTTGAGGCAAATTGTCTCTGCCCTGGAACTTGCTGAGTAGGCTAAGTAGGCCAGCCAGTGAGCCCCAAGGATGCACATGTCTCCATCGGCCGAGCTTCCGGGCCAGCGTGTGCACAGTTCTGGGGATGGGACCTGCATGCTCGTGCTTGTTGGTGAGCCGTCTCCCTAACCCTGACACGGGAGACAGGGTTCATTCTGTATCCGCGGCCCAGAGCTCGTGGTTTGTGCGCTGTGTCCTTCCGTCCTCTGAGTCACTCTGTTACCCACGCCTACTCAAGAAGCAGCCAGCGTGCCAGCGGTCGTGGTGCCTCACAGCACTGATCCTGGCATTCAGAAGGCAGAGGCAGGAGCATCTCTGTGACCTCACTGTCATCCAGGTTCTCCATAGTGAGTTCCAGGACAGCCAGAACTGTCTAGAGACCCTGCTGCACCCCACGCCCTAAGAAGCATCAGTGTGCAAGTGCTCCCCCCACTGGAGAGCATGGCTGCTGATCTAGTCCTGCTGGGACTGTCGGGAGAACTGCCCAGGGAGATGCCAACCCCACATTTCTTCCTCTGTTTTGTGTCCTGTGATTAATGTCTTTGTCACATAGCTGACCCCAGTCTCTATCAGCTTTCAGCCCTCTCTCCTGGGGTGGCTTCCTGGACCATCCCTGCCGACCTTGGCAGGGGCTACATCTGGTAGTAAGGGAAACAGGTCTGGTGCTGCATCCGCTGCGAAGGAGGCAGAAGAGGGCTGCCTCACGGAAGTGCTTGACTCCTGACTTCTTTATGTGCTTGCTCTTCAAGAAAGGATTTCAGTCAGAAAAAAGCCATCACTTGAATTCTGGGAAACTATAAAGCAGTTTTGTTCTGAAGCGTTTAGAATTCCTGGCAGAGAAGTGTAACGAGGTGCCTAGACAAATGGCGAGGGTGGAGAAAAGGAAGGGTTAAAGGTCGGAGGTCTGAAAGGCAGAAGGCCCATCTTCTAGCAGAGGCCTGCCTCCCTCAGTGGACGTGCAGAACGGGCACGGGCTGTTTCCCTCTGTGCTCTGGCCAGCTCTGGCTGCACACAGCTGGCGTCTGCCTTGGTCCTGCTTGGTTTACCTGTTTCGCAACATGGCCTCCTTTTCCTCTGGAGACTCTACAGTCCAGGGCCGGGCTGACCTCACACCCTCCCCTGCCCAAGTGCTGGGGCTGCAGGTGTGCCCTGTCCCCGCTTTCCCCCTTGTGCTCTTAGCAGCTCCTTGCTCAGAGAGGACAGTGCTGGAGGCTTTGTTTGTTCGTTCGTCGTTGTTTGGTCTTTCATCAGACATTTAATCCGCTTCATGCTGCTCTCATTTCACAAAGCTGTGTCTCTGGGTCCCGGTCCTGGGCCTCAGGCAGACGCCTCCATGACAATACTCTGCGACCTCTCCTCATGGTCCCTTCCAGCCTGAGGACCGTTCTTCCCTGCCATATCTTGAACTTTCTGGATCCCTGGAGCCCACACTGCCCCCGCATGTCCCTTGCAGCCTGCAGCTGGCATGGTGCTTCCCGGGGTGCAAAGACCTGCTGAACACTTGTTTGCTTGTTGAGGGTTGGATCCTGCAGGTTGGGGGCGAGTGGGGTGGGGCTTTTCAGCCACTTAGGTGGCTTCTCGTACCAGAAGCTGGAGGGAGGTCTGCTTCCCACAGAGCTGGGGCTCCTGTGCCCTCCTCTGAATGCGTTATTACACACAACTCTCCCTCGAGGTGTGGGTACAACGTGGGGGGCACCTCCTCCGCTCACTTATCTCGGGGTACGCTGTCTTTCAGGTGGCAGAACCTGAGGCCTGTGATCAAATGTACGAAAGCTTAGCACGGCTGCATTCAAACTACTATAAACACAAGGTGAGTGGGCACGGGCTTTGCTCTCGGCTTCCGATGGGAGAGATGATTATACACTGGTTCAAGTGTAACTGGTACTTTCAGCTGTGCCAACAATGGTGCCCGACAGAGGCCTTTAAAGATCTGCTGAATAAAAGCCATGGCTTCTGTGTGCAAGCCTGTGCTCCTGTTCGTATTTCCCACTGGTGATGGAACTGATGTCACACGCTGATAAAGATGGAACAGTCCTGTCACGCCAGGCTCTGCTCCCTCAGCCTTGACATGGTTACTGTCAGAATGCATGTAGCGTGGTGTTCCAGACTGGAAAAACACATTCAGCAGCTCCACAAATAGACATGGCCAAATGGAAGAGCCTGTGCAGAAAGGAGTCCTTCCAGATGCCACCTACCTAGTATGACCCTGAGCCCTGCTCTGGGTGTCACCTGGGAGCTAGCAGCTAGAAATGCAGACTCCTGGCCTCCAGGTGGCGCTGTCCCTCGCATCATCAGGTCGCTGGCCTCCGGTGCCCAGGGCCCAGGTACATTGCAGCCAGCCAGAGCAAGGCCAGTGACCTTGTGAACTAATGTGTTCTTTCTCTCCTGCCCCTGTGCCAGTACCCTCGCCCCAGAGAGACCAGCTTCAGCGGCCTGTCCTTGGAAGAGTACAAGCTGATCCTGTCCACAGGTAGGAGGCATGGCTACCCTCCCTGGGCGGGAAGACTTAGGAGGACTGCCTGATAAGACAGTTGTGCATGATGAAAACCCTGAGGAGCAGCTCAGAGAAAACCCTGAAGCTGTGTTTAAGCCACAGAATACGGAAAAGGTCAAAGGCATTACTTAGAAGAGAAAATCATCTTTAGTGCTTTTAATTCAAGGCTGGTGCCTGGGAACAAGGGACTACATATTTGCCAAATGGAAGTCATTGGAATCAGAATGGAAGGAAAATAATTTTATTTTTATGGTCCTAAGAGGGCTTTATAAACAATGAGGCTTTTAATTAAAACAAAAAGCCATTCAGTAAATGAGTGTGGGGATATCCGCCTGTGAGTTATCTGTCCCAGGAGATGTGGTCTGCAGGTTCGATATGTGTCTAACGAGGTCTGTTTAGGAGTCATGACTAGAACCCAGTTGGTAGGAAGGAAGTCCCTGCCAGTCAGCCCCTCCCTACTTCCCCATTTCCATTGTCACTGAAAGGGGTGGCGGGGGTGGGGGCAGGGTTGGAGCAGGTAGGTACTGGAAAATTGCTATTTTTACTGCTAAGGATATTGTCTACAAAAATAGGCTAACCTTTTCTGGGAGGGCATGGCCCTGAAACATTGGCTGGCTGGTACTCGAGAAATTTCTCCTTCCTTTTGGTAGTGGAGGTTTGACCTTCTAGAATTCTTTCCCTTCTGAGCAGATGGGACCCGTATCGTCTGCTGTGTCTCAGGAGAGCAGCTTTGCTGTGTGGCTAGCATCTCTTTACTCCCACGTCCCTGATCATGCCCTCACCAGCAGTGAGGGGTCCTGAGAATGAACTGAGCATGGGCTCGGGGTCCCGCCATCCTGCACTTGTCCCTTCCGCCAGACCTCAGGAAGCTTTTGTGCGGGTGGCGGGCAGCCTGGTGACTGCAGGCCTGGCTTCTCATCAGCCCAGGAAACTCCCAACAATGTGTGCACAGCAGGCCTGTGTTTTTGTTGCAGCTCTGTGGAGCCAGTGTTACTGGACAGTGCTGCCTCCAGCCAGGCCTGCAGTGTGGCCACTTGGCCTATGGAGGCTTTGGTGTGTAAGAGAACAGGGACCCCAGCGTCACACTTTGTAAAAGTCACAGGATAGGAGGTTGTGCTGGTGGCTGCTATACAGTGCCCCAAGCTAGTGTGGAGCCATTGCCCATAAGCAGTAATTCAAGCCAGGACTTTTGGTAAAACCGAGCCCCTGAAAGCTAAGCAGTACCTTGATAGTGTCTAATATCTGTGAATTATAAAATGGTGTCACAGGCTCTCAGCTCAGGAGAGTTCTGGGGCTACTAGCTCTCCGCTAGGAGCCGTTCTGTGCCTCACAGATATAAGCTATGTCTGGAGACACTTAGGGTTGTCACAGTCAGTGGGGTGAGAGCCATGCTGCCTTGGTGGATAGAGGCCAGAGTGCTGTCGGCTGTCCTGTAGTGCACAGGACCACCTTGAGAAGACCACCAAACCCAGACTGTTAACTCAGGGAAGAACTGCTTGGATCATGTGTGTTGGGGCAGTGGTGGGGTGCAGGGTCCAAACAGGGTTTCTCTATGTAGCCCTAACTGTCCTGGAACTCACTGTAGACAAGGCTAGCCTCAAACTCCCAGAGATTCTCCTGCTTCTGCCTCTGAGTGCTGGGATTACAACTACCTGGCTCGTGTGTGTGATTCTTAAGTATGGCTCTCTGCATGCAGATGTGCACGCACATACACACACTGCCACCACTGTGAAGGGGTGACCCCTCCAGTGTCACCGCCCTGACTGCACAAGCCCAGTTTGGGAGGTCTGTGGTCTTGTCCTAGTTTTGTAGTTGAACTCAAGGTTGCAAGGGTTCAGGGATTGGGGGTAGGAGGGAGGCATCCATCCTCCCCCTCCAGCTGCTGAGTCTGGCGGCTCCTCCTCATCTTGATGCTCTCAGAACCAGGGGTTTGCCTCCCTCTACCGCGGTGCCTATAGCTGGTGTAGACATTAGACGGGGTCCGACTTGGAGAGTTGGGGCTATTTCTTTGCAAGGTCATGTGGAGTGGGTGAGGAGATGGCCAGGGAGCCCTCGTGGGTCTGCCCCATCACCACCAGTCATGTTTTGCTGTAACCGTTGAGCACGGCTTTTCACGATATGGACCCAGTGTCTGGAGCACATAGAAAACAAAGCGTGCTCTTCTGGGGACAGCCCTGTGACGTCAGCGATGTCTCTCCCTGTGCAGACACCCTGGAAGAGTTCCAGGAGATGGATAAGAGCATGTGGAAGAAACTCCAGGAGAAGTTTGCACCCACAAGGCCAGAGGAGAAACATAAAGTCTGGGCACGGGTCTTGTCCCGCCCACGTACCTGACCCTCATCAATAAAGCTGTCCAGTTTCTTCACTCCTCCAGTTTGGAATTGACTCATCGGCTCCATGATGGGGAGGCCTGCCCTGTGTGCCTGAGCAGGGATGCTCTGTATCATAGGCCAGGGCATCTCCTGAGCACAGGGAATGTAGGGCCCTCGCAGCCTGAGGTCTGCAAGCCCAGTAAGGATTCTCGGGCTTCCTGTTGTGTAGTAGAGCTGGGGAGACGGCAGGATCTGCAGTTAATTGTGGAAACGGGCACTGTAACGGCACCAGGGAAGAGGCCGAGACTGCGCATCCTGCCTGGCCCTCTGCCACAGAAGACATCTTAGGTCTCTCACTCCAGCCCTTCAGAGATACGCATGCCCAGGTGGGACAGCAGAGCTGTAGCCACGCTTGAACTGGGTGCAGTGTCGGCACCGGGTAGATTCTGTGAAGGGCTACAAGCCACGTAGGCCACCTTAACTGCGTGAACCTCATATGCTCCTGTTAGGTCTCACACCCTACAGCAGCCAAGTGGATCAAGCCTAGGGCGTGGAGCCCAGTGGAAGCAGTCAAGTAACCAGAGATCTGGTAGGCACTGGGGTACAACATGTGGCACTTAGGATCCTGAGCCTGAGGGGAGGCCAGGCCACCAGGGCAGATTGCTTCCTACACAGCTGGTGCCAGAGTCCCATTGGTGGGCTTGGATTCTATTAATTTATTTAAGGTAATTAACACATTAGTTCTCAGGACATAGAACTTATAAAACATGACACCAAAAAGAAGAAAACAAACAAAACACCACTTTCACACAGCCAGTCCTTGTCCCTTGGGCTTGTGACTCTTGCCCTAAAGCCATCTATCCTGAGTTAGCAGACTACTTGGACAGGGCAAAGAGTTCAGCACACTGTACCCAGCAGGCACAACAGGGTGGGGTGGCCCCTGGAATAAGTTAAGTATCAAAGCCCTAAGTAGCTAATAACAGCAGGCTGGCACCTTCCTGAGAGTCAGGAGGAAGGCAGGGACAGCCACAGTGTAGTGCTTGGAGATGAGGCAGCCGCTTGTGACCCCCGCAAGGACCACAGAGGAGCGCAGCGGAAGAGGACCTAGTGTCCTCTAAGGCACTAAGGTAAACGGAGTCTCTTCAAGGGCTCTGCAGCACCCTGACTGAAGGGCAGTGCTGTTAGCAGCGGGTCTCCTGTGGGGCTGTAGCGGCTCTTCTCAGCGGCTCATGCAGTTCTGCACATCCACAAAGCCGAGACGCTGCCTCCGTTTCCGCTGCTCTGTCATCTGAGGTAAACAAGTCTCGTCAGGTAACCTAGCTCCCTTCTCCACAGCACCATGAAAGACCGCATCTTCCTCCAAGGACCCAGCTGCCTTCAGATAGACACCCCCGACCCCCAGGGTGCCCTCGCCCTCTGCAGGTCGAGCCCTTGACTGGGCACAGCTGGTTAATTACTAGAAGAGCTATAGGGCAGCTGTGGCTACGTGCAGAGGAAGACAGTTCCTGCCACACTGAACCCTGGCAGGCCCGGCCTGGCTGCACAAAGGGACTCAGGTGGGGACGTTTAGGACCCTGAGGTTGGGAACTCACCTGCTCCTTGAGCTCATTGAGCTGGGCAGTGAGGTGGGACACCAGCTTCATGGTGGAGCCAAGTTTCTCCTGCAGGATTCGGATCTCGTTCTGCTCCCCCTCGCCCTCGCTGCTCACCAGGGACATGGCGCGCATCCGTGGGAACCAGTCCAGATTCTTGTTCTGGAACAGAGTGCTGGGGTGAGGACCAGTGAGGCGCTGCACAGGGAAAGCCACACCCTCAACCAGGTGCCTAGCAGGGAGTGTGTCATGGGTAAATTGGAACTGGCCCGGGTCCTCCAGGTCCAGCAGACAAGAGGAAGCCAGAGGTGGGCTTCCAGCACCACAGCAGGCTGCCTTTCGTGACATGGCCCTGTCCACTAGTGCCGTGTGCTGGTATCTCTGCCGTCTGCCTACTCCCTGCCACAGCCAGGGCACAGGAAGGCCAAGACCCAGATCGTTTTCTCCTTTCTGCTGCAACAGCTGTGCATGCCCCATGCAAGGAAGATGACGGCTACACGGACAGCAGACTGGGAGCCAGGCCCAGCTCGGGAGGTTAGCACACATGCCGAGGAAGGAAAGCCATGTCTCCCAGGAAGGAAGCGCTAGCCAGGCAGTTTTCTGGTTCCCTATCACAAGCTGAATTCTTAGACCAACAGATAAACCCCTCGAGACAAAACTTCACTGCCTCCATGACTATGGAAATTGGAAGGATTACATTTAATTCCTCTAAGCCTGGTATCTTTAAGCTTCTCTGGGCTCTCTCTCAGATTGAAACAGTGCTGGCTTTCGGAAGCCATTCTCCCTCGCTGTGCCTTCTAAGAGGCCCTGTGGGGCTCACATCCCTCAGTGGGGTCTCCCCGCTCCACACGGCCCGGCACTGCTGTAGAGCAGGCTCCTCCAGGGCCGATGGGTGCCCTGCATGTTCTGTTTCTCCTCACACCAGCAGAGTGAACCCCAAGGCGGCTAGCAAGGTTGTGCGCAGCCAAGGGCTGGCCCCAGCTGCGCCTCACTCCCTTTTTGGCCCAACAAGCGTCAGCAGCTGTCGGCCCTCACTCAGGCAGAGGCCAGCAGATGTCGCATCTCCTCCCAGGCCTGGGGTGGCGCGCGCTCACTCACTCACTCACCCACCTTGATCATCTGGGCCACGTAGCTCTCGGGGCCCGTGTAGTCGGTCTTGTTCTTGACGCGGACCAGCACGATGAAGTACAGGTAGTTCCACATGTTGTGCTCCAGCTTGATGTGCTCCTCGAAGGACACGGTCTTGTTGTCAAACTTGTCCCTCTCCAGACCTGGGGCACAGGGACGGAGTGAAGCCACCGTGGCGTGCCTCCACGGTTTACCCTATTAATGCTCCCGCTGCCCAGCCATGGAGACGCCATCCCTCCTGCGGAGCATCTGCATGAGCCCAGTGGCAACAGGGGTCTGCCCTGCAGGTGACCCCTACTCTTTGGGCGCTGGGTTTCAAAGGAGCAGTGGACTGAAACCAGAAGCCTGAGACCACAGTGGCCTCAGGTTCCTCTTGTGGAGGCCCAAGGGGTTGAAGCAGTGGTTTCCCAGGTCCCAGCACAGCTGGCTCAGCTCCCTCCATCCTGGGATGGTCCAGCAGCCATCCACCCCATGCGGGAGCCTCGGCAAGGGTGGAAATGGGGTGCCAGGGCATCAAAGCCTCCAGCCGTACAGCAGAAAGCAGCCGGGGGGGGCTCACCACAGATGAAGCACGTGGTCTTGAGGATCTCCTCTTTCTTCTGCTTCTCGCTGCGGAGGTCGGCGAAGGTGTCGATGATCACCCCAAAGATGAGATTCAGCACTATGATGATGACGATGAAGAAGAACAGGAGGTCGTACACCACCCGGGCGGGGAAGAGCGACTCCTGCACAGTGAGGGCAGAGTTCAGCTGGGAAGCTGTGGCTGCGGTCACTCCAAACCCCAAGAGAAAAATGTGTGGGAGCCTAAGGATGGCAGCGACATCATCTGTGAACTAGAAGGAAGCCCTGCGCGGACATTTGGGAAGGGCTGGCCAGGTAGAAGTCCTTACAAGTTTGTTGTGTGTGGCAGTTTGTCCTGCTACAGAGTTTGTTCCTGCCTTTAACTTGGTTAAAGGGAAGGGCATCTGTGAGCTCCTTCGTCGAGCCAGAGACTTCTTCCCAAACAACTGGGGTTGATGGCCTAGGCAGCCAACAGCCCTTTGTCCAAGTCCTGAGACTCCTCACAGCTGACTCAGTGTCCTGCTCCACCCTGCCTGCCCTCTGGTCTGAGGAAGCCGAGACTGATGCCTGGTTCACACCTTCCCAAGCCTCAGAGCCAAGACCCGTTGCCATGGTGTCCCTTGTAGCATCCACAGTGAGCCCAAGTGGGCTGGGGTGGGAAGTCAGTAACTCTGGACAGTGTCACAGAAACTGGCTGAGTATGGGAAGGAGGGAGCATTCACACAAGTGGGTGGGATGGTCTGCATGGAGGGAGCCCAGCTGCTGCCTGGCTAGTGCCCAAGGGCAGGGTAGGGTTACTCACATCTTTGGAGGGCTTGCGGAGGATATCGCCCACGCCACCACCATTGCGCAGTCCATGGTTCATGACGGTGACGATGCACATGAGCAGAGTGTCACAGGCCCGCTCAGTGTTGTCCGGCTCCTCGTCCTCTGTGGGTGGTCAGTATGCTCAGACCCGCGCTGCCCATTCTGTCCCATCCCATCCTGCAGGTGTCCCAGTCTTACCTTCTAGGATCTCAGGCACCGAGACCTCCGAGACACAGTCTATCTTGTCCCCACTACATGTGCCCACAAATGTGGCAGTTCCATGTGGCATTCCCAGGGTGCTGGCTGGAGGTGACAAGAATGAGATGACAAGGAGATACAAGTGTCTGTCCATCTTAGCATATCTCTAGTCTGCCCTGAGACATGTCCCTGGGAAGTCCCTGCCTGCTGGCTCATACTAAGGCCAGGGAGGGTCTCTGTGATTCTGCGCCTGGCTCCGCCTGCCCCTCAGACTGCAGTGAACTAGAGCATGCGTAGGAATAGGCTTAGATGACCCCAAAACCCAGCAGGATGCCTGGAGGAATAGGCATTACCTGTGTGTGCCCATTGTCACCCACACACACCACCCCAGAAAGGAAGTCCCCAAGACCTCTGGAGTGGTTCCCAGGCAGCCGGTCCACCTCCAGAATGAAGTCATCCTTGAGGAAGAGGAACCCCACGATGGAGAAGAGGTAGACTAGGATGAGGGCCAGGAGGGCGGTCAGCAGGATGGAGCGGCCATTGCGAGTCACGCTCTTGATGACATTAAACAGTGTCTCCTCGCGGTAGATGAGGTCAAAGAGCTGCAGGAACAACCCGTCAGTAAGTCAGGCCCTGCCAGTGGGGTCAGTGCTCAGGCTGGAGTGGAGCAGTGGGAGGTTTTCTAGAAGAATCTGTGGTTCTCAGCAGGGGAAAGTGAGTGGTGTCGCAGGCAAGTGGCCAGCAGCCACTCTGGAAGGACAGGGACGGCAGCTCTTCCTGCACTCCCAGGGAAGCAGTCTGTGTTTCTCACGGAGCTGCTCATTTCCCTTGTGATTCTAGGAGGCGGAGCTGTCAGGCACAGGGCAGAGAAGAAACCTGCTTGGAGTTACACACTGTTCAGGTCAGGGGTTGGGGAACAAATGCCTGGTCTGGCCGAGTCCAGGGCACAGGTGGAGGCTTGCAAGAGACCAAAGTTGGGAGCCCCTGTCCCAGCCCAACTGCAGGCTCACCAGGATGCTGTAGAAGAGCTCATGAGCAAAGAGGCCCAGGACGCTCGTCAGGATGTAGCCTACGTGGTACAGGAACTCCATGTCCATGACCATGGCCTTGTAGCCACGGATGAAGGTGCCACGGTTGCCCACGAAGCTCACCACAAACACGATCTTGTTGGTCAGCTGGATAGAAAGGGCAGGGTGTGGTGGTCAGCACCCCAACCTAACCCTTAGCCCTGCCACCAAGCCCAGCCCAGCCCAGAGGCTAGTCCTGTGGAATGAGAAGTACTGGTCCCCACCTGTGAAAGGTACAGTGTCAAAGAAGTGGCACACAGAGGAAACTGAGGCTCAGGTAAAGCAGGCTGTAACGTAGAAGACCCCAGTCTTACAGCGCTGGGTGAGGAAAAGTCCTTCCCATCTCTCGGGGAACAGTGAAACCCAAGTTTGACATCTGCCTGTGCACTGGCGGGCAGTGCATGGCCAGCACCCTGCATTCAGTGCCCAAGGCTGCCAGTAAGTGGCTAATCCCTGGCTGCCTGCGTTGTGGGAGAAGCCCAGAACGGGCCGAGAATGGTAGGGGTCAGCAGGTGAGCAAGGGCCAGAGGACCACACGGCACTCACATTGAGGGCACCCAGGATGTTGAGTGTGGGCCCAATGCCCAAATAATAGATGGACCGCAGGATGAGCGCCACGATGAGGGGACGGACACTGTAGCGCTTGGTGAAGAGCGCCGCGATGGAGAAGCAGATGAGGATCCAGAAGAGCAGCGACATGAGTGGGGAGCCCAGCACGCCTGGGAGCAGTGGGCAGGCATGAGCTGGCCCCGCACACACCCACAGACCATCTCCCAGGACAACCTGTCTGTCCTGTGAGCCACACTTGCCCCCGTGACATGCAGAGGGCCCACAGGGCAGTGCAGGGGTGCACAGCCTCACCTGTGGACGCCCCCTCTACGTAGGGGTAGAAGAAGGCAATGATGATGTTGATGAACACGGCCAGGTTGAAGGAGATGCTGCCCCACAGTGTCATGCGGCGGGAGAACCAGTAGATGAGCGGCATGCCTGAGGAGACAGTATAGCACTGGGGTCCAGACAGCCCCTCTGCCTGAGGAGACAGTACAGCATTAGGGTCCAGACAGCCCCTCTGCCTGAGGAGACAGTACAGCATTAGGGTCCAGA
>JAQHUG010000229.1:664767-676819 GCA_028555095.1 Dicrostonyx torquatus | reverse complement strand
AGGACCCTTCCCTAGCACTGTGACCTTTAACACACTTCCCCATGTTGTGGTGATCCCCCGCCACACACCATAAAATTACTTTTGTTTCTACTTCATAACTATAATTTTGCCACTGTTATGAATCATAGTGTAAATATGTTTTCTGGTGGTCTTAGACGACCCCTGTGAAAAGTCCCTTGATCCCCCGACACAGAGAGGGGTCAAGACCCACGGGCTGAGAACCACTGGTCTAGATGGAGCTGATAGGCAAGGTTAGCGCAGGGGAGGGGAAGGAGGCTGTGCAGCTCAGTGGAAAGAATCACAGCAAGGTGGAGCAAGAGGAGGGGGCGACTGGCTTGGCTGAGGCTGGCCCCAGGGCTGCGGTCCACTGGTACGGAGCAAGCGGGCTGGACGCCAGGTCACCTTGTCATAAGGGATCTGCAGCAGGTCCAGCATGACCTTGTGGGCGTCCATATTCTTCAGCAGCCTCTGCTGCTTCTTCCTCATCTGCTCCCCGACCCCGCACATCTTGTTCAGCCTCTCCAGGATCTGCAGGGAGACAGGGCGATGGGCGCCTGCTGCCTCCTCCACCTGGGCTGCCGCTGCCGAATCAGGTCATCCTGGCAAACCGGCAAATCACTAAAATCCCATCCCACCCGTAAAGTGCAGAGCAACACAGCCGTAAAGCGGAATCTCATTAAATTCCTTCGGCTTTAAAATAACTCTCAGGGCCTTGGTGGGGCTGTTTGGAGCATGCCAGAAAGCTGGGAGATGTCTGGCTGCAGGGCCCAGAGGGAGGAGCCCCTTCTGAGTCAGGTCGGAGCCAGCTGCAGGACACTTCCCGCCCCTCGCCCACCCACCCGCACCCTCGCCACTCACGCCCTTGACAATCTGGTAGTTCTCACTGCTCCTCTCCCCGTGCGGCTGCAGAAATCCCTCCTCATCCGAGGGCCGCTGAGGACACAGAAGACAGAGTCATCCAGGTTCCCTCATTTTGGGGCACCCTGTTTGGCTCCCAGAAGCCAGCTCACCTCCTTCTTGTCCTTGGTGGCGCCCGCCTCCCCCTCCTCGCCCTTGACGCTGCCCTTCTTGTCCACCCACAGCTCCGACTTCTCCACCATCGTCCGCAGCCGGTCCAGTTCTGACTTGATCACCTTATAGTTCTCCACATCCTGGGCTGAGATCAGCAGCTGGACCTGCGCAGGGAGGGTGTAACCAGACGCATGGGGCATATGTCCCTACGTCTGCTGTCATGCAGCAGGCTACAGTGTCCTCCCTAGACCAGGACCTCCACCTGTTACAGCCCCCTCCAGGAAGCCTGTACTCCCTGCCCTGAGAAAGCACATCAAATGGATGTGGTTACTGAGATTTGGGTCACACACCACTGTGACCTGTCACTGGGCCACTCAGATGCTGAACAGGCAGGGGGAAGCACTGCTGGGTCACTGAACCCTGAGTGGAGAGACCCAAGCGCTAAGGACCGGGAGCCTGCACGTGGTTCCTCCTCCCTCTCGCTGGGCCCAAGCCTCATGGCCTCTTCTCACGTGGGGCAGAGGGGTGCACTGGACCACGTCCTTCTCCCATGCGGGGCTGAGGGGGCGTCACGTTACTGAGGGGGTTGGGGGAATTCTGGAAGAATTCTGGGAACCAATGAGAGCTGGTGCCAAGGACCAGTTCATGAGCACTTGCTAAATGCCTGCCCTGATCAGCAGGCATCTCACAGGAGGCTGTCAAAGGGACATGATGCCACGGTGACAGACACCAGGCAGCTCAGAGAGTGATGCCTGCAAGCCAGACTTGGCAGGGGATGGTGTGCCTAGAAATGAGTCGGGCCAGGAGGTGCCAAAGGTGGCTGAGGCTGGATCCTCCCCTGAAGGATTTGAACAAGGCTAAAAGTCCTTAGGTGAGCCCACTGTCCTGTCAAGCTGTGAGTAACTAGATCCCTGTGGCCCCTCACCTGCTTGAAGGTGTGCATCGCCTCCTGGCGCTGGCTGAAATGCTTGAAGAGCAGCTGCAGGGCGCCGGAGACGAGAGGCGCGTAGTCGTGCATGGTCAGGTGCAGCAGCACACGCAGGAACATGCGGCCACCTTCATCGTCCACTTCTAGCATGCTGCTGGTCTTCCTGCCAGCACGGGTGCGCAGGAGTGGGAGCCAGTGACTGAGGGCAGGGGTGTGCTCTGCCACTGTGGCAGAACCACATCCCAGGTACCACCCGCTCCCCGCAGCTGTCCTTCCCCGCCCGTGCGCAGAGAATCACTGCCACCCCCGCCAAGGGATCCGCGTGTCTTCTGGGCATCCTCAGGGAGCCCCCAGCCCAGGACCCAGTTGCAGGAACCCTTCGTGTGAGATCCACAGCCTCCTCCCCCCCCACACACAGAGGACACCAGCTGAGCCTGGGGGATTGCTACCAGTAAAAACCACAGATAATTCTGCATCACCTCGGAGTCGTTAGTGACAATGGTGAATTGCCATTCATGTTCGCCATGAGCTGGAGGGACGCTGCTAATTACACCCACCCGTGCAGCTGCTACTTAACATGCTAACAAAGAGCTGCATACGTAGCTGCTACTTAACATGCTAACAAAGAGCCGCATGCGTAGCTGCTGCTTCCAATCCCTTTTCTTCAGCATTCTGATAACTGTTTCGAGGCGTTTTTCCTTGTAGATCTGTGAGCTTTATTTTATGAATCCACCCTGTACTATTACTATTGGGTCCTAGTTTATTTTCTGAGACAGGATCTCATGTAGCCCAGGCTGGCCTCGAACTCACTCTGCAGGGAAAGGTCCCCTCAGGCTTCTGATCCGTCTGCCTCCACCTCCTGAATGCTGGGGTTACAGGTGTGCAGCGCCACACCTGGCTTATGTGGTTCGGGGGATTGAACCCAGGACTTAGGAATGCTGGATAACACTCCTCCCACTGAACTCGATTCCCAGCGCCTAGCTTAGGAAGACAGTGGAGGTCTGAGAAGCTCCACCGAGTGTATGAGATGCCGAGGAAGGCTGGCGCCCAGGGGCGGAGGTTCTGAATGACTCATCCACGCCAGCACTGGGGGGGTGCACCATGCTTCAACCCCCACCTCACCCTGCTGTGAGACAGGACAGCTGCCCAGCCACCTGCTGAACACAGAGGCACGGCTGCCCCGCATGAAGGTGGGGAAACTACCAGAATGACTAGGACCTGGATTTACCCTATGGCATCTATACCGTAAGGGATGGGCAAGTCAGGGAGGGTCAGAGCCTGTAGTGGGCAAGGGTCATCTGGGGGACACAGTGGAGGGGATGACCCCCCCTCAGCTTCAGGAAACCCAGGTTGTCCAAATAGGGAGTAACATCAAGTCTTATGTAGACAACCTGTCGCCAACTCTGAACCTGAGCCCACCTCAACCCCAGTCTCACCCTACTCCAAACATGGCCTCCGCCTGCTCCCCGATGCGGTCCAGATTCATGTTGGCAGCTGTGGAAAGAGTGAGACATGGGATAGAGAGAAACTCAGGTATTGGGGGGTCCAAACCAGCCCAGAGGCAGGATGTCCCCTGCTTCATGAGGGCACAGAGCTCCAGGCTGAGAGCATAGGGCAGGAAGTTCAGCAGCCCAGACCCTGGCCAGCTCCTGGTGGGATATGCCTAGGACCTTAGACATGGCTTTCCTATGGACCTGGTTTCCCCACTGAGGAAGGGGCCCTCCCTGCTCCTCACTGAGGCCATCAGAGGGACAGTGGAATTATTTAGGGAGGGGAAAGGATGGGCCAGGGAGCTGCAGACAGAGCGGTGGTGGCAGAAGAAGCGGGAGGTGGCAGGAAGCAAGGCTCACTTGTGGAGTCGAAGGCTGGCGCAGTGCCGTCCGCCCCGCTGTCCTGCATGGGAAACACCTCCACAAACTCTTTCTTGAAGACCGACAGCAGGTAAGAGATACGGTAGTCCAGACGCACGTTGAGGATGAACTGGACAGACAGACAGATGACCAGTCTCCCTGGGAGCCCTGCTGCTCCAAGAGGGGTGAGGGGGCCCCCAGAATGGGCTCTAGCACCCAGCTGCTCCAAGGCACTGAGACAGTAGTCCTCTCCCTGGCTCCTGGTCCAGTGGTGGTCGGCGCCTCCTCTCAGCATAAGGCAGTGAGCCCCTCATCTGTTGCTCAGACCCCATACACACCCCAGGCCAGACAATGACTGGACATGCATAGAGATTCCCCAGGTCAGCAGGCCAAACTGTCCTTCCAGCCACTCTGCCAACGGCCCTCTCCAGGAGGGAGAACTGAGATATTAAGACCAGGTTTAGGGACCCGTGACTAACCTCTGTCTTCAAAGGACAGAAACTCCACCCTTTCACTCTCCTACGGTTGTTCGCCTGTCACCCTCATGTCCTCTAGTCACAAGGACCTCATCATTAATCCCTCTACAGACAGCAGCGTGTCTGTGTGGGGCTCAAGTCCCCAAGTAATGTCAGTGCTGCTGGTCCAGGAAGAACCTTGAGGACCAATGGGCTGAGCTAGGTAACACGGCAAAACCCTGTGATCCTGAACACCAAGGGCTCCCCACCCCCACCCAGGGACCTCCCACCCACCTGCCCAGCACCTGCAGGATCTCCAGGATCTTCAGCTTGGTCTCCATCACCACAATGTCTTCATTATCCTCAAATTTGCTTCTGTCCAGCGGCTCAGGGACACCCGCTCCAGGAGGCAGGCTGGAGGCACCAAAGACAGACTGCTTGCGGCTCAGCACCATCGTAGACATCATGTGTCCCACACCCTGGATGGACCTCCGCACGTTCTTGCCTGTGGGTCACAGAAGGGGTCACCGGGGTCTCTGACTGCTGCGGGACAACTGCTAAGAAGGGACAGGGTCAATCCAGGCAGGCTTGGGGCAGAGGTGGGGGGAAGGGGGCTTTACACCAAGTCTGAGAAAACAATGGACCAAGGCAAAAGCAAGTAGGTAGGGCAGAGATGAGTGAATTCTCTGTGTGAAGCTAAGAGCCACTACAAAGAAAGCGTGAGGGAATGCGGGGACACTGTGCCAGCAAGGCTGAAACCAGGGACCAGACCCCAGCATGATTCAGATGACGCTGTGTCCCGGGGTATCAGGGCGGCTGCAGACAGAGAGCTCCTGTCCTCTCCACATGCCCTTCTCACATGGTGATTGGGCTGCACCCTGCTCCACTCCAAGGCTAAGCAAGACCCCAGAGTGTCAGGGCACCTGGGCCAGCAGGATGGAGGAGGCTGGTGGTAGGGCCAGGAAGCAGGTAGCGCTGGGGTACCAGGAAAGAACTGAAGGGGGCCACGCCTCACCACCGGGCTCCTCGTAGGCCTGCAGCATGGCCGGGGGTGCCTGGACACAGTCGATGATGCCCAGCAGAGTGCGTGTGAGCCGCAGCAGCTCGCTGAAGCTGTAGAAGCCGAAGTAGATGAGGTTGTGCGCCAGGCTGACCACCTGTGGAGGGGGCGGGGCCAGGGGAGCGTGAGCAGAGGCGTGGCTTGTGGAGGGAACAGACCAAGGTGGACAAAGGTGTGGCTTGGGTGGGGGGGCCGGTAAGTGGAGCTGGTGCACATGGTGGCAGTGGGGTGTGTGTGGTTTCGTGGGGACAGGATCAACACATCCAGGTGTGGCTTTGTGGGGTTAGAACAGTGTACTGGGGGCCATGGTTTTCAAGCTGGTGATTGTTCAAGGGGAAAGTGTGGCTGTTGGGGTCCAGACAGGATAGAGAAAACCATTATGCAGGGATGTCCGGAGGATGGAATTCCCAGGAGGGCAGAGCCCGGGAAAGGCAGCCCCTGGCAGATGGGTTGAATGGACTCAGCCTAGCCGCTCTCTTCTGGGGCACTGAACTCCGGGGAATCTGTCCACTGGGGGGCCTCAGCTATCTACAAGATTCCCTGGTAGGCGAGGGCACCAGGAAAATGGGGTCATGGATCCTACAACCCATCCCTGGATGTAGACCAAGGCCCAGGGATGTGCAAACCACAGCCCACTACCCGCCAGCCCCACACCCACGGCCCACTACCCGCCAGCCCCAAGCACCCACGGCCCACTACCCGCCAGCCCCACACCCACGGCCCACTACCCACCAGCCCCACACCCATGGCCCACCTCAAAGGTGAGTGTGTTCTTCTCCTCGTTGGCAAAGGGCACAGCCTCGCTGACCACATTGTTGAGGTAATCTTCCACAAACTCCATGGTGCTGGCAAATTTGTTTTTCTTGTCATCTCGGGAGGCGTTGAGATTGGAGTCATAGCTAGAGATGGAAGGAGGCGGCATGAGGGTCCCCGCGCCTCCACCCTGTGCCTCTCCCCGCGACGAGCCACCCACCCTCCAGACTCTCACTCCTTGATTGTGATGGCCGTGGGGATCTCTGTCCAGAGGCGGGCAAACTTGACGGGCGTCACCAGCTCCTGGGGGTCCCGGTCCACGTGCACATGCAGCATCAGGTGGCAGAAGGAGGCACGCAGGTCAAAAGGCAGCATCTCATCCGCCATGCACAGGAAAAGCAGGTCCACGCCCAGCTGCTTGGAGATCTCATCGATGGCCAGATACTGGCGGTCCAGGCACATGCGGGCAAAGAGCTTCAGCTGGTACCTGCAGGACGCAGTGGGTCAGAGAGCAGCGGCTGGGCCAAGGCCAGCAGGCAACTGTTGGCCCTGGGGAGGACTCGGCAGAGTGGCCGAGGACCAACACCTGACAGAGGCCATCTCTCCCCGTCCTGGTAAAGGAGGCGGATATTCTGTCTCAGCTAGGACAGGAAGCAGGTGGCTGGGAGATGGAAGAGCCCGCCAAAGGTGTGCGACAGAGATGAGAACAGTAACAGAAGCTTCGCTCTGGGTGACGTCACACGTCTTCCTCCTCCGCACACTGCGTTACCTCTCTCGGGGTCCTGGAGCCAGGGCACCCTGGGTGTGCACTGTGGTCATAGCCCAGGCGAGCCAGGGCAACCTGTGTGTGCACTGTGGTCATAGCCCAGGCGAGGCCTTGCAACCTCTGTGCTTATTTCCCGACTTCACAGGGACAGTGCTCCCCACCGACTTCACAGGGACAGTGCTCCCCACTGCCCAGGGTACTGGGTGTGAGTGGTGCCGTGAGAATGGCCCTTCAGTACCCAGCACAGCTTGCGGTTAGCAAGAGCCTTCTGTGCCACCGTGGAAGACATGTCTGGGTCGGGTGTGGTGGCTCACGCCTATGATCCCAGCACTCGAGAGGCAGAGGCAGGCAGATCTCTGTGAGTTCGAGACCAGCCTGGTCTACAAGAGCTAGTTCCAGGACAGCTAGGGCTACACAGAGAAGCCCTGTCTTGAAAAACAAAACCCAAACAAACTAAAATACAGGCCAGGTATGATAACTCATGCAGAGGCAGGAGGACTACCATGAATTAGAGGGTAGCCTGGACTACACAGTAAGACCATGTCTCAAAAAATAAGGGGCTGGAGAGATGGCTCAGTGGTTAAGAGCAGTGACTGCTCTCCCAGAGGACTCAGGTTCGATTCCCAGCACCATGTGACAGCTCACAACTGCTTGTAACCCTCGTCCCAGGGGTACAATGCCTTCTTATGGCCTCCACAGGCACAAGGTATGTACAAAACACACACGCAAAACATCCACATGGAAAACATAAAATAAAAAATAATCGAGAGGCGGTCAGATGCTCAGTGGGCAACGGGTGCTTGCTGCTCAGCCTGAGTCCCCACCCAGGAACCTCAACCCTAAGAGCTGTGACACATGTATGTACACGCGCGCACACACACACTGTGGAAGGAGTCAACCCTGAGTGCTGTGACACATGTATGTATACACACGCACACGCGCACACACACACACTGTGGAAGGAGTCAATCCTGAGAGCTGTGACACATGTATGTACACACACGCACATGTGCACGCACACGCGCGCACGCACACACGCACACACACACAAGACAGAAAATGAAGATAAACAATAAAATAAGTAGGTAAGTGGAAACACAGGAGACCTGTCCAGAGACGGACAATGACATGCTTTCTAAAAGTCTGGTCCCTGGGTTGAGCCTGGGCTTCAGGCCACCCAGCCCTGTTCTTGTGTGGGGAAAGGCTTTGTTCAGGGCCAGAGGGGGAGGCCCCGACAGCACTGGAACTCGAGGGGAGGGGCTGGGATCCACCACCCCCGCCGGCACCTGTAGTAACTGAGCACGTTCTCGTCATGCGCGTTGCCCGCCCGCGCCTCCTGGGCCAGCTGCCTCACACTCTTCTCGTGGTGTTCGTTGTTCCTGTCGGTCCACGTGAGCCACACTTCCTCTTCCGAGTACTCGATGCTGAGGTACTCGTGAGACTGGGCCATCTCCTTCACAGGCCGCAGCCTGCAGCCAACACCACGGTCAGGGGAGCGCCTCTGGCCACCCAGAGCCCTGAAGCCCCTTATTTACTTTTTGGCACAGGTCTGACCATATCTAACCCAGGTAGGCTGAGCCCTAGGTGTCCATGCCACCTTGTGTGGAGGACAAGCCGGAGCTTTTCAGGACGGGGCTATGGCTCATTCCCCTCAGCCCCCCATACCACCCAAACACACCCTGTGACAGGCACTACAGGCACCGAGAACAAGGGTGCCAACACCAGCCGGAACCCCAGTGAGCCCCGGAGATGGGGCTGCCACTCACTCCGTCTGGATGAGAATGTCGCTGTTCTTGGGGTCCAGTACACACTTGCAGATGAGTTCCTGGGTGACAGGGATGGCGATGTGGTTGGACACACACAGGTCTGAGAGGTAGTCCAAGAACCTGGGAGGGCAACAGGGCCGGAAACAGACTCAGAAGCTGCCCTGTAGGTCAGAAGCCTAATCTCCCCTCCTTCCCAACTGTCCAGGGACAGCAGCCCATGGCACCTGCCCGGGACAGGGCAAAAAGATGAAGTCAGGGGTTGGGGCAGGCACAGGCTAAGGTTGACATTCAAAATATTTAACAGCCAGTTCAGGCAGGTACTGACTTAGTCGCCAGGATGGGCCTGGGGGTCTCCATCTGTATGGGAACTTGTGTCTGTCATGGCTATGTTGAGCCAAATCTGAGAGTGTCGTTGTCCATCTGTTTGTGTTCCGTGCCCCGCCCCCCTCTGGTGCTGGAGGCAGTGCACGCAGTGCAGGTGTTCCGGCAGCTAACAACCGGAAGCCAGCATGGTGGTGCAGGCCTTTAACCTCAGCATGGGGGAAGCAGAAGCCAGCCTGGTCTACATAGATCCAAGACAGCCAGGGCTACATAGTAAGACCCTGTCTCAAAAAACAAACAAAAAACCAGGGCTGGAGAGATATCACTAAGGTCCTGAGTTCAATTCCTAGCAACCACATGGTGGCTCACAACCATCTACAGTGGGATCTGATGCCCTCTTCTGGCCTAAAAGTATACATGCCAACAAAGCACTCATACATTAAATAAATCTTTTTTAAAAAGAAATCAAGCCGGGCGGTGGTGGCACACACCTTTAATCCCAGGACTCGGGAGGCAGAGGCAGGTGGATCTTTGTGAGTTCGAGACCAGCCTGGTCTACAAGAGCTAGTTCCAGGACAGGCTCCAAAGCCACAGAGAAACCCTGTGTCAGAAAACCAAAAAAAGGAAAAAAAGAAAAGAAGACACCCAAAGCCCAGCAGCGGGGGCTGGAAGGAGGCACGGAAGAGGCAGGGCGCGGTGGGCACCTGGGCTCTCTGTTCTTGCGCACGAGGCTGACGAATGTCTCCACCTCTGTCTTGGTGATATGCTTCTCCAGCAGCTTCCGGTTGTTGTGTAGCAGGGCAGTGATGGTGTCCTCAGCCAGAATGTCATAGCCGATCTGTGACTGCATCATCCCAAACTGCTTGGCGATGTGCTCCTGGAGAGAGGCAGGCGGGACGGGTGGGGGAGGGTGTCACTAGGGCTGTGGAGGAGGGACGAGGCTGCTCTGCTGCAGACCCCAACTTCCAGATCAGGACCAACACAGGCAGAAACCCTGACCGAGCCGGATGAGAGCCTGGCATGGCCTCCTGTGTAACTGCGGTGACATCCAATCCTCTGCCTCCGTGTTAAGAGTGCTGGGACAGCGAGCGTTTGCCACTGCGCCCAGTTTACATGGCGCTGGGAATGAACCCGGGGTTGAGCCATGCTAGGCACGCAGTCTACCAGCTGAGCCTCATCCCTAGCCAGCCGGACTCTCTCCTTTGCTACGGCTCAGACTCCTGTTGCCTCCGTCCACCTAACCTCTCAGCCTTCCCCCGGGAGCCCGGGAGCCCGAGAACTGACCCATCTTAGTGACGGGGCTGGAGCAGTCCCCAAGCAGCAGTGAACCTGCGGGACAGGTTACCCCTAAGATAAGAGCAGTTATCTAGGTGCCAAAGCTACACCCTCGGCCAGATTATCTTGTAATCTATTGTCGGGCCTGGGCTGAGTCACCAGGCAGGCACAACTATGACCCTTTGTCCCAGTTCCTCCTCCATTTAAACCTAGGGCTCAACTTGGCACCCAGCAGCAGACTTAGGGAGTCATTGAACCCTATTATCTGTCTTTCTTCCTAATGAAGCCACACTGACTAGGTCGGTCAGTCAGTCAGTCAGTCAGTCAGTCTATCTGTCTCTCTCTGCTTTTGACCTCTTTAATAACAGATAATCATTGGTGTCTTTAATAACAGAATAGGTGGTTGAATCTGGCTTATCGAGGCTGCCAGAGCCAAGTATTTCTTTTAAAAATCTCCAGTTACAACTTTGGTGAACTAGACGGAGTCTGTGCCCTGAAGAAAAGGGCAGAGTTAAGGCGGGGAGGCCAGACTTCTGTCCTGTGTTCAGTTATTGCATGGGCCCGAGTCAGCGCCTCTACACCATAGAGAAAACGGATCTGAAAAGCCCATTTCAGGGCGAGCGTGGAAGCCGCAGTCAGAGCAGAGGGGCTTTACATGGTTTCTGAGCTGTGCTCAGGGCCTTGTCTGCCTAGAGAGACTGGCTACATGGTACAAAATAAATAGTAAAAACATGCTTCAAAAAATCAAAAATTTTAGGGTAGATGGTGGCACGCCTTTAATCCCAGCACTCAAGAGGCAGAGGCAGGCGGATCTCTGTGATCTATATAGCGAGTTCCAGGCCAGCCAGATCTACATATGAGACCCTGTCTCAATAAACCAAAAGACGACGAGGAAGAGGAAGCAGTAGTATTTTAAGATGGCAACGGCAGAGCCCAGGGCAGCCTGGGGTATGCACCCAGCCACACAAGCACCCCAGAAGCCAGCCCCACCATCTGGTGCCCAGAGAGGAGCGAAGGCAGGGTACACGCCCAGCGGGGCCATCCTGCACCCACCTGGTTCTTGCGGTAGTCCTCCTGGGAGTGCCGCAGCACCCGATAGCAAAGGCGGAACATGTACTGGTAGGGGGCATTCTTCTGGTCGGACAGTTCCTCCAGCCGCACCAGCGGGCCTTCACCCCCCTTGTCACGGAATGGAGCCTTCAGGATGCCGAAGATCTGAGGGGTGTAGAGAGCGATAGGGACTCTCCCATCCCACCTGCACCTCGTCTCATCCCAGAACCCCAACCCTGGCTGACTCCATCCCAGACTGTCCTGTCACAGGAGCCCAGAGCTGTCCTGTCACAGGAGCCCACAGTGTCCTGTCACAGGAGCCCACAGTGTCCTGTCACAGGAGCCCAGAGTGTCCTGCTCAGCAGGACTTCAGCTCTGTGGGCTTCAGTATAATGAGGGTCACAGTTCTCCTGCAGGAGGGGCCAAATGAGGCGATTCCTGGGTGCTTAGGGAGGCACCTGGCACGTGCCCATGGCTGAGATATATCTTTCCCCCAGTGCTGGGTATGGCACCTAGGCCCTTGCCTTGAATATGCTAAGCAAGTATTCTCCCACTGAGCCAAATCCCTACCTCCCCACTGGTGGGTCTAGCAAGGACTTCCTTCCTAATCCATACTCTTAGCCCCTCATTGGTAAATTCTAGCACCTACCACTGATCCATGCTCTCAGTTCTTCACTGATGTATGCTAGGCAGGTGCTGTCCCGCTGAGCCACGCCCCTCCACTACCCCTTCAGTAGAGGCCCCTGGAGAGCACCCATAGGCTCGCCCGCTGAGCCACGCCCCTCCACTACCCCTTCGGTAGAGGCCCTTGGAGAGC
>JAQHUG010000229.1:579829-590119 GCA_028555095.1 Dicrostonyx torquatus | reverse complement strand
AGCCTGGTCTACAAGAGCTAGTTCCAGGACAGGCTCCAAAGCTACAGAGAAACCCTGTCTCGAAAAACCAAAAAAAAAAAAAAAAAAAAAAAGACAATAAAAGGTAGCTGAGAAATGTGGAGGAGATAGGGCATAAGCCGGGCTGCCCCTCCCTGGCCTCGATTCAATTCTTGCCTCCGGGTTCCTGCCTTGAGTCCCTGCCCTAACTCCTCTCCACAAGGGACAGCAAACTCCAAGGTGAATGAAGTTGCTTTAGGCTGGTGTTTTATGTCAGCAGCGGAACAGAAGACACGCCAGGTTCAGGGGACCCTTCCTCGCCTGCCCACCGCGCTCCCCCCCCCAGCCCTCCCTGCCAGCTCTCCTGAAGCAGGTCCCTGCAGTCCAGGGCCCCTTTCCTGGCTTTGTCCCTGAGCTGGCTGGGCAGGAACTTCCTGCTGGGAGAATTCCCGGATCCTCCTGGTGAGGACACAGTGTAGTCTGGGAACTCGGAGAGAGGGAAGTTGGGGACTCTCCTTCTGGCTGGCTGGCAAGTAGGCAGCACCCCCAGGTTAGCCCAAATCCTCCTGCCCTCGCTG
This sequence comes from Dicrostonyx torquatus, assembly GCA_028555095.1. Classification (NCBI taxonomy): domain Eukaryota; kingdom Metazoa; phylum Chordata; class Mammalia; order Rodentia; family Cricetidae; genus Dicrostonyx; species Dicrostonyx torquatus. Next base: position 589,544 of record JAQHUG010000229.1, on the reverse strand, counting down.
TCCCTGTGCCCAGAGGTGGCCTCCATGCTAGTTGCTCTGCATGAATTAGGGACTAGACGGAGACCCTAATAAACCTGGTTCGCTCAAGGAGTGAGGCAGATGGGTGGTGGCCAATGACAGACACCCCAGGAAGCTAATGTCAAAATAAGCTTTTATTAGTAACATCATCTGCCAGAGTTTGATGGGTAGAGACGGTGCTGGGCAGGCACACACACACCCAGGATGCTGTTCATCCCAAGGCCCAGGGTCACGGGGACTCCTTGGATGTGTCCCGGGAAGAGACACATGCTGGATTGGGGTCCCAGGGGTGTGGGCGCGGTGGGCTCCTGCCGGCAGGGACCTCACTCCGGAGGAGGCCAGTTCCCCATCTCATCCATCTCCTCCAGGAGCAGGTGCTGTGGGCAGACACGGGCAAAGAAAGATAGTCCCTGCTCTGCATTCGGAACCTTCCTTATCTACCCTCCACCAGTTCACCCCGGCCACCTTTTCCAGTCTTTCTCCACCACCCCAAAGCTGACCCAGGTTCACCAACCCTGAGCCAACTACCCCCATAATACAGGAATACTTCTCCAGAAGCTCCCCCCTTCCCTTTGTCTCTGTCTGCACACTCTTTCTTCTGAGGGGAGCTTCAGTCCCTCAGGCCCCTGGCATTTCCCAAAAGCTGAGCGGCAATCTTCCCACCGCCGCCCCCCTTAGCAGTGGCTCTAAGGGCAGAGGAAGGGAAGATGTGGTGGGGAGAGGATGGGACTTTGAAACACCAACTACGGGACGCAGGAGTCGTGGATGTACCTCTGAACCCCCAAAGAGAGGACTGGGGGCCCCACGTGCACTATCCAGAAACTCCCAAGTCTCCTGGGACTGCCAATGCTAGCCCAGAACTGTGAGCGCAGAATGGGAAGGGCAGGTGGGCTCACAAGGTCCTGGAGGAGGGCAGATCCCAGGACTGGAGCCCCTCCATATGAGGGGAAAATCCAGTGCCCATACAGCTTGTGTGGTTAGGGGTGTGGGGGCATCAGGCTCCTGGACATGCATGTGGGCAGGCTTAGGATGATGTCCTTAGTGCCCAGCAGGTACGAATTCCTGGCAGAGCCGGCCATTGTGTCGACCTGTGTCCTGTGCCCCACCACCACACACAGGTACACACACACACACACACAGGTACAAACACACACACACACACACACACACACAGAGGAGCCTGTGGAATCCTGTCAGAGTCTCAGTTGGTCCCTGCAGAGGTCAAGGACCAAAGTCAAGATGACACAGCAGAATGGTCTGACTGGACTCCCAAGTGAGCCCGGGACTCTTCCCTTTTGTGAACCACAGACCCTCAGGGCATAGAGTCCCATGAGTCATAGAGGGGACGGAAACTGACTGGGAACTGGCGCAGTGACATGCGGTTGCCCCCCAGAGCCTGTGTGTGTCTGTGGGCTTTGATGCGGATGGGAAGGAACAGGAAAAGATACGTATAGTTCAAACCCATCTTGATAAGTCTCCCTGTCTGTAATCCAGCCCTGGGGAAGCAGAGGCAGTAGGAATGGAAGCCCAAGGCCTACCTCTGCTAGTACAGTCAGGCTAGCCGGGGCTACAAGAGCCCTTGTCTCAACAAACAGGGGCAACACTGGTTCAAGTGAGAACTGTTAAGGTCCGTGTGCACGCGCGTGTGCATGTGTGTGCATGTGTGCACACGTGTGCACTGCTCCCAGAAAGAGGGTAGTATCTCAGACCCTCTTCTAGAAGAGTCTAGACAGTAGGGGCTGCAATCAAGGACCAGGGTCCCGTGAGATAAGGGGCCCTCACCCCACTCTCATGAGTTAGCGGATTAGATGGGCACCCAGGCATACCTGGCCGTTTACCATGCCAGCCTCCTCCAGCGTGATGTCTGGCTGGGTGAGCAGCTCCCGGCCCTCCGGGTTGCCCATCTTCCAGAGGCGGGACTCCCGTCGTACTGCCAGAATCTTCTTTAGCTCTGACTCCACGAAACCTTTGAGGCAAAGAGTTGGGCTGAGTACTGTGGGGACAGACGCCTGGACAGACATCGCTGCTCCTCTTCCTGGCATGTGTCCCCTAGCACCCACAGACCCTCAAAAGCTACCAGGTTTCCTGTGACGCTCATGGTAACCAGCGCCTCTGCAGGCGGTAGTGGGGGGAGGCTGGTCCCCAGAAAGACTGGGACCTTCAGCTCAGGAAGCTGAGGCGGCAGAGTCGGGTGGTGGTGGCACACGCCTTTAATGCCAGCCCTTGGAAGGCAGGGGCAGGCAGATCTCTGTGAGTTCGAGGCCAGCCTGGTCTAGAGAGTGAGTTCAAGGACAGGCTCCAAAGCTACACAGAAAAACACTGTCTCAAAAAAAAAAAAAAATTGAGGCAGGAGGATCGCAAGTTCGCATAAGTTCAAGGGTAGCTAGACAACTTTGTAAGAATGTCTAAAATAATCAAAAGATTCCTCAGACCCTAAATCCCGTGAGCTGCTCAGACAAGTTGTTTGAACCATGAGCCGGGGCTCGCAGGACCCTGACTAATGGCCTGAAGCGCAGAGGGTGGTGTGCTTGCACAAGGCCCTCAACCAGCAGGGACTTGGTGCCGTCTCCAGGAAATTATGTCTTTGGGGCTGGATAGGATTGGAGGGTGCTGGCAACCTCGGAGGGCTCCGCATTGCTGGTTAACTGGTATGTGGACAGACGAGGCCACACATTTGACATGGCTGGAAAGCGCAGGAGAAATGGGGGTTGTGACCCCTGCATTCTCAGATTGCCAGGCAATCTCCACTGTGTACGCACCCCCTTCCTCAGCTCTGCCACCCAGGCCAGCTCCTGTAAAGTCTTCAAGTTCCTGGAGTCAGCCAGGCACAGCCTCTCCCACATCCCTGGGCTCCTCCTGCAGTGGGGGCGGGAAGCTGCTTCGGGGCAGGGTGTGCTATTGCCACCAACTGCCCCAACTGCCTGAAATGAAGTCCCAGATCGGTCAATAGTAACTTGGGCAAGTTACCGAACCTCTCTGTGCTTCAATTCCCACGCACTCAGTGGCGTTAAAAACTTGTGAAGTGACCCACTTCAGAGGTGTCCATCCACGGCCCTAGTAATGGGCCTAGTAATACCCATACAATTTCTTGAGGGTATTTTGTTGCATTTAGGTTTTTTTTTCTTTGCTTGTTTGTTTTTTAAAGTGTGTATCTGTGCACAGGTGTCTGTGGAAGCCAGAAGAGGGAGTTGGGTCCCCTGGAGCTGAAGTCACTGGCAGTTGTGGGCTACCCAACGTGGGTGCTGGGGACTGAACTGGGGTCCTCCTCTGAACAGTGAGCCAGCTCTCCAGGCCCCTGAACCATCCTACCCTGAGACTATAGGGTTGCTGAGCCAGAACCAGGCTTGGAGGTGTTCTCCTTCATGCAGGAGCTGGGTGGGGCGAGTTGGGGGGGTGCTTGAGTGGTCCCGCCGGGCCCTAGCTAAGCCTGGGGGTCCACCAACAGTGCAGCCGTGCAAGTCAGTCACCGCAGGTCTTTTGCTGCCACCTTGTGGTCAATGCTCGCGTTTCTTCCCTCAGCCGCCGGCCAAAGCCGGACTCTGTCTGACCTGTTGGGTTGGCGGCACTCTTACCCACTGTATCCGTGGTCCTAAACATCTTCTGCAGCGAAAACTGGTATGTGGCAGTGACGCCCGGGGCACACAACTTGAGGTAGCTGTCCTCCTCTGCTTCTTCTCGCTCCCCTTTCTCCTCATGGGACAAGCGGTCCTTGAGAGGAAACGGAGGCACCCCTGGTCTCTGAGCCTGTGGAGAGGGTCAGGACTCCAGGCCTGTGTCCCTTCCTCCCCAAACCAGGAAAAGGGAGACCCTGGGACCCAGCCCCACTGACCTTGGCCATGGCTGACTTCTGCAGTTGTTTGTAGAAGCCAAGGAGATAATTCCACAAGGTGGACCCCACCTTGCAGGAGGTCAGCCTGAGGTCTCCTGTGAGGGATCGGTCTGTGAGGCTGCCAGCCCGTCTCAGAGGGAGAGGGAAGGCCCTGAGGGTGGGGCGACCCTCTTCTGATGGTTTTTTCCTTGTGTTAATTTCGTTCGTTACACTTTTATTTCTTTATCTTGGGTACGTACTGGGGGTACGTACCGGGGCGTGTGTACAAGGGGTCAGAGGACAGCTTGAAGGAGTCTGTCCTCAGCTTCTAGCCTGGGAGTCCCGGGAACTCAGGTCCGCAAGCCTGGCAGCCCCCTTTACCTAAAGACCCATCTCACTGCCCCATGGTCTTATTGCTTTTAGTGGATTTGTTTTGCTTTATGTCTTGGAGACAGTAGCTCATGAAGCCCAACCTCCAACTCCGCTATGTAGCCAAGGCTGGCCCTGAGCTCCTGACCTTCCTGCCTCCACCTCCTGGGGGTTCCAAGTGTGGGCCACTCTGCTTAGCTGTGCTGTTGCTGTGACTTTTCTTGTTGAGAAGTATGTCCCTGTGAGGCTGGGCGGGCCTTGGACTCGGGACAGCTCTCTCTCCTCCCTCTAAGTGCTGGACAGTGCCTACTGTGTGCCGGCCCAGCCAGTCACTGCACCCGGCTCTGTCCTGTGTTAGCGGAATGCCTACTGTGTGCTGGCCCAGCCAGTCACTGCACCTGCTCTGTCCTGTGTTAGCAGAATGCCTACTGGGTGCCAGGCCCAGCCAGTCACTGCACCTGCTCTGTCCTGTGTTAGCGGAATGCCTACAGTGTGCCAGGCCCAGCCAGTCACTGCACCCGGCTCTGGCCTGTGTTAGCGGAATGCCTACTGGGTGCCAGGCCCAGCCAGTCACTGCAACCAGCTCTGTGCTGGGTCCAGCTCTGGTCCTTGACAAACAGAATCTCACTGATCCTCGAGTGTGCCTCTGAGACATGAGCTATTTGATTTCCACCTTATAGATGAGGAGCGTGGGGCAGAGAGGTTCAGCAATGGTCCATGTCCTAGAGGAGAGGTGTCCATTTCTGCCCCCCCCCCCAGGTATCATACTTACCAATCTCAATTAGGCAGAGCCCCTCCTCTTCCTCTTTGACCAAGGCCCCAGGGGCGAGTGCCAGTGGTCCCGGAACCCACTGCAGGCATCCTTGTTCTGCCTCCAGAGCCTGAGCAAAGTGTCCCCTAATCCCAAAGCACAATCAGGTGGAGGAGTCAGGGGACTCCCAGAGACTAGCGGGAGGCTGGAAGCACCGGGCTAGCAAAGGGGCTGAGAACAGAGGCGCCAGCTCTGGCGCACCTGCCGGTGCGTCCCTTCGTCATCTCTATTATTATGTTGTTTTGCTATTGCTTGGTTTTTCAGGACAGGGTTTCCCTCTATAGTTTGGACACAGAAGAGCTGCCTGCCTCTGCCTCCCTTGTGCTGGGATTAAAGGCTTGGACCACCATGCCTGGCTATTGCTGTTTTGTTCTGCTAGGGACGAACCCTGGGGCGTGGAGTACACAGTGCTCCACCTGTGAGCCCCACTCCAGCTCCCTCTTTCATCTTTGGTGTTCAATCCACAGTCCAGCCCCCCCGACATCCCCACATAGGCTGGTCCCTCCTTCCGTTGGCACTACCGCTCAGCACGACTTCACTCCTCAGGACCTCTTACCCTAACCCTTCACCAGCCACGGGCCTTCAGCCTGTACCCTGCTCTCTGGACAATGCCCTTCCCCGCACCACAGCCCCAGCTCCTCACCTGTCTGAGGCCCCTGAGGCCCCAGAAGCCTCCCCTGCTGTCTCCTTCTCCTCTCCTTTCTTCTCAGACAGGTGCTCCAGAACCTCTGTGATTTCTCTGGTGGGGACTGATGTCACCTCTACACCCTGGGCCAGGAGCTTCAGGGTATCATCCTCGGAGGTGAGGGTCTGAGACCCCATATCCCCAGTGCCCAGCCCAAAGGCATCACGCGGCGGCACATTTGAGAGGACCTTGGGTACCAGTGCGTGTAGCCTCGGCCCCCTCCTCCAACGACCTCCCCGGCGGCCAATCCTTGGGGAGACAACCTCCTGCTTTTGTGAGGGGCTAGGCCCGCTCCTGGCCAGGCACTTGTTAGAACTCCCTTTGCTCCCCACCAGACTTCGGAGAAAGCGCAACACGGAAGAGCAGCCCAAGATTCGTGACCGTGACCGTGACTTAGGGGTCTGAGTCTGGGCTGCCATCCTGAGGAGGACCCTGACTCAAGAAGCCATGGCACGCAGCCAGCCCAGGACCAACTGCTAATGGAAACCTCCAGTTGGAGACTTCCAGGAGTTCTAGAAGGCAAAGGAGGGGGGAGGGGGAAGAATGACTGGGGGCAGTGTGGGTGGGGGGTGCTGCCGGGAGGGGAGGGGTACAGGGAACCAGCCAGGGTCAGGCTCATCAGACATGGGGGCAGGCTGGAGACTGAGGGAAGGCAGGACACAAGAAAACTGCACCCACAGGCTGTGTAGGCCCCGCTGGGGTAGACAGGAGGGCTGGGAGGGCACAGAGCCGGAGAACAGGACTTGACACACACCTGTAGAGTTTATTCTGTGATTGAGGTCAGTCCCTGAGGTCTGGCAGGATCTAGGTGACAGCACAGATTCTACCGAGTCTTTTTCTTCCCCCTCCCCCTTTCTTTCAGGGTGTCATGTAGCACAGGCTGGCCTCCATTTCCTGATCCTCCTGCCTCAGCCTCCTGAGTGCTGTGATGGCTGGCCTGCATCACCACTCCCAGCCCCATGCTGGTTTTTGTTGTTGTTTTTGTTTTGTTTTCCACTGGAGGGAGAAGATGGAGGGTGAGGGCCTGGAATCAGAGCAGGGAAATGCAGCGGAGGGTCGGCTTCCCCGCTTGGCTGGGACCAGGCAGGCGCGGGAGGCTGCAGACCAGCTGCTTTCATGCCTGGCCCATAGGACCTGCGTCCAGGCAGCAGAGTCCCTGTGCATCTGCATCCGGCGGCCGTCGGGCAGCTTCCTCTAGAGGGAGCTGATCACTGCAGAGAGCAGCTGGCTCCTCTATGGTCACAAAGTCGCGAGGCTTCCTGGGCCAAGAGACAGCCCGAGGCGGCTTCCAGACACCGTGAATTTACTGACGCCGTTCCTACAAGTCAGGCCTGAAACCTTGCCCCTGGGATCAGCCACCAGACTCTCGGGATCTTTGTTCCTCAGACTGCTGAGCCATCCCACATCTGGACCAGAACCGCGCAGGTACGTTGGCAGCCAGTGCCAAACCCCCATCTTCCTAATCCTGGCACCCCCGGCCCAGGGCGGGGCAGAAAGCCCCGTCGGGTGGGAATGAGCTGAGGAGGGAAGCCTTCAAGTTTCCCTGGGTGGTCCTCAGAGCCACGCTGGTGGTCTGTCCAAACAGGGCCACCTCCACTGAACACTAGAAAGCTTCCCTTCTTGGCCAGGCTCTCCTGGCCCTGGATGCCCGGCAACAGGGACTTTTGTTATCTGGAAGGAGGGTGAAGGTCAAGGACAGAGAAATGTCACAGTTGTTCCCCTGGCTGTCGCAGGACCCCTAGACCGATTCTAGGTACAGCCTAGTGGTTGGTTGTGGGAAGCACGCATCATGGGCCCAGCGAGTGGATGTAATGGGAAGTCAGGTCACTTGGATGGGGGCCAGGTGGCCCAGGCCAACACGGACTGTGGGGGCTGTTGAGAGCCCACCTGCTCCCCAACAGCAAGCCTCTAGGGTGGTTTTCAGAGGATGGAGTCAGCATCCCCTGGCCCTGGGGGCCTGAGATGACCGAGCTGAAGAACAAGGGCAGCAGGAAGAGCCCCCTATTCCGGAAGGAACGGCTGGGTGGACCATGCCGGGCAGAGGACTGTCTTAACGAGGCCTAGCTCTCAGGGACGAGGAGAGGGTCTGCTCACCCTGACTCCAGCACTGATGAGGAAGGCAGCCAGTCCTCCAACCCCTTTTCAGAGAGTAACTTTCTAAACTAGCCTCATCCAGCCTGAGATGGACAAAGGTGAGGTGGGCGCCTGGGGCCAGGCAGCTAGGGGGCTACTGGGCTTGGTCCGAGGTGGGTGTGCACCCTCTTCACTGACAGGAAGGTCACTTCCTGAAGTGATGGAGGCAGCTTGGGAAGGAGGGGGGACTCTAAAAGGGGGTGCAAACTGAAAGTGAAAGGTGGCGTGCTCAGGAAATAACTGTCGACCAGCACCGGTCAAAGAGGGAAACAGGCTTGGGTGTGGCATGGTAAAGGGCACCTGTAATACTATCACCCCAGCGTCTGAGGCAGGAGGATCTCCTGGCTAGTGAGAAGCTGTCTAACATAGATAGATAAATAAACCAATAACCAAAAGAAAACACAGCACCGACGTGTAGGGGTGAGGGGTGAGGCAGGCTGGGGAGGCTGGGAGGGGTCCCACGGTGTAGGGGTGAGGTGTGAGGGAGGCTGGGGAGGCTGTGAGGGGTCCCAGCTCACTTCTATTCAGGCTGTAATTGGAACAACCATGAAGTTAGTGCTGAGATGTAGCTTAGCTGGTAAAATCCATGTTCAGCACACACAGTCCTGGATTTGATCCCAGCACACCTGTAGTCTCAGCACTCACATAGTGGAGGCAGGAGGATCATTCTCTGACCTATACTCAATTTGAGGCCAGGGTGGGCTACGTAAGACTGTCTCAAAAGACAAAAACAAAAAAATCTGGGCCAGCGAGAGAGCTTAGCAGGTGAGGGGCTTGCTGCCAAGTGTGACAGCCCAGGTTCTGTCCCTGGAACCCACATGAAGGAAGCAGGGAACTCACTCCTGAAACCGGTCCTCTGACCTCCACATATATCTCACGAGACATGCACCACACAGACACATTAAAAATATATAAATCCAGGTTAAAAAACAAAACAAAAGCCACCGGTGGTGGCACATGCCTGTAATCCCATCACTCGGGAGGCAGAGGCAGGCGGATCTGTGAATTCAAGGCCAGCCTGGTCTACAGCCCAGCCAGTGCTACACAGAAACTCTGTCTCAAAAATCCAAAACAAAAACTCTGCAAGACAAATGTCTTTCTCTGACCTTGTGGTACAGGTACTCATTTCTTGCTGTCCTGAATTTTCCAGCCTATAAAACAGAATGCCAGCTGCACCTGCATCGTGGGAGTTCTCTTTCTTTCTTTCTTTCTTTTTTAGTTTTTGAGACTGGATCTCATTAGGTAACCTTGGCTGGCCTGGGACCTCATGTGTAGACCAGACTGGCCTAGAACTCACTTGTCTCCCAAGTGTTAGGATCAAGACACGTTCCGTCACAACCATCCAGTTATGCCCACTTTCAACACACAACACAACCAAGTTCTCCTAGGTGTCAGGAGTGTGTGGTAGACTCAAGAGTTTGCTGCCAGGCCCTTTTGGGAAACAGGTATGTCCCCACCATAGCCATGGGGACGTGGACCTGGAGGTGGCTGAGGAAGGGGTGGGCAGCCTCAGAAACAGCAGAACGGTCCCCCAGCCTGTCATATCGGCTTCACCCTGTCTTGGAGCCACTGTGACGGAAATGAGAACCTTCAAGGCAGGGCTGGGCCACAGCCTCCTGGAGGTCTCGCCTCGCCCAGTCTCTGCGGGCTTCCTCAAGTTTATGTGTCTCCCCTAAGGCTTCCAGCCAGGCACTGAGTTCCCGCTGCTCCCAGGGGATACCACCAGGTGCTCCCAGAGGACGGCAACGTCTCCCTGGCAGTGGGAGAAGTGGGGTTCCCTCACTCCTGCCAGGACAACCACTCTGTCTGGGGTCTCCAGCCAGATGTCTAATCTCTGCTTGCTCTCTTTCTTCCTTCCTTCCCTCCCTCCTTCTCTCCTTCAGTTTTTTTT
>JAQHUG010000229.1:484459-523481 GCA_028555095.1 Dicrostonyx torquatus | reverse complement strand
ATTTAATCCCAGTGCTTAGGAGGCAGAGGCAGGAGGATCTCTGTAAGTTCTGGACCAGGCTGATCTACAAACCAAGTTCCAGGACAGCCAGAGAACCCACTTCAAAATAAAGAAATGACCCTGACTTAAAATTGACAACTGAGGCCGGGCGGTGGTGGCGCACACCTCTGACAGCAGCACTCAGGAGGCAGAGGCAGGCGGATCTCTGTGAGTTCGAGGCCAGCCTGGTCTACAGAGCAAGTTCCAGAACAGCTCCAAAGCTACAGAGAAACCGTGTCTGAAAAAAATTTTTTTCCACAGGTTTGAATGGAGGTAACGGGGCAGGCTCACCATTTCTTAAATACTCTAGTAAGTGTTGGGTATACTGAGGTTTTAAGGGTTCCCAGATAGTGGACCTTGGCTGACACTGGCTGACCTGTACACACCCTCCCCTCTTCTCCTTCAGCATGTCACTGATGAAGACTCCAGTCACACTGCTGTGTGGTCAAGGCGCTCCAGCCACAATGTAGGAACCTGAGAGTTTGAGATTTATTTTGTGGGCCTCAGGTCAAGCTCACCTTTGTACTTGCTAAGCAAGCATCTACCACCAACTTACGTCCCCAATTCTCTCGTGAGAAGCTTATTTCCAGTCCTGTGCCACAAGGACCAGGGTCAGCTGGGTGTGGAGCTCGGTTATGAAAGACACAGCTCCTAGTGTGAGTTTCTAGATTCGATTCCCAACACCTAAAACAAACAAAACCCCCAAACAAAAACCAAAACCACCCACAAAAGAAGCTTCTGTGGCAGTGGAAGAGGGAAGGGGCCAGGCACAGGAGGCCTGTGGCACAGAGGAAGCTCAAGACCAGTCTGGGTTCAAAACAAACCAGTCCCAGTAAGACGTTGTTGTAGGGCACTCCCACACAGCTGCAGCTGGTTCCTGAGTAGTCTTACTCTGCCCTTTGTCTTCAGCACCTGTCAACCACAGTGAGCGGTTCCCAAGGATGCAAAGCCTGTGCAAAACTTGGTTGGGAGAACCTAGGAAAACCAAGGTAGTCCTTGTGGAGTTTCGTATTTGCCACTGTCCCTCAGAAGCTTAACTGAGATGTTCTGAGGACATGGAAATGAACCTGCTGAGGCTTAAACTGGAGAACAATAAGGTAGCCTGTGGGTAAGGGAAAAGCATCTCGGTCCACAAAGATGCCGAGCCCGTGGCAGCGGAGGAGAAGACTGATCCTCCTTGAGCCGTCTCTGTGCTTCTTTCCTGGACCCGCGGGAACCCACACAAGGTCTAGGCCCTGGGACGCTGGCTCCACGAGCTCTGAGAGGACTTGATCTTCCACAGGCGCCTCAGTGCCGCCCTTCCTAATCTTCTATAAATCCGCCTCGGTAAGGCCATCCAGAGCCAACTTCCTGTGCTTGTAACCCAAGGAACCAAGACAGCCACCTATCTACTGCACGCCAAGCGGGTGGGCAGACCTGTGGTTGATCCAAGACACCATCACTACTGCCTTCCCAAGGAATACACTCCTCCCCAAGTGCAGAGTTTGAAAATTCCAAGCTATACTTCACCTGCTTAGCCACAAAAATCTCATTTTTTTTTTAAAAATCTTTTTTAAATTGTGTGTTTGTGTGTGCTATGGCATGCGTGTGAAGGCCTGAGGATGACTTGCAGAAGTTGGTTCTCTCCTTCCACCATGTGGGTGCTGGGACACAGACTCACGTTGTCAGGCTTGTTAGAAGGCACCCACTGCGGCCTCCCGTCAGTCCGACACCTGGCTTTTGTTCTGTGGGTGCTGGGATCTGAACTCGGGTCGTCATGTTTGGGCAGTGACTGCTCTTGTTCACTGAGGGAAATCAGGTAGCATACTGCCCTGTTCTGAGTATCTGTGGAATGAACCGAAGCATCATCCAGCGCTGTGCATAACGCAAGCTGTCAGCAAATACGTTAATATTATACAAACCCTTTCAAAGAGTGCCATAAGCCGGGCACGGTGCTATAGGCTTGTCATCCTAGTATTCAAGGGGTTGGGAAGGAGGATCGTAACTTTGAGGCCAGGCTGGGCCAGACAGTAAGATGAGGTCTCAAGCAGTAGCGGCCCAGACTCTGAAACGTAAGGTGCCTTACCTGCGGTTCCTCGGCAGTGGGGCAGCCGGGTCCAGCCAGCGTTCTCCAGCTGTACTGGGAAACCATGCTATTCTTCCACCAGACTGCTGCAAAGGGAACACTCCCTCCTGCAGCTCTGGTCTCTCACCTCTTCACAGAAATCACGCAATCCAGTCTGCTGTCAGTTTAGAGTTCACGCAAGAGTTTATTAAGCAATGAAATTAAGCCAGGCAGTGGTGGCGCACACCTTTAATCCCAGCACTCTGAGGCAGAGGTAGGTGGATCTCTGTGAGTTCGAGGCCAGCGTGCACTACAGAGCGAGTTCCAGGACAGGCCCCAAAGCTACACAAAACCCTGTCTCAAAAAAAAAAAAAGTAATTAAATTAAGTAACTTTAACTCTCCCTTCACCTCCCTTCCACTTTATAAAAGTATTTCTTCCCATCAAATGTGGGTGGGAGGGAGAAGGAGGCAGTACCGTCCTGTGTCCAGTTAGTTATTCTGCAGAATTTACCATGTGTGGTCTCAACCCTGAGTCCTTCTAAAACAGGGCAATTTGTTCAGCGAGCAATGGGGCTACCCTGAGAGCATTTTATGTCAGTTGCCATCTCCTGAGTTCACGGTCACATCGGTCACTGTGGTTACGCGCAAGCCGTCAGTGGTCGTCAGAGGAAGACAGAGCAAAGGCTGTTGTGGGAGTGGGAGGGGGCGGGGGGGTTAGACTCACACAGACGCTCAGCGTGTTAAAGTGCTCACTGTGCGGCCCCGACTGGCTTGGAACTTGTTAAGCTGCATAACTAGGTTATCCAGGCTGCTGTGGCGCTCACAGAGATCCGCCGGCCTCTGCCTCACACGCTCGCCCGCGTTGGGATTCAAGGTGTGCACAACCACACCCACTGCGTGTTCACGCACACTTTCAGAAGGACATTTGGGGAGGTGTCTACCGGTGGGAAAGCAAAGCACAACCTAGAAAGCTTCTAGGAAGAAGCATAGGGACAGAACACTGCCGACAGCATGTGGCGGGGGGATGCTTGGGGCTTAGTCTGACAATTACTTGCGCTCTGAATCAAATACATTCCTAGTCGGAGACCAGCTCTCTCACCTCCTGGGGAAGAGGAAGGAAAGTTACCGGGTCATTTTGTTCCAACTCTTCGCTCACCAATCTAATCTACGTTAATGGTTTCCTCACTGGCTGCCAATACAAAAGGGGCCCTTTAGGGGTGAGTGGTCAAAAATATGACTTTCCTACAGTCTGTTCAACAAATAGCCGGACTGAGAAACCTGAGCTTCCGAGTACACCAGGGTGAGGCCCAACCCAAGAGCAAGGGGTTCACGAGCTATAGAGCCTCCTGGACTAGGCAATCCAGGCCCGAGGTGGTGACGGGTGAGAGCCCGGCAGCAGCAGTGGCTACTTCTCCTAGAAGTCGGTACAGAGCACCAGCTGTCACTTGTAAGTCCAGTGGGCGGTGCCCGAACCCTGCCCTTTGCACAAGTCCCGGTGGCGAAGGTAAAAGGCGTGGACACGAAAGCGACGGCCGCAGTGGGGACAGGCGTCCAGAGCTTTGGCGTGGGTCCTCATGTGCTCTGTGAGGTGGTGCTTCAGCTTGAAGCGTTTATTACAGACGCCGCAGCCAAAGGGCCTAAGGCTGAAGGTCAGCATGATGTGCCGGTCTCGCTTGGGCTTCACCGCGAATCGCTTGCCACACAAGCAAGCAAAGCACTTCCCATCCGCAGGCGGGGTCCCTCCCAGCTTCACAGGCCCGTGCATAGCTTGTCCCGACCCTCCGGGCCCTCCGGACAGGATTTCATTCCCATGAAGGTCCACTGGCTTCCAGGATGGGTCTGACCCCGATGTTTCCCCTCCTCCTGAGGACAGCAAGTATCTTAGCTCTCCCTTTCCCCCAGAGGCGGCTTCAGAAAGAGCTCCGGTCTTCTCCTTCGCTCCTCGAGGCACAGTCCTACTTCCTGATGTCTTCTCCACAGACACAAGGGGGTCCAGATTAACCTCTGTGACCTGGGAAGCCTGTACAGCAGGAGGGGCAGGAAGCTCAAGGGTCGAACTCTGGTCCTCCGGAGGCGTGCTGGGGAAAACAGACGCAGGCAGGGCGTGGGATCCACAAGCTGGGGGAAACTCTTCGGACAGTCTCTGAGGTTGAGTCTGGAAGAGGGCGGCTGCCGACCCCTGTTCCTCCTCCTCCTCCTTCACCTGAATCTGCAGCACTTCTTCCAGCTCACTCTCCTCCTCTCCAACGAGGTTCTCGGCGAAGGCAGAGTTCTCTGTGGAAGCGGAGGATGGCGCTGGGTTCTGGTAGGAGGAGGAGCGAATGCACCAGCCTCCTGAAGGGGTTGTGGAAAGCAGTGTGTGACAAGCGGCTCCTCCGCCGCCTGAATTCCCACCGCCTGACGTTTCCAGTTCTCGAAGAATCTCTGAGCACTGATCCACGACTTGCCACATCTGCAGGCCACTGGCTACAAGGAGATGGGCAGGGAGGGCATCCAGTGGCAGGCGGAGACGCCCCGAATAAATGAGTTGAAGCAGTCCCTCAAAGGCGTCTGCCTCAATGACACTGGGTAAGGTGAGTCGGGGCGCATCCCCCAAGAGCAGCTTGTCATGGAAGTAAGGAGAGGCGGCAGCCAGCACTGCTTTGTGAGCCCTAATTTCCCTGCCCTGAACCAGGAGGGACACATCACAGAACTTCCCCTCCAGCCTGTGGCGGTTCAGGGACTCTAGCAGCGAAGAGCTATGATGAGGGAACTCGATGTGGATTGTCCGAGAGGTTAGGCTGCAACTCGGAGAAGAAGTGGGTGTGGGAGGCTGAGTCGAAGCATCCATGGCCAGCTCGGGAAAGAGAAATCCCAGGGAGTCGGGAAGAGCAGGACTCTAACGACCGCTGCGGAGGCAAGAGACGGGACAGCTCGGGACAGGAGACCTGTCTCAAGCTGCTCCCCACAGACGCCTGAAAATCCTCCCGTGACAGTTTCTGTCCATTAGTCCCGCCGACCGACAACACCGACAGGACACCCACCAACCAGGGTGTTTACTCCCAGGCCCTGCGGAAGCCGAGGAGGGGACTGCGCCCCGCTAGCCGGCTCGGGCCGCCCTCGGCTGCCGCTCGCTCCGCCTCACCGTGCTCCCACGGGCCGGTTTCGCGAGGTCCCGCCACGCGCAGGACGACCGACACGCCCCCACCGCACGGGAGACAGTCTCGGAACTCCGCTGCCTCCACGGCGTCCGGTCGGCCGGAAGCGACCGCAGCTCCGCCGGACGCCGGGGCTGCTCAGCGCGCAGGGCGGGGCCGGGTCTGCAGCCAATGGGAGG
Organism: Dicrostonyx torquatus; assembly: GCA_028555095.1. Taxonomy (NCBI): domain Eukaryota; kingdom Metazoa; phylum Chordata; class Mammalia; order Rodentia; family Cricetidae; genus Dicrostonyx; species Dicrostonyx torquatus. The sequence goes on along the minus strand of JAQHUG010000229.1, from coordinate 518,081 downwards.
GCGGCAGCCTACAAGCCTCCTTCTTATTGGATGTGTGGCCAGAGGGGGCGGGGCCGGGAGCCGGCGGGCTGCCCGAGCGTGGTCGGAGGAGCGGCGGAGGTGGAGAGCCGGTCCGCGGTGAGGGGGTGAGACGGGCTCGGCAGCGCGGGGTGGATCTTCCCTCCCGCCGCGCGAGGTAGGTTCTGCCGTCCCCGGTGTGCACGCGGGGCAACCAGACCGGAAGTCTGGAGCGTCCCCGCGCTGAGCACCCTGATCCTTCCTCCATTTCGCAGAGGCGCGTCCTCGCGGTTAAACCCTACGTGGAGAGAGGTTGGGAAGAATGTTCACTTGGGCCCTTTCGGAGCCTCAGCGCCTTCGCGGCGAGTGGCGAGCCGGAATGGGGGTTCGGCCCAGGACGACGCTGCCGTGTAGATTGTTTTCCTGGCTGCGTGGGACAGTGTAGCACTGCTTCCAGGCTGACAGCTTTCTCCCCAAAAGTAGTTCCTGTCACTCCCTCCAGGGGACTTCAGGCTAAAATGTCAGCCCAGTGCTGGGCCAGGTGGTGCACGCTTTTACTCCCAGCACTCGGGAGGCAGAGGCAGGGCGATTTCTGAGTTCGAGACCAGCCTGGTCTACAGCGCGAGTTTCAGGACAGCCAGGAAAACTCTGTCTCGACAAACCAACTAATAAATAAAGGTCAGCCAAGCGGTAAAAGAACAATCTCCGTTTATTAAACATGATTTTTCTGTTTCACCACACACTCCAGAAAAAAAGGAAATGGGGCTGGGAGTGGGAGAAAAGGGGGGGTGGCAGGGCTAGGAGTAGGGGAGGTAAGGAGAACGAGTAAACAAACGAAAACGAAAATGAGTAAGAAGAGCGGCTCCCTACTCTTAAGGTGGTGGGTGGGGAGAGAAGTGAGGGGCGGGCTAGGGAGCCAGGAAGCTCTGTACAGAGGGGTCGCCTCCCAGTCCCCACCCCGGTTATATACAGTACAAACCCCAGATAATTACAACAGCCAAAGAGAAGGAAGGAGGTAAGAGGGTAGGGCCTGAAGTGGGGTAAGCAGAGGAAAGGGTGCGGGATAAAATTTCACATATTTACAACTTTTATATAAGTATAAATTTGGCCCCGGCTGGGTGGATGGATAGAGGGTAAGACTGAAGGACAGCTGTCCATACAAAAGGTCGAGTCTGGAGTCTGGAGGAATTCTATACCAAACGCAACAAGGGGTGAGGAGACAAGTCTGGGCAGGGGTCAGCAGTCAGAGAAGAGGGGGGTACCCAGGAGGGATTTCTCCCCTTCCATGGCCTACCCACCCACCCCAAACCCCATCCATCCTACCTCCCCAATCCCGCCAGAGAGCTATGTACAGAGAAACACCGAAAAATCGTGGAGCTGGCGGGAGGGAGGGAGACTGGGTGAGGGGGGAGGGTGAGAGGGAAACCCAGCCCTGTCCTACCTCCCCAGGGGACAGAGTCATGGAAGGGGGCCCCCAAACACCCATCCTCCAACACAGGTCCCCCACCCTGGGGGAGAGAGACATGGCTTTTCCTAGAGTAAATCCCCCCTCCCCACGGGAGTAGAGACAAAGAGGGAAAGGGTGGGGCCGGCTGTGTGTTCGGTAGGGCAGACCAGCTAGTCTGTCCTCTGCAGCCCAACACACAAGGCCCCTAAACCCTCACCCTTCATCCGAACCTCAGTTCCACCCCACCCAACACACTGGGGGAGGGGAGGGCATAAGCCCCCTCACCCCGCTCTGGGACCAGCCAAGAGCAGATCAGGTGTGGGAAGAAAGGGAGGCAACTCCCATTCCCCCCTTGCCGCCCCCTCCCTGCCCCGGTGGCCCCCTCCACCCCGTCTGGGTTCTGGGTGGGGAGAGTAAATGTAAGAGTGGAAAGGGGAGAAGGAGTTTGTGCGTGCTGAGCCCCCCCAGACGCTCCTGAGAAATCAAGGGGTAATAGGGCCCCCTCACCTGGGGTCCCCTCCCCATTTACAAGGGGGACAGGGGAGGCCAAAATGGGGTGGTGGAGGGGAGTTAGATTGTCAGCTCTGGTTACTGCTAAAAAAATCACCCTGAAGTTGAAAGTTTGGAGGTGCCACACCCCCAGTGTGGGGGTGAGGGTCTGTCCCCCAGTGCTCAGGGGAACTATGAGGCAGAGGGTGGGGATAGCACCCCGGAGTGAAGGGGTTGGTGGGGTAGGCGGTGTCCTGGGGTGAAGGTCCCTGGGGGTGAAAGAGGGCAACTAAGGGTCCCACTCTCCCTCCTAGAAGCGTTGCAGTGGAGGTGGCGGATGGGTGCCTCAAGGAGGCACTAAGGGAGGCAATCCTGCTGTCCCTCGGTGACGTTCAGTCCTGGTGGTTGGTGATGTTCCGGGGTGGGGTGCACAAGGAAGGAGGTCTGTGATGCTGGGTGGGCTAGTGGTCTGCGGTGTTTCGGAACTCGCCGTTCTCTGTGATCTGCAGCCGGGGTGGGGGTGGTGGGGCTGGGGGGGCCAGGCCGTTCCAAGGTGGGGCCAGCGTCACACGCGGGTTTGTTGGACCCAAGGGGGGAAGCTGCCTCTCCTGCAAGACACCAAAGAGGAGAGCGCGGACTTATTGAGACGCTTCGCGGGGGCAAGGATGCCAGCCCCAAGCAGTGCTCTTCATGCAGCGCGCTCCACAGCCATTCCACCCCCCTCCTGTTTTATTTGCACCTCCAGGGGTCCTGGGGGATCAGGGAGAGAGCTCAAACAGAAAACCAGCTCAAAAGCAACTAGCTCTCACCTTCCCTCTGACATAACTTCCGTTTCCTCCCCCAGCCCCCCTTTCCATAGAGTCCCTCCCAGCCCCTCCGTCCCAGGCAGGAACTTCAGCAGTACAGTAAAACTTCATTAGTCCAAACCCTACAGGTGTGCAAGTTTGCTCATAATTTGAACAAACCCAGGGCTTGAGTTTTCCTTTATCTGAGGAAGGGTGAGCTGAGCAGTCCTGGAAATGTGCCTGTGGGCGGGCCCTGGCTGCAGCAGCAGCAGCAGGACTTGGGCTGTGCTCCTGAGGGCCTGCTCAGGGCCTCGTTTAGAGTTCTACTTACTGTGTTCTGAAGACAGGCACTTCACTAAACAGACAACTGTCACTCAGTTCTGCCAGCTACTCAGAATGGACCTCTCAAACAGAGCATCCCAACTTAGAGAGGGCTCAGGGAAGTGGTGTGGAGGCACAGCTTGTCAGGAGGGATGACTGAAAGGTCTAGAGCAGTGGCTCTCAGCCTTCCTAGCACTGTGACCCTTTAGTACAGTTCCTTATGGTGTGGTGGTCCCCAACCACAAAATTACTAATGTTGCTACTTCATAACTAATTTTGCTGCTGTTATGAGTCATAAATATCTGGTGTGTGACCCCTTTGAAGGGGAGAACCCCTGGGCAGCTCCACTCCTTCCCACCCTCCCTCCTTTCCAGCTCCTCTCCGCAAGCTTCCGGCTTGAGCAGCAGACCCTGTGCTACCCTGTACCTGTTTTCAGAACATTGGGTGGCTCTGAGACCCATTTCCTAGTTCCTGCCCTCAACCCACCCTTCTGTGCCTCTGCACTCCTGGATATTTAGTTGGCTTTTTAAAAATCTAGCTCAAAACTAATTTTTATTTTTCCTAGCTGGGCTGCAGTGGGACCAACGCCTACATATGGTTTGGAACAAATACACAAATTACTGTCTGCCACAAGACTTTAGGTAGGGCAGCGTGTAGCTACCTGTATCTGACCCTATCTCCAAAGGACACAGGAAATGAAGGCTTCCAGGGTCAGCTTTCCTCTATACTAGAACCAAAGACTCACCTGGTCAGGGCCACTCAGAATATAAGTTTAGTCAAACCTGCGCTCATGGCTATCAGATCTCACGGGCAGGCAGTGGGGTCCTCAGTACAGGCAGCAAGAGAAGAGGGAAGGAACCCTCAGATGCCTCCACTCTGCTTGTCCGCTCCTGACGACACATGGGCATGCCCCCTACGCCCTCATGGACCCACATTTAGAAACTGGATAAATTAGGATGCCATTTTACAGAAGAATTCACTGCTGGAGTCTTTTAAATGGTGAGGTTCCCTGGTATCTTTCAGTGTCTACAGATCACTAACTACTTTGACAGAGAGGCTGGGCACTCAGTTAAATTACAGTGTGAGGAGCCACTGGCCACCACAGATGAGTCCAAGAGGACTGTGTCTCAGGACTGGGTGTGCCCAACAGCTTCCCATTTACTGGCTTTTCAGTAGGACTATGTATCCTAAAGGCTGCTGGGCCGCAGGAGGGGAAATGAATGGCATTAGCAACTCAGGAACTTAAGCTCTGACAAGAGAGGTTCTTTAACACGCTGTTCCTAGTGTCCCTGCCTGGGACTACAAATGGCTACTGAGCCCTTGAATACACTATAGGAAGCTTTTTCCCCTCACTTCTGTAACAGGCCACATGAAAACGCCCAGCCTGACATATGTCCAGGACCCCTGCCTTTCATATGCCATCCATCTCGTTGACATGCCAGGACATCTCAGCAGCATCTCCCAGGGTCCCTTAGTGTCACCCTGGATTAACTCCCTGCTCCCATTTCCACCCAGTGGGAACTAAGGAAGCCTCAGACTCCTTCTGCCTCACCAATGCAGGGAGAGAAAGGGAGAGAGCGGAGGGGTAGGGCTCAGGAAAAGATGAGCAGACCCCGACCTACCTGATGGAGTCAGCACAGCTCCCTAGCCTGGCCCCAACCCAATACCCCTCCACCCTGTTACACCCACACCAACAGCCCAACTCCCAAGGACGCTCTGGTGAAATGGGGGGTGACAGACAGACACTGGATAGGTAGAGGAAAGGGAGGATGGTGTCAGGAGGTGGCTGGGGGGGCCAGTGTGGAGAGAACCAGGGAACCTGTAAATGTGCTCGGTCTTTGAAAGGGTCGAATTTGGTACTGCTAAGACGTCAAAGGGTGTGGGGGTGTCCACAGGTGCACTCTGGCTGTACCTTGGGAAAGGGTCTTGTCTGTGCAGGAAGTGTCAGGAGGTTGGGGTCTGTGGAGGGTCTCTGGGTGTAGTGGGCAGCAGTGAGAAGGGAGAGGCTGCAGAGAGTTGGGAGGGGTGGGCTTCACCACCAACCTGCAGTGGTCCGGAGTCACCTCCCCCAGTGTCCTCCGCCCGTGGTCAAAGCGGAACCAGGAGAATTACCTGATGAGGAGCTGCAGGGGGAGAGAGTGGGGTCATGGGGTCAGGAGGCTTAGTGGGGAGGGGGAGCAGAGGGTCCTGGTGGTCAGAGCAGAGGGAGGAGGAATATGGCTAGGAAAGAGCAGGGGCAAGGGTGCAGAGGGCCTGGAAGCTGGCTGGTGAGCAGAGAGTGTGGTGACAGGGAGTTAGACAGTAGGTTCGGGGACACCAGAGGCCAAAAGCAAGTAGAATTTGAACTATGGAAAAGGGCTTCTGATCTGAAGAGTCGGGAGCAAGAAACTACATAGGATCTACTAAATGGGGAGTCAAGAGAACCCTGAGTCTCTAGGGTACCCAGAGCTTGTAGAAACTACAGCTCAGATTATCTGTGCTCCATTCTATCAGTAAAAACTTGAGCCTTCCTGGATGAAGAAGAGCTGAGGAAGCAGACAGGAGTGGGCTACTAAGAGGTACAAGTTCAAGGGCATTGGAGACAGGGGAGCTGAGAGGCTGAAGCTCTAGTGGAAGGCCCTAGGGTGCAGGCAAGAGTGGGAAGACAAGACAGGAAGGCATGGGAGTGACAGAGGCACAGACAACGGGATGCAGATGATCATGGGGTGCTGCAAGGAAGCAGCCGGTAGACAGACAGGACCACGGGAGACAAATGGTGGTGGGGCCAGGGTGGCTGGTGCAGTGAGTGCACGGAGACAGTGGGATGGATGGGGATGGGACACGGAGAAGATAAATGACATTGTAATTTCCACCTGAGCGTCGAGCAGCCTCTTCTTGGGTTCAGGCAGCGGCTCAGCCATGGCGGGGTGGTCCCGACGCAGCTCCTCCTCCACCAGCATCAGCCTGAAGGGACGGGCTTCAGTGGGGTTAGTGGCGGGCACGGGCTCAGAGTGCCCTGTAGTACCCTGGGGAACCCTTGCAACTCTGGAAATGCCTTGGACAGTTTCCCCTTCTTGCAGAGTTCTTGACCCAGAAGATGCTCTGCCACGCGGGAACCTTGCTTTCCACTTCCTCCCAGGGGTCCTCATGCCTGCTCTTTGAGGGACTTTTAAAGAGCTTTTTTCTTTTCTTTTTTTTTTTTAAAAGATTTATTTATTTATTATGTATACAGTATTCTGCCTGCACATCAGAAGAGGGCACCAGATCTCACTACAGATGGTTGTGAGCCACCATGTGGTTGCTGGGAACTGAACTCAGGACCTTTGGAAGAGCAGTCAGTGCTCTTAACCTCTGAGCCATCTCTCCAGCCCTAAAGGGCTTTTTTCTACTCATTCATTCATTCATTCATTCATTTATTGGTTTCTCAGGACAGTCTCACTATGTAGCTTTCACTGGCCCGAAACTAACCTTAAACTCAGAGATCTGCCTGCTTCTGCCTCACCAGTAATAGAATTAAAGGCATACACCACTACACCCAGCTTATTTCTACTGATGTTATTTATTTTATTTTATTTTGGTTTTTACAAGACAGGCTTTCTCTGCGTAGCCCTGGTTATCCTGGAACTCACTATGTAGACCACACTGGTCTCAGACCTCACAGAGATCCTGCTTCCTTCCATGCTAGGATTAAAGGTCTGTGCTACCACTGCCCGACCTATTCTGTTACTTTGTATCAATGTGTGAGTGTGTGCGTATGGCTGCAGGTGCCCCTGGAGCTGGACTTTTAGGCAGTCAGGAGCCACCTAATGCGGATGCTAGAAATTTAACTCAGATCCTCCGGAAGAGCAGTATTTCCTCTTTAGTCACTTCTCCAGTCCTAAAAGTAGGTTTGATCTCTCCCTATTGTTTTTTTTTTTTTAAACGAGTTGCACACTGTGGTCAAGCAAGCCTAGAATGCACTATGTAGCCAAGGTTATCCTCCTGCCTCTACCTCCTAAATGCTGGGATTACGGACATGGGTATTCCTGAATCCCGAGGTTAGATTTGTGTCATTTTGTTTGTTTTTTGAGACAGGGTTTCTCTATGTAGACCAGGCTGTCCTAGAACTCTCTATGTAGACCAGGCTGTCCTAGAACTCTATGTAGAGACCAGGTTGGCCTCACACCTCACAGAGATCCACCGAAAAGCTTGGATTAAAAGTGTGCACAACTACGTCCACCTAGACGTCTGTGTCACAGAGACTCCTGTGAGCCAGAGATCTGTAGCTCAGCCATCCCTCCTGGATGCCCTGCTGCCACATGACCTAACTTCTGTGCTCTTAGGCCCTCGTAATCAAGCACTGATCCTCCGTCCTAGCGGTGGCTTCAGTGGAGTAACCATTTTCTTGTAATTAAATCTCACTCAAAAGCAGCACCCGCCGAGATCAGAGTGCAGCTGCTCTGGCTATAGTGCCCCCGTTGAAGCAGTAACCAGCTGAAAGCCCATTTCTCACGGAACCCCTTCCCACAGCTGGAGAGGGAGCTCTGCTGAGGAACACGGGAATGGTTAAGGGCTCCTGTGGCTAGGGACCACTGCTTAGCGTTGTGAACCTCACAGTGGAATTAAGAAAAACGGACAGGGAGTCTAGGCCTAGACCAAGTCCAGACAGTGACGTTAGACAGTAATTGGTGTGTAAGCAGTGTTGGGGCTTGGCAAGGGATTGTCCGATGCCTTAAGCAGGCTTTCCCACAGCCTTCTCCCTCCAGCCTCAACCCCTTCCCAGCCCTCCCCGGGCCGCCCCTCACCTGCCAATGATGCTCTTGATCTGTGAGTCCTTTTCCACCTGCTGCTGCCTCAGGCGCTTCTCACTCTGCTCCAGCCGGGCCTGGTACTGCATCAGGATCTTGCTTGTCTGCTCTTCCTGCGACAGCAGCCTCCGCTCATACTCCTCCAGCTTCCGGTTGGACATGTGTAGCCTCTCCTTCAGTGAGTGGATCTCCTCCTCGTACTCCTTCACCTGCCCGCCGGGCACATGACCCCGCACTGTGAGGGGCACCCCCTGCCCTGCTTTTACCAGCCTGCTGCCATCCCCGTCTGTTCAGCCATGACACAAGGAGCACCCAATCCTTTCTCTGCCTGTTGGACATTCTTAATCTGCTCTTAAGAAAGCCCTGATGTGGTAACTGAGGCTTCCTCAAGTCCCGCTTCTTAGAAGTGTGCCACGCCCTCACACACGCATGGGGCCCCATAGGGCGCCCTGGCAAGACTACTGGACAGTCTTTGAGACACATTATCTAGAAATTAAAGAAAAAGGAACTGTATTTCCAAACCAAGATTAAGGACATGACAGGGAGTGAGGGCAGGCTGTCTGTCTCATCTGACTCCCTCCTTAGGCCTGCCTTTCCTGCAGACAGGAGATCAAGGGGACCCCAGGCTGGAAATATTGCTATTCATATGAGTCTGGGTTTCCAGAGTCAGAGGAGCTCAGACCAGTTACTTCATTTTTCCCGTTGCTTAATATAATTGTCACATGTAATTCTTTTGTTTTACTATTTTCAGTGCTAGGGATCAAATCCAAAGCTTCACTACTAAGCTCTACCTGCAGCTTACACATAGCTATTTAAAAGTTAAATAACCTAAGATTTTAGTTCCTGAACTACAACAGTAACACGTGTCATGTGGGCAGCCACTAGCTCCGGCAGCGTATGCCCCCAGCTTATGCTCACTCCCAGGAACTCTGGTGTCTAGTGATTCCGCATCTGAAGCAAGGACAGGAAAGGCAATCTGAGAAGCTTTACCACCCACCCTGTGAAGGTCCATACCTAAGCAGTTCCATTCTAGACACACAGGAGAGAGGAATCCGCGGCCTCTGACGGTTGCCTTGGGCATGAGTGCTTAGCCCTCTAGTAGAACTTGCTGATACCCAGGGCCTCATACATTCTAGGCAAACATTCTACTACAAACTATATTCCATAGCTTTCTTTTTACTTTTGGTTTTTTATGGTTTCTCTGTAGCTTTGGAACCTGTCCTGGAACTCGCTCTGTAGACCAGGCTGGCCTCGTACTCACAGAGATCCACCTGCCTCCCGAGTGCTGAGATTAAAGGCCACCAAACTGCCCGGCTTACTTTTTACTATTTATTTTGAAAGAGGGTATCATATCATAAAGTTGCCCAAGCTGGCCTTGAACTTGACATCTCTTGCCGTAGCCTCCTAAGGAACAGTTGTCAGACCTGTGGTACAAGGTCTCCATCCACACCCAATCCTTCAGCTATTCTCCTTCTTATAGCTTAAATAGACCAGTTCTCTCCAGTCTGCAGTGTGTGTAACCCACAAACAGAGTTGGGTAAACAGACTGATACATAAGGACCTAACAGACTAGAAAAGAGGTCTGCCTATCTTTCCTTTCTCCCCAGCTATCTGAGCATGGGTCTTTTTCCCTTGGCATGAGAGAGGAGGGACAGGAGCGAGAGGCCAAGGCGGCGTACCCTGTCCAGGCGGCTCTCGTCCATTGACTTCGAGTACTCCTTGAGCTTGTACTCCTCCCGCTCGATGTGCGCACTCTCGATGTCAGCCGACAGGTGGGGCATATTGGAGACCCAGGCGACCGTCCGCTCTGAAGCCGGCATTGTGGGGTTCAGCGTGGATGGAGTCTGGGAATGCTGAGACAAGCAAGGCAGGGCAGAGAGCAGGAAGGTGGGAAAGGGAGGGTGTGCTCAGAGGAAGAAAACGAAGTGCAGCCCAGACCTGTGCCCGCCTTCCGCACTAATGAGGCGACTGATCCTGCCTCCCTTGGGAGTGAGTGCTGAGGGGTCCTCCACTCATCACCTACGCATCCTTAGTACCTGGACAGCTCACAGGACACTGCTGAGGGCTCTTATGTTTGTGAGCTTTCTGTTTAGAGACACAGTATCACTAGCTAGCCCTGGCTAGCCTCAGACTTGGCAACCATCTTGCCTCCTGACTGCTGAGAATACAGGCCAAATGCCACATATTTGTTTAAAGAATAAAGAAGGTAAGGAAATTGTAACACCCACTGTTCCAACCCCCATTTCATTCCCTTGCTGTTCTCCACCCACCCTACCTCCCCCTTACCCTCACCTACCTGCTTTGTGATGGAGGGCTTGAGCCCCCCACCCCCTCCGCCACCGCTGCCCCCGCTGCCCCCAATGCTGCCCTCTTTGCTGAGGCTCTGTTGCCGTGGACGGGCAGGACCATAACTTGGCTCCGGCGACTGCAGTAGGTTCCCGCTGGATGGCCGGGGTTTCTGGGCAGCACTCACTGTCAACTGCTGAGACTTGCCCCTCTGCAAGGGAGGCGGCTGGCCCCCACTACCCCCACCACTGCCTCCACCACTCCCACCTCCGGGCCCTGAGGGAGCTGGCCTCTGGGGACCGATGGTGATCTGGGGAGGGGACAGCATGTGTTGAAGGTTGTCCTGAAGTGAGAGCTGCCGACGGGTGAAATCAGTACCAGAGGGTCCAAACTCATCACTGTAGCTGTGGCTGTGAAGGATGGAGGCAGCAGGGGGCTTGGGGACCCCTGAAGAGAGGTCCTCGCTCTTGCTATAGCCATGGAATGGGGCAAAGGTGTCCCCTGGGGGCTCTCCACCTCGATGGTGGTGATGGTGGTGGTGGTGGTGATGTGAGGAAGGTGGACCATGACCACTGCCCCCTCCATGGCCCCCTGGGGGCCCTGGCCCATCAGCAGCCATGTGGAAGAGAGGGTTCTGGAAGGAGAGGGGGATGCGCAGTTGCTGGGCAGGGACACCATCCGTGGTGACACCCATCTGGCTGAGGCGCATGCCAGCTGCTGTGATGGAAGAGCCACTCCCTTGGGAGAGGCGCCCGGCAGGTGCAGGCCGCAGCCCTAAGGCTGCTGTCAGTGAGGCCTGGCTTGAGTGCAACAGGTCCCCAACAGCTGCCAGATTGGAAACACTACTACTGTTAAGGCGGCCCCCAGGCCCATCACCCTGAAGGTCCAGCATGGATACGCTCTTGTTGACACTCAGCATCTTCTGCTCTGGCTCTGTGATGTCCGAGCTGCTTGTGCAATATGCTGGGGATGACCGGGCCAGTGGTGGCCGGCTCACATAAAACAGGTCTTTACCCCCACCGGGTGGTGGTGGTGGTGGCTTTTCCTTGGTTGGGGAGGGGAGGCGAGCCATGTCCATAGAGCTGTTGGAAGGGAAGGGGGACACACAGGCACAAGTAAGGCTGGGACTACTGGCGCCGGAGCCTGTGGTCTGGTGAGAAGTGGGACCCACAGGGAAGGGCTGAGTGCTGGTGGTAGCAGCTCTAAAGAGGCAGGCAGGGGGGATGGGAGGGGAAGTTGGAGAGGGGAAAGGACAGGCCTAGGAAGGGGGTAAGGCCTGGAAAAGGAGGTGGGGGCAGCAAGAGAGGAATGAGGGCCGGTCTGGGCAGGCATGGAGGAGATGAGGTGCACTGAGGAGGAGAGGAGCAGAGGCGGGTGGGGAGGACAGAGCCCTCACCTGTTGAGGCCTCGAGCCATGAAGGACTGAAGGTCGATGGAGCTGGAGAGAGATGCAGAGGGGCAAGCAGACAGGAGAAGGAGAGAGGTGGAGATGATGGGAGGGATGGCGGGACGGGTGTGGTGTCACAGATGGAGACAAGGGTGAGGAATAGCAGAGCAGTCACAAGATGAAGGACAGTAGCTGAGGCCCAGCCCCGCCCCCATCAAACTGAATGCCAGGCTCCGGGGCCCACTCAGCTCCAGACGCTGCTTCTCTGAATGCTGAGTCATGGGGAGTTCTCTGGGGGCAGGGGTTGTTAGGTCACTTAGAGACACCTGAGTATTTTGGTACCACATGACTGAACTGCAGCCTACAGGAGCATGGGCTGGCAGAGGGACAAAGCAAGTCAGTTGCAGCAGAGTCCCTTTGGCTTCAGCTAAGCCTGGAGCGGAGGAGCCTCAGTATCTCTGGGCTCTGTATTCCTTTCTCCCTCTCAGCCTCCCACTGCCTGTGCCCTCACCACTATCCCTAAGAACTTGCAGTTTCCCTTTTGAAGTCTAGAGAGATGCATCTAGGGCCCAGCAAGAAGCATCCAGGAGTGATCAGGCTCCCAGAGCACAGCAGTGGGGGAGCAGGGTGCTCACCTATTGAGGTCCCGCATCATGTAGCCCTGCATCTCGGCTGATGGCCCTCGCAGCACCATGGGCTGAGGCCGAGTCCGTTCACTCTGGCGGCTCGGCTGCCTTTGGATGTTAGGGTTCCTCAGGGCTGTGCTGATGTCATTGAGGAGCCGGGGCAGTGGGCCCAGCTTCAGGAGGGCTTCCTGGAAGGACAAGGCTGTCACCTGATGAGTAAATGTCCGGTTCTAAAAGGGCCTCAGAGGGCACAGGCAGAGACTGTGTGAAGTGTGCTGGAGGTGGTGGTGGCGGCGATGGCGATGTTTCTGGGAACAGCTCTGTGCAGAGAGGGAGGCACCTGGGGGCAGGACAGAGGAGACAGCCACTAACCTTGCTGAGCTGGGGCAGCACCTCCCAGAGCAGGGCATGAAGTGTGGAGAGCTCGCGGCCCAAGTCTATGTAGCCCTCAAAACTGCTGCTGTTGGTCAGTGTGTCCAGGTTGGATATCTCATACAAGAACTGCTGCATGGAGCCCCACTCCAGTTCCAGAAACTCGTTCATGAAGCCTAGGAAGTCCTCCTTTGAGGTAAACCTGCTCAGAGACATAGATGCTCTGGTGACTCAGGAGACCCTTCCAGAAGCACAGCTCTCCCCCACCCTTCCTCAAGTCTCCCTCACTTGGAAAAGTTGGCCAGGTTCTGGATGACCTTGGCGATGAGGGTGAGGGTTCGTGAGGTCTGCTCATCTGGGTACTCCTGCATAAGCCCAAATAGACTGGGCGACATGATGGCTGGGCAGAGGAAGCGCAGGAAGAGCGAGGCGCTGATCAGCCTGTCGGCAATGTCCTCCCGGCCCCGCTCTGCACAACGCAACCGCCAAGATGCAAACACCTCCTTCAGCTCCCTCGGGAACACGCTGGGGGGAAGGGGTGGGGAGACAGAGAGAGAGAAAGAGAAAGAGAGACCGGGACTGAGCCCCAGAGACCCTCAGCTTCCAGGGAACATGCTGAGGGGGTGGTAGGAGGTGGAGGGTGTGGAGACAGGTGAGAGAGACTGGAGGGAGGGACTGCAGGAGAAAGACAGAAGGCTGCTGAAGAAGAGGGCCATGGTAGAGGGCACAGATTCTGGAGAGAGAAATGGAGAGGGAGAAAGGGTGAGGAGAGAAAGACACATGGGAGAGAGACGGAGGGGTGTGTGAGAGAGACAAGGAGAGGAGGAGAAGAAAAACAGACACACGGGGAAGAGACAGAGATGGGAGAGAGATGGAGGGTCACTTGAGGTACAGGGAGCTCGGACCCCCCAACTCTTCTGGATTCCAGGGAAATGGGGATGGACGTGCCCCAGGCATGATCCCCAATCCCTGGAATGGCTCAGCTCATTCTTCCCCGCCTCCCAGTGCCACTTCAATGTCCCACTGACACCTTAAACTTGACTAGTGTAAAACAGAGCTCACTATCGCCCCCACACTGCCAGCTGGCTCCTTTTGACTGTCCTGGTTCTGTCAATGAGCACTAGTCCCATGACCTCTTAAGTCATCCTGACTCCCTACACAACCCTCAGACAACAACTGCTGATCCTTTCTGTAGAGGACCCTAAGCAGTCTCTTTCTCGGCCTTCTGACTCCACCCTGATTCAAGGTCTGGTTTTCACTCCTGACCCATCAACCCACAGCACCAATGGTCTGGACTTCTTTCTTTCCCTTCCCATGTGGCTCACTTGACTCATGGGCCAGTCTCAACCATGCTACTTCCTGGTACCAACAGACACCCCAAAACATTCGGATGACTGCGACTCCTGAACCTAAGGCTTTGCAGATCCTCACTCTTCCCCAAGCACACCGCTTCCCTATGGCCTCCACTATAGCCATGGCTCCTCTAAGCCTGTTCCGGTTACCAGCCATCTCCTCATATCCTGTGTGTTATCTCACAGCCTTGGGAAATGTCATCAGCCTACTGTGTGCAGGTGCCAGCCCCATCCCCAGTCTTCAAAACCCAGTCCTGGACACTTTGTCGCGTGTGATTTCATCACAGCTTTGCCTTCTCTGACTGGATGCTACACAAGGGACCCTCCCTGAACACGCGTCATAATGGTTCTGTAGCTTTTTGGACATCTCATGTCCCTATTTATTTTGGCTGGAGGCCCTCTGAAGTCAGGGAGCACACCTCGTTCACCTCTCTCTGCTCTACAACACCCCAGAATGCTTTGCCCGTACTGATGCTCAGTCCTCTGAGGATGGACAGATGGATGAACAGATGAACACACAACTGCCCAGCCCTGGCCCCCCAGCCCAGCGTTCCCAGTCTCACCAATGGGAGTTGACCACCTTGCACAGGGCCAACTCACAGCACATCCGCAGGTTGGCCTGGTGCTCTGCCAGACTGGACGCCGTGCACTTGATGGGGTCCACTTCACAGTTCTCCTCAGACTCGTACAGGGCACGGATGAACTCCCCTGGGAAAAGGGGTACAACAGGGAGCGGTCAGGGGGCTCCCTGGGTTGGAGGAATGGCAGAATCAGATGGTTGGAAGTTGGGGTCCTGGGGCTCTGAGGAAGGGTGGATATGGGGTCTGGGGTGGCCAGGTTTAGGAGCGATGGGGTGGGCATGAGGCTTAGGAACAAGGCCTGAAGGTGGGCCATACCAATGGCATCCTTGAGGTATTTCTGACCAATCAGTCTCATATACTCTTCTATGGCTTTAGTGGCGAGCGTGTTCTCGCGGAATATGAGGTGTTCCCGTTCCATGAACCGGTCTACCTCTGACATGGCCATGTCTGAAAGGAAGTCCTGGGGCCAGGAAAACCCCAAAGTCAGCCTCTGCAGAGCCCAGCCTCATGGGTCTGCTCTCCCTTCACCACCCCTGGGACCAGCACTTTTCTCGAGTCACCTTTCGCTGGGGGCAGAGTACTCACCTTAGCCTTGCCTGTACTCTGCAGTATGTGAACCAGTGCACTGGCAACCTCCTCCTTGCCCTTGACATTCAGGGCGGGCTCCAGGACTGCACACAACATCCGGTAGTGGTTGGTCACATACTCTGCAAACTCCTTGTACAGCTCCATGGGCAGGATGCTCATTGTCTGGTAGCGGGCTTTCAGCCTTACAGCAGGGCAGCCTCCTTTCCCCTTGCCCCCTGAGCCACCCCCTGACCCCCCTCCTCCTCCCGAGCCCATACCCCCAGAGCCCCCACTGCCTGTTGGCAAGGTCACAGGGTACCACTGCTCTGTAAAGTGGCGCCCAGCCAGGGTGGCCACCGGTACAGTCACCAGGCCAACATAGCCTGCCTTGTCTTTCTTTCGTTTTTTGTCTGAGTCACGGTATAGATGCAGCCGCAGGGCCCGGACAGCCGGCAGGTTGTTAAACTCAAAGTGCTCGCCCCAGAAGACAGTGTCTCCTGAAGCTGAGCGGGGCTTGGAGGTGGTACGTGCATACAGCATGTCGTCCAGGCACAGCTCGCAGTAATACCGCTTCTTGGGGGGCAGCTCTCGAGCTTCTATGATCCATAGTTTCAGCACGTTATCTACCCGGCGGCTGTTGTCCTGGCATATGGAAGTGGTTAGGGCAAACAGAATGGAAAAGTCAGGCACAGCAGGAGAGACAGCGAGCGTGTGGGACTGAGTGAGGTAGAAGCTGAGAAGCAAGCACACCAGGCCTGAGTGGTGCCCACCAGCCAGCACTCTAGTTTGCCTTGTTTCTGGTCTCTGAGATAGCCTCACTGGGTGGCCCCGGCTGGTCTCAAATAAGCATATGTGCTAGAGTTCTTGTCTCTCTAGAAACTGTGACCTTAAGTAGGGTCCTGGCAGATGTAATACAATTAAGAGGAGGGCATATTTGATTAATGTGACTGACTTTATCACATGGAGAGGGTCATTCAGAGACACCCAGAAGGAAGCTGGCCATTCAGAGATACAAGGACTGAACTTAAGAGCCCCAGAATGGACACAGCCCTGCTTCTGCCTGGATGCTAGCAGAGAAGGGTAGCCATACACACCAGGATTAGTGCTGAGTAACGAGTCAGAAGCCCCGAGGGCCAGTGAGACGGCTTACGTGTAAAGGGTACTGCTGCCAAGCCAGTCACATGAGTCTGAGACCCAGAACCCACAACAGAGTGGAAGGAGAGCCCACTTTCAGAAAGTTGTACTCTGGTCTCCACGTGTGCACTGTGACACCACCCACACATGCACGCGCGTGCACGCGCGCGCGCACACACACACATACAAACACACCCTATATAAATAAATGTCAGTTTTTATTTCATTTATTTGTTTTTGGTTTTTTTTTTTTAAATAGAATCTCTCTCCATAGCTCTGGCTGTCCTGGAACTCACTATGTAGACCAGACTGGCCTTGAACTCACAGAGATCAGAGATCGACCTGCATCTGTGCTGGGATTAATGGTGTGTGCTACCACACCCAGCAACAGTTTTTTAGTAAAGAAGACCTAAAGGTGGGAATGAGAAGTCCTGCAGAAGCATCAGATGTTGCAAAACAGAATAATACTTGCATATGCATAGGAGCAGTGAGACTTGACCAAACTCCTGGTCAGGGTCATGTGAGACCACCATGTGTGGACAGCAGTGTGGCTCAGATTGTGTCTAGCACTTTAAGTGGGATTCCTTAATAAAGGCGCTGGGAAACAGGAGGACGGCAGGACTGTGGCTGGCTACAAACTGTGGTCAGAGAGCAGCTTTTGCTCGGGGAACAGAAGACGTGGTTGGAGCACAGATGCAGCAAGGACTCATGGGAGTGGGATTCCTTGAGGTCACCTAGGCCAACCATACTGCACAGACTTTATAGAGAGAATTGGTGTTCAGAGGTGTGAGCGAGGCCTTCTGTCTACAGGAAGCCAGACTGGAGGACTCAAAGAGCCCTGTCGGCTCTCCAGGTCTATGGCTTTCGTTGTAGAGAAGGTAGCAGTAGGGAAGAAAGGGAGGGTTCAGAGGAGGAGAATCACCGCTGGCTGTCCAGGTCTCTTAGACCTCTGTCCCCTCCTTCTAAGCCCCTGTCCTTTAGCCTACTAGACTCCCCCCCAGCCTCCTGTTTCCCCTTCCTCTCCAGTACCTTGTTGGGTTTTACTGCCCGCTGTAGGTTCTCAATCCATTTGTCCCTTTCGGCTGCAGACCGACAGGCAAAGCACTTTGTTCCGGACGATGTTGTTACCTGCAGAGGCGTAGAGATTTGAGACGGGGTTTCAAAGAGAGGCAATGACTACCCTGTGTTCCTTCCTAGTCCCAGATTTGTTTCTGGGATCTCCCCACATGTGGCACTTATTCATGGCCCCTTTGCCCCCGCCTCCACCATGCCTGCACTCCACCCTCCTCAGTCCACAAGAGCCACCACCTCAAAGCAGAACTCCTGGCCCAGGATGGAGCTGTGCACCGGCTTGATGATGGAATCTTCATCTAAGTTGAGCTCCAAGGCCTCGGCAGCACTGCTAGGGCTCAGCAAGGACTCATGGGAGTGGGACTCCTTGAAGCTCTGCATCAGCCGGGCCCTGGTAGGCAGGAGGTTCAGAGAAAGATCAGGGCAAGAAAGATCTCTCCTCACACGCAAGACTCTGCCTCACCAGAGGTTCTGGGAGGCAGCCTTGGAAAGAAGGCCTCACTCCTTCACACACAGACTCCCTGGGGAAGGACATGGGAGGTCCAGGGAAAACCAAAGCCCTTCAAGAGACTTCTCTACTTCAACTCATACTTAGGGAGCTGGGATACCTAGAAATAGCTCAGAATTGCTGGGTATAATGGCACAGACCTTTAATCACAGCACTCAAGAGACAGAGGCAGGCAGAGTCCTGCTAATTTTGAGGCCAGCCTGGACTACCTAGCAAGTCCCGGCTAGCCAGGGCTACATAGTTAGATCCTGTTTTTTAAAAGAAGAAACAAAGCCAGGCATAGTGGCGCACACCTTTAACCCCAGCGCTCAGGAGGCAGAGGCAGGCAGATCTCTGTGAGTTCTAAGCCAGTCTGGTCTACAGAGCAAGTTCCAGGACATCGGGGTACACAGAAAAACAGTGTCTCAAAAACAAACAAACCCAGAAACAAAATTTAAAAAGCCAGGTGGTGGTGGCGCATGCCTTTAATCCCAGCACTTGGGAGGCAGAGGCAGATGGATCTCTGAGTTTGAGGACAGCCAGGGCTACACAGAGAAACCTTGTCCCGAAAAACCAAAAAGGGAAAACAGACCCAAAAAAAGGCCTGGACATGTCTACATGACTCTAGAAACCAGAATCTCAATACACAAAGAAAAGAAGCACAGAGGAAAATGCAGTATTGTCTGCATTGGACTTGGCACACATCTAGTGCCTAATAAACATTTCATGATTCAAACTATGAATGAAGTAAGAGAACAGTTTTAGCACAACCTGAGGAAGAGAAAAGCACAAGAGAATGCTGTGGGCAGAATGGAGCAGAATAAAGGTCAGAGACGGGAGAGCGCATTGGGAAGAAGAGGAGCAGACAGCAGCAGTGGAGCAAAAGCAGGCGCAGTGAGGCTGCGAGGCAGCAGAGGACACACAGCACTGCAGGGGGAGCACAGAGAATGGGACCGAGGGACTAGAACGAGGGGAGCCGGGACAGCAAGTGGTGTGGAATGGGTAGGGGACAAAGAGTAGGGAGCATGGGGAAACAGGAGGGAGAGCTCGGGTGTGGGAGCCTCCATGAAGTTATTTATAGCAGCCCCGTCATCACAGGCTCTGGCTGCCGTCAGCACCACGCTCCCCCGGCCCCCCGCCCCCGCGGCCAGGAATACCATGCCCTCACCCCCTGCCAGCCCCAAATCCAGCACTGGTTACTTGGAAGTGGGGGCAGGGAAAGGTGTGATTCACCTGATCCCAACCTTCCTACCCGCCTAATCCCTGGGCCAGCCAGACACCAGGGAAAAGAAGGACAGACTCTCTCCAGGGAGTAACTGGACTAAGGGGAAGCCCAGAGAAGGACAAAGACAAGCGGCCAGGTCTCCTTCCTCATCCCTCAACTAGCCCCATTCTGTTACCTGCATACCAGACCAACTCCCTTCCGGTTCTGTCGCTTCCCTCCAACGACTACTGGGGTCTCTGAGCCCTAGCCCTCACCCTACAGCAACACCAGCTACCCCTCACTTCTATCTTTCCTGCCCTGGGCAGAAGCCCACCCTTCCTTCCACTCTAAGATCCCTCCCTTAGCTTCACCTTCACCTCCTTCCCTGCCTCTGCAGGTCCTCCCCATCACCTCCTCTTTCCAGCTCCTCCCTGATGCCTCTGCACCCCAACCAAATGAGCCCCCAGCCCACTCAACCCCATTATACCGCATCCGTCTCATTTCAGGCCCTGTACCTACCGGTCATGGTCAGCACTTCGGAAGCGAGGCAGGATCTGGCGAAAGCTGCTGGTCCGGTCAAGTTTGGGTTGTGACTTTGTACGTTTGATAGAGCTTTTTAGCCTCCGGCTCAGGAAGCCTTGCTGGGGAGCAAATGGGAATAGGGGTGACTGGGGCAGTACAGAGTCTCTCTAGACACCCCTTAGCTGGCAGAGAACCCCTGGAAGAACATGGAGCGGGGAAGCGGCTAGGAGCCCTGACACCAGTTTGTCTTCTTGCTCCCACGGATGCTGTATGATGTGAGCAAACACAAACACACTAGCTGGAAAGGTGGGAGGGCTGGTCTAAAAGTAGGGGGCAGAGCTAAGAAGGGGTAAACCAAAGAGGTGGGGATATACACGCACACTCTTCCTTGGTCCTTTGTCAGAATCCTGGGACTCCAGCTGGGGCTGGAAGGGATGGGGCCCAGCTGGGCCACATCTGGCAGGCACTTCCCATTCACTCACCGAGGGCCGGAAGGGCGCTGCGGGGGCGGCCTCCATGCTGTACTGCTTCCCCCCTGGGACACTCTTCCTCCTCGAGCGACCCAAGTGGTATTCTAGAGGGGAGGAAAGGGCCCGAAGGAAGTTGGGGAAGGGAACAGGAGACTCTAAGTCCCGATATCCATCCTGGGTCAGTACATTCACCACCTCCCTCAGTCCCTCAGCTTCGGCCTCACCTACCCCCCGGAAAGCAGCAAGAAGAGCAGCGGCGACGGAGAGGCTGGCGGTGGGAAGTAGGGGGCAAGGAACCTGAGCCGGAGCCCCCTGATGGGGTCGGGGTGGGAGGCCTTAAGCCCATGACTGGGGCTGACAGTCAGCAGAGGGGCATAGTCAGGAGAAGGGTCAATAAAACCTCCGTAATGAAGAATACCCACGATCCAGGTAGGCTCGGTCCCTCGGCTCCCACCCAAGAGAAAGAAGGGGCTTGCTTGCGGGGAATATAGGTTAAAGGTCATTGCCCATGGATGGGCTTTCCTCTTTTCTCAGCTGGGCACATCCTCCATCTGCCCCACACCTCCCCAAGCCCCTGTCTATCTGGAGGTCCAGGGCTGCCTCCCATGACCCCCTCCCAGGACTGGAGGGGGGGTGTCTCAGCAGAGACCTGTGCTGAGAAGAGGGGAACAGAAAATCCGAGGAAGGGGCAGTTGGAAGTAGGGGCGAAGCAGCCGGTTCCACGTGTACTGCAGTGCTAGTGAAGGGTTGAAAAGGAAAAGGCAGGGGAGTGGGGAGGATGGGCAGTGGGGTTCTGGGGACTCCCGAGTAAAGGCTGGTGAGGAGGAGGAGGGGAGGCGAATGCGGATGAAGCTCAGCCTGCCAAGAGTCTAGTGGAAGAGAGCTGAAGGTCTGCTGCTAGGGAATTTGGAGGGGATAAGGGGCTAAAGGAGAATGAAAGTGGGGGGATGCCAGGCTCCGGCTCCAGCTCCAGAATGGCTGCCCAGGCCTGGGCTCCCCCCCTCAGCCCCACAGTCACCACTGCAGCCAATGGGGGGGCCGGTGCTGCATCAGGGGCGGGGCTACCATCTCCATGGCAACAAGAAGCTACAGGCTTGGGGGGGGGTGGCAACCGGAAGAACTGTCTGTTAACCCACTAGGTTCCAGAATAGAATAGTGAAAGCCACACTACATTTTCATGCCTGCTTCTAGACTGCATTTTGCCTCAGAGCCAGTCTGTCCCTGCTCCTTTTATAGGCAAACTCAGGTCTGCACACACAGGTCTAGATCCCGAGACAAGAGAACCCGCTCAGTCTCCCAGGAACATGTGTAGAGCACGAAAACACACACTAAACAGAGGTCATACGTGTATATCACAGCTGCAATATGAGAAATAAGAGGGAACTCTGTGCTTCGGAGACATACAGACAGCCTGGAGCATGGGGCACTAGGGACCCACATTGAGACCCCAGGCCCACACACCCCACATGCTTAGACATATGTGAGCCCTGTACAGGGGTGTACATACTTGAACTCAGTCAGCCATATGAGAACTGCTGGTGTGGGCAATACACTACATAAAGGGACAGGTAACCCTATAACAGTTCATGCTCCACAGGAAGGGGCATGCCAGTGTGAGCCCAGAGACACATGCTTAAGTACACTGTGGTCCCATGTGTCATCCCTGCACCATGCACACACATGATCTCGGTTAGATGAGGGAAGCTCCATGCCCCTGAAGCACAAGCACTCAGAACTCACACTGACGACAACCACAGCCCCTGTCTTTGGACAGCCCTCCATCCCCTGCTTCCTTCTAGCTTCCCATGACTTTACACCAGCATCTGTGATGGCTACCAGAAAAACAGAACAAACAAAACAAGAAATGGGGATCAAATGTGTTAAGTAACCTTCTGTCACACAGTAAGCAGTGCACCCCGGGGCTCAGCCTGTCTCCCTCCTAATCCATTCCTCTGCATCTCTCAGGTAGGGCTGCTTTACTCTCATTCCAGGGAGCCCAGCTCAGCCATTCTTTTCATGCACAAGCATCTCCAATAAAGGCAGAAAGGCCTTAAGTTTAAATCCACTGAATTCTCTTTAGAGCTAACTGCATTCACAGAGGGGAAGAATCTGCTAATTGCTTTGCTTAGTTCCTGGAAGCAACACACATAATGCTAAGAACTCAGAAACAAGTCACAGGAGCACGGGGGCCACACACATGTGCTCACAGAGGAGAGGGGCCGAGTGACAGAAACACGGGACATCCTGTTATTAGTGTTGCCTGCAGTGACATGTACATACACCGGCACACAGCCATGTACACACACAAACCTTAAAAGCATACATTGCCATGCAGGGTCTCCGTGTCCCATCCCTGCACGATATATGCACTCATGCACACACATAACAGCCACCTACACGGGCCCGTAACCCAGGCATTGTGCATACACCCACACAGTACACACCCTGTATACACACACACACACACAGAGAAGGACTTGGACTCCGCCTCTCCAATGTCTCTAATCTTGCCATCACCCACAAACATCTCTCCTGCCCTCCAATCCCCCAGATCCCTACCCTTCCCTGTAGCCTTTCTTCTCCATACCCAGCTGACAGTTCTGGAACGGAGCCAGGGAGAAAGGTAGCCAAAGATGAAGAGCAGGGTTAGAGAGGGAATAGAGAAACTGGGGGGAGGGCGCGCTCTGCAGAGTCTGTGGTGACAGGCCTCATTGGGCACCAGCTTCTATGCCTGGATCCTCCAGACCTGCACCGGCCTAGGCTCTCCTGCATTGGTCTCTCCTCGCTGGCAGACTGCTTCACAGAAAGAGCTGGCTCCTCATCTGCCTCCCCACTCCCTGTATTAAGCCCGTTCTCTTTCCTCTCTTCTAAGTCCAGCTCAGCTCTCTTACAGTTCCATTTCTGCCTGGCTCTTCGCTCTCCTCTTTTTGACTCTCTCGTCCTTACTTTCTCTCCTCTCCCCACTCCTTCCTTTCAAGCTTTCCTGTCCCCATCTGGGAGCAGGCAGAGGCTCGCCCTGCCTATCCCTAAGGTGTCTCATGCAGTCGGACTATAGGGAACCACTCACACACTTTGTCCCCACCACTGGCACACCACCCACATCCAGACACACCCTGGACACCCATGCGAGGACTGACACAGATACTCAGACCAGGGTTGGAGCACACATGCAAAGACACACACCTGCCACCAGGGACACTGAAAATTCTGCTCATTCGACCAGCCACACATTCCTACACACTTCAGCCAGAGACATGCATGGTCAGGGTCAGAGGTGACATGAATCGGTATGTCCACAAACTGCCCCATAAACCAGTGGCTAGTCCCGCAGGCCCTCTTGCTCTTCACTGTCAGAGGCAGGGCAAGACAGGACATACCTGCACAGCGCTGGCTACCCATGTGTGCAAGAGGAACTGGGCCCCATGTGCACATGGCACCGACACACAGAGGCACCAGCACGGTCACGATCACACACGCAAACACCAGGGCTGCCCCTCCAGCAGGGCTCCAAGACCCCCCCTCACACCAGCCACCCCCACGCGTGCTCAACACCCTGCCCCCACAAAGATGCCAAGACCCCCCCCCCGACCTCTGCTGTCCCCCTCCAGTTACCATAACTCCCCCCACTCGGAAGATGCAGCGAGAACATGCGGAGGGAGCAGCTGCTGCCGCCGCAGCCGCCACCGCGGCCTCCCCAGCCCCCTCCCGTGCCCACGCACACGCGCGCCCCCGCCCCACGCGCGCGACCCCCACGCGCGCGCCTCGTCCGCCCGGCCCCGCCCTTACCTCGCACCGCCCCCCGGGGGGTCGAGGGTGTCCCCCCGATGGGGGAGGGGCCCGCTCTGCGCGGGGGAGGGGCGAGTGCGGAGGGAGAGGGGGCGGCGGCCCGGCTCGCGCCGCCCGGCGCGGTGGGGCGGTGGCGGGGCCCGGGACGGCCTGGACGGCCGCGCGGTGACAGCCGCGGGAACGGCTCCCTCCGCCGCCGCTCCCGCCGCTGCCGCCGTTGCCCGGGCCCCGCCGCCGTTGCTAGGCGACCGCTGCTGCCGTGGCCGCCTCTGTCACGAGCCCTGTCGCCCGGAGACAACGCGAGAGAGACGGGGGAGGGGGACAGAGGGACCCCCAAAACCAACTAAGCCTCCCATCATTGCCTCCTGAGCAAGACCCCCACCCCCAAAAGAGACAGAGAAGCCCTTGAAGAGAGCGAGGGTTTGCAGCTCCACCCAGCAGAGGAGGAGCCCTGGATTCCAATGCCCTCAGAGGTCCGGCGACCTCTCCCGGGCTGGAGCATCCACAGCCTCAGCAAATACCTTTGCAGACCGGAGCCCCCAAGGCCCCAAAGACCTTTATGTCCCCTGCACACCCTTCCTGCCCTCTACACATTCTATTTCCCTCAGAAGATCCCAAACGTTCGCCGGCTATTAACTTCCACTAAACCCTGTCCCCCAATATATATATATATACCCTAGAACCATTCCCAGCCTCTTCTAAAGCCCAATACAGTAACCTCCACAGGCCACCTTAACTCCACCCAAAACACAGGAGACCCACACCAGAGGCCTCAACACTTTGAGGACCCAGCGTAAGGAGACAGAGAACTGTGTGGACAGAGCGGCCAACCACAGGACACATGACGAACACGCTCTATGATCATGTTACCATTCCGGTGCACACAGGTACACACTGCACACACAAAAATTATGCACCAGACACGGACATGACAGACATCACCCATTCTCTGTACACTCTCCGCCACCACCTCCTGGCTTGCCTCAGTTTCCATGACAATGACACACATCCCTGACCACTGGTCGGGGGTTCCAAAGCTACCCCCCCACCCCACCCCCCCGCGAGGGCAGTGAGGCCTTGACCTATCAGAAGGCAGAAGGCAGCTAGCTGGAGCCAATGGATAACACAGGCCACTGGTTCTCTAAGGAAGCAACTGGAAGCCTGGATCCCTGGGGAGGAAGAGATGGTGGGATAAAGGGGTCGCCTGGGGTTGAGTGGGGGTCATGGAAGGGAAGGGAAATGCTGAGGAACCGGGCAGTGGCAAGGGGGTTTCCGGGGACTGAGGGCGTCTCTTTGCACCTCGGCTGCAGATCCCTGTTCTCTGCCTTCATCTCCCCTCACTTGTTCCCATGGAAACCTTTTAAGCGAACTTCTCAGAGGAAGACAAAAATCTTTTTTTAAATGACTAAAGAGGGGGGTGGGGGGCAGAAGGGAGGAGGAAGGGGAAGAGACAGATGGAGAGAGGGAGAGACCGTGAGGAGATGGGGGTCTGACAGAGTTCCACCCAGAGCGAGGGGAGGGACAGGGGATCAAGAGGGAAACGGAAAAATGAGAATGGGGAGAAACAAGAAAGCAGACGCGACACAACTGCAGGAAACAGAATAAACTGACGAAAGAGGGGCAAGAAGAGGGAAAGGCCATAGGCCTGAAAGTCTGGAAGAAGATGGGAGTTCGCGGTGGGACACATGTCTGGGGGGGTGGGGGACGACTAGGTTAACCTCTCCAAGTTCTCAGACGGAGGATGTCAGGGCCATGGCCAGGAATACGGATGGGGGGATTAAAGATCTAAGGAGACTATTTTTACAAGCACCGGGAAACAGTCAAACTTCGCTGCTGGAGAGGAGCGAAGCAGCGTAGGACACGCGGGGGCCGCTCACCAACAGCCCCGGTACCCCGCGCAGCCCGGACGAGGGCGCCCTGTCCTCGGTATCGGGATCACGGCAGCTCTCCGCCCCCGCCCGCTCCCAGCGACTGTCCGGGGCACGAGCCTGCTCGGCCGCCGTACCATGCTCGCCGTGGGGCCGCCCCTCCACCGGCACAGAGACCGTGCGTCTCAGCAGTTTGTTGCGGCTGGACTCGCTCCTCCGGTCGCGGATCAGAAGGGGGTGTATCTAGGGGATTGGGGAGTGTGTCAGACCCCACGGGCCTGTGCCGCCCCTCCTCTCCCCTTCCATGGAAGGCCGGCCCCTTGCCAGCCCGCCTGCCCCTTCCGCCCCTGCCAACTTCACTTGGCCCTGGTAAGGGTTCTTTCCGTTCCCTGTTCTCCCTCTTGAAACACAGTCTAGAGAATTCTCCCAAACCCCACTCCGCGCTTCCCGCAACTCCACAGGAGTTAGCTGCCTCCAGAATCTGTTTTCCCCTTGACCTTCAGTTCGTCCATTCTCTCTGCTTCCCTCCCAACCTCCTACCTTCTTCACCCCCTCCCCTCCCTCTAGCTTGTCGCAGCTGCATTTATAATCAGTTCCACAGCTTGTCTCCCTCCCACAGCCCGGCTTGCGGCCAGACTGGGACCCAACCTCCCCTCCCCCAAGAGGGCCTGGTCACCTCCCCCTTTCATCTCCTTCCTTTACCCTCCACCTGCACTGCATCTCAGTTTCTCTTCCCTCAGCCCTACCTTCCCCTGGGCCTCACCTCAACTCCCCCTGGGAGTCGTCATCCTAACTTCCACCCCTCCCCGAAGCTAGACTCCCACGAGGCCCCAGCCCCACCATCCACCCAGCTCCAAGTCCCTAGGGCCTTCATTATTCCAGCTCCATCTTTGCCTTCCCACTCCCACCTTCCTACCAGCCAGGCTATTCCTGCTGGCCTCCATGGCTAGTGGGTCCTCTCTGTCTCCATCTCTGTGGCTCTCTCCTTCTCACTCCTGCACCGGTTCCCACTCATGCTGGTTCTCCTCTTCCCAGTCCATCCAAGGGACTTCAGATCCTTAGTCGAGGCTGATGACCGAGGCCAAATCACTCAAATGCCTTCCAACACCCCAGACTTGATTTACCAGGCACCTGGCCTGCAGCCAGAGTGACCCTGCTTCCCCAAACGCTTCTGTTTTTATGGTCTGGTGGTCTCTCCACATTCTCACCTGCCCTCAAGGTGAGCCCCAGTCCAGTGCCAGCCCCAACAGTTTTTAGAGACACCTCTCACCACCTCTTCCAGGCTAAGTCTCTAAAGATGGCTCCCCAACCACTCTCATGTCTGACTCACTCCTGAGGGCCTCACCCTTCTTCTCTGATGAATGAGCTACTACTGACCCTGTTCCTCCTTTGGAAGCCATACTCCTCTCACTCAGGTCTTACATGGCCACTCCTCTGTCCACCCAAGTCCTGTTCCTGTACACAACTGCCCATGCTCAGTTGCCGGCCTCCTCGGGCCTCTCCTCCTTGCATCTGTCTCCCTTTGGGAAACCTATCCAGCCCTACAGAAGCCTATGTAAACCCTGGTCTCAAGCACACGCCTTCGTGCCAAGATCCAGTGACCACTGTCACCTGTGTCAGTCCCTCCCACTTTCCCAGGGTCACTCAATCCTGGTCTGGAGAACTAGGGGTGGCAGAGGAGGGGAAGCTGAGGCTCACTCTTTCCCTAGCTCTTCATTTTCCCTCCCTGGCTCTAATCTTTTCCCACACTATGGATGGCGTAGGAATGGGAGGCACACTCAGACCTGAGAACCTTAGCTCCTCCACAGCACTGCCAATGGCTCAGCGGTCACCCCCCTTCCATCGCGCCATCTTCTCCACCCTCCTCACCCCGCTCGCTCACCTCGTCCTCATCCAGCATGAGCAGCTGGTTCCCCGAGATGATGCAGAACCGAGGGTTCCAGCCAGGACGATCATACGGGGAATGAACGTATTGGGTTCGGTGCATAGGGGGTCCCCGTACATCTGGGGGACAGAGACACACAAACAGTAAGGGAGGGTCAAGACTTTGGGTGCCGAAACCTAAAACCGGAAAGAAGAGCCTGCAGGTGGGAGAAGGAGTGCCACCTATCTGAAGAGATCTGTTGGGCACAGGTGCCTGGAAACTTTAAGGGTCAGAGATGAGTCTTTACACAGAGGAGCTGACCACAGGTGGCTCTGGGAAGGGGTTGAGGGTGGCTTCAGGGACAAGGATTAGTCTCATGACATAGAGGGGCTTTACCGGGGGCAGGAAAAGGTGAAAACTCTGCCCATTCACATGTTGGGGAGTAGAGACTTATTGAAACTGGCAAAAGATACAGAAAGGTCAGAGGGAGGGCGTTAATAACCCACATACAAAGGATGTGGTCCCAGTCATTTAGGAAAGTGAGAGTTACCTAGCCTGTGGTGTTTAAGAACATCTCGGTCATGAGAATCAGAGAGTAAACATCTGGAAGGCAGGAAGGCGGGCTCCTGTGTTCAAAGAAGTATGGTGGCCTCCCTCCCTTCTCTCTCCTCTCCTCCCCAGTCCTACCCTGTTCCTCCTTTGGGGGAAGTTCCCAGAGAGAAGATGCTGAGAAGGATCAGGGTGGGAGAAGGTGGGAAATGTACTGCTGGGATAACCAGAGACCAGTCAGGCCTCTGTCCAGAACGTGCTCAGCAGTCAGGGCTCAGGCCTGCTCTCCCTGCCTAATCTTCATGGAGAGGAGAGAAGCCAGCTCCACAGGTTGAGACATCGCCTGAGCACAGGGAGAGAGACTTAAGAAAGGGGGAAGGAAAGACTGGAACAGCCAAGCCTGATGACAGAGGACAACCCCAGGATGACACGTGAAGAAAGACAAATTTCCAGAAAAGAAGGAACCAACAGCTGTGCATCCTTCAAGGCCTGAGGGTTTCCTGCCCCATCTTTGCTGCCTTGCCAGCACCACTGCCTTACACCATTCATGGAGATACGGTGAAGGGCCTTAAGGGAGTCCGGGAAGTTAGACTGGAGATAAAACTAGGCTAAGACATTAGTTAGAAGATGTTCACAGGAAGAAACACCAGTGCTGTCACCTCCATGGGATCATTAATTTGACACATTTCAGGAGAAATGGCCTTTGGGCTTTGTTCTGGTGCCTTGAGTGAGCTCTGAAAACCTCCATCCTCTTACTGGTTATGGTAATTCCTCAGATTTACCCAACCTGCAGGTCAGAGAGAAAGATGAGCCCCTGGGATGGAAGTGTCTAGAAATCACGATGCTTTCAAATTTTCACTGTCAGCGCTTTCTTGGAGAGTAGATCCGAAGGTCCCTGACAGGGCTGGGGAGCACAGCTCAGTGGCAGATAACCACTGGGATTCAAAGGCCCAGCACTACAACAACGACACCACCACCCATAACTCAGACCACAGACGCCCAAGGCAACAAGCCTACTGCGTCTCAACACATGGCGAGCCTGAGGAAAAACTGTTGATACATATAACCATAACAGAACAGAGGAGCTGTCCAGGCTGCAGCCAGGGCGAGCAGGTTAGACCACGGGGGACAGGAAAGGGACACAGGGAACCTTAGCTTAGGGACAACTACACACACACACACACACACACACACACACACACACACACACACAGTCTAGACTTAAGAAAGATGATGATCCTGGGAGGCAAAGGAACATGGCAGAGAAAGAGGAAATGGAAATGTTTACTGCAATGACAGCTTCCACAAGAGTTCAAGACAGGGATTCCTTAGACCCCCTGTTCATCCATCACAACCTGTGTTTTGGTACCCCCAAGTCCCCGTCACCCCAGGAAGCAGAGGGGACCAAAGAGGAATGCTGATGAAGGCAGGGTATACAAGGAAAATAAACAGGCACAGACCCTGGCAACAAGATGGGATGGGGTAGGAAACAAGATGGGTTGAGGGACACAGAGTAGATCTAAAAGAAAAGGAAGCAAAGATGAGGGGAGATGCCTAGGAACAAGGAAATAGATCAAATGGTTTCAACCAACATGGGGCAGAGGGAATGAGGAAGACCTAACAGGGGCAGAAACATGGGGGTCCAGGAGCAGTGACCATGTAATAAAGAGTTATTAGAAGAGAGGGGGAGGGAATATATATGAGATAGGGGACTAATACAGGGGAAGGACAGAAGGGGGACTCATATAACAAACGGACACCATATGGGGGGAAAGATATAAGTGATGGACAGCAGAGGGAGGGAGGGGGAATGGAAATAAGAGGTGGGGGAAGGGGTCAAAGTGAAGCAAGCAGAGGCCCCAGGGGTTGCATTTCACAGTCAGGAGTCAGTCACCAGCAGAATTTGAACCTGGTTTGCTCCCATGACTCAATCTTACATCTCCCCTGACCCAACCAAAAAAAAAAAAAAAAAAAAACACTTGGTCCTCCCTCTTCTCTGGCATCCCCTCCCCCAATCCTCTCTCTCTCTCTCCTTTCTTCCCTCCATCTGGACCCCCACCCCCCCACTGCCACCCTCTTTCTCCATCTGGCCCCTTCCCTCCCTCCATCCTCCTCTTTTCCTACCCTTACCATTCTGAGCCCCTCACCAAATTCCCTCCCCATCTTCTCGGTCTCTCGTCCCACCTCTATGTTTTCATTTTCCCCTTCTCCCCCTCTCCTAAGATCGTGCCTCTGTTTCCTTGATATTTTCCTCCTCACACAGCTCCCAAACCCAAATAATTTCTGCAGCGTTCCCCCAAACTCAATCCTCCCTTCTCATGCCGTTCTGACGCTCCTTCCCCCTCAGCCCCCTTCAAGGCCTGTGTCCCAGCCCCTCCATCCCTTACATACCCTATGCCTCTAACCTCCAATCCCTCCTTTCCCACTGTTCCCACCTCTGCCTTCTCAGCCCTCCCCTCTCCCTCCATTTCAGCCGCTCCCTCCCCTCGGTGGCCCCGGCTCTCCCCCGCCCCCTGCCCCTCCCCCTCTTGCCCCCCCATCTGGCCCTACCCCTACCCCTACCACCACCGTACCTCTGAAGGGGGCATAGGACATCGCGGGGATGCTCCCCCGATGGATGGAGGCTCGAGACCTGCTCATCAGGCCTGAGGGGGAGGGGGCGGGGGGACGGGGGAGAAAAAGAAGAGAGAAAGAGGGGGAGAGAGAGGGGGAGAAGGAGGAGGTGGAGGAGGAGGAGAGAGGAGGAGAGAGGAGCGGAGAGGAGCAGAGAGGAGGAGAGAGGAGGAGGAGGAGGAGAATAAGAGCCAACGGCAGCAGCGGCAGCACGGAGAGAGAAAGGGGGGGCGGGGGAAGCGAGCTAGTGAGGAGAGAGCAGGAGGAGGAGGGAGAGACTCTGCAGCCCCCACCCCTCCTCAGGGAGACCCAGAAAAAGAGAGAACGAGAGACCCCTGACTCATACACATCAGAGGCAGCAGACCTGAAGAAGCTGACCCCAGACCCTGAGACAGACCCCAGACCCAGAGAAAGATACCTCATTCCTCACTCCACACTCAACAAATTAACGTCACAGACCCAAATCTAGAAGGAAAGAGACCCCTGATCTCAGAGAAAAAGACACCCCCCCCCCCAAGAAAGGAGTCCTAGGTCAGAACCCGATCCTCAGACCCATGTTAGTCTTAAGACTTCGGACCCTAGAGTGTTAATTTTGAGGACTCAAAACAGAGACCAGACTCAAAGAAAAAGATGAAAGCACTATTAGAAAGAGCCCCAGGCCAGAATTAGACCTTAGGACCTAGCTAGAGATGAGAAACCCCGGATTCATGTCCCAGAGAAAAGACACTGCAGACTTGGGGGTGACAGAAGAGGCATTCAGCTGACCCAAAGATGGAGAAAGAGGACCACAAGAGATCCGAAACTCATTAAATCTGAGAGATCTTAGTGATCATGGACTCAATTCCCACAAACGACTCGAAAAGTAATTCAGACCCTATAAAGATCCCAAATATTGGACGCCCCCCACCCACAAGGATCTTTGAGGCAGAGGGATCGCCCCCAACTCAAGAGGGAGATGAAAGAGTTCGAACCTCGAACTGCAGGAATCCCAGCACCCGTGCCAGGGACCCCAGGCGCGGGAGGAAGGGATGATTTTTGGGTGGCAGTCTTTGCCCCCCGCCTCCTCCCGCTTCTCTGACCTCTCACTGGCCCCCTCTCCATTTTTGGGTCACTGGATGTGTTCGGGCCCCAGGGAGGTTATATAGGGCAGATCCTGGCTCCTTAGGGGAATTGGATGAAGGTGAAGAGACCCAAGACGGAGAGGTGGGTGGGCCGATCCAGGGGAGAAGGATCAGCAAGGGAGAAGGAACAGGGCCATCACTCCGAACCCTAACTGCCACTCATTTCTCCTCGCCACTCATTTGCGGGTGTCGGCGCCTCCCATCACCGAGCCCATATACAGGTGTCACCCCGTCTTTTGATCATGGCCGTGATGGCCGTGGCTGAGCGAGCCTGCCCTCTGCCCCCTACCCGGGGACAGCTGGCTTCTCAGCCCGGTGCTAACGCGCGGGAGGGCGGGCTGGCGGGGGGCGCTATCCCCACCCAGCACCGCCTGCCCAGACCCTCGCCGCCGCCGGCCTCGGGGTGGGGAGGAGGAGGGGACTGTTACTAGGCACATTCCGGGGCTCAAGACGACTCCCCGGCTCCAGCCTGACGCAGCGCGGGCGCCGCTCGCCAGCTCCCGCGTCACGTGGCCCGGAGGCCGGCCGGCCATTGGCCGCCTCCCGCAGCTCCTGAGGCGGCGCCGCCTGAGAGGCCGAGAGCCGTCACGTGACGGCGGCCGCCGCAGCGGCGTCCCCCAGCCAGCGGCCGGCTGGGGCTTCACGGAAATGGGCGGGCCATGTCGGCACACGGTCTCCGTTCTAGCTGCCGATTGGCCAGAGGGCCCCTTAGCCCCGCCCCTTCGGGAGGCGGGGCAATGGGGCAGTCGGGGGCCGGGATTGGCCAGATCTGAAGACCCTCAGGAAGGCGAGGCCGCTCCTGTCACGTGGCCGCCGCCCAGGTAAGAGGAGGCTGCTCCTCTGGGGCTCCCGGTCCCTCCTCTGCGAAGCGCGCGCCTTTACACCCCCTTTCTTCACCAGCCTGGGCTGCATGAGCTGGGGGCGGGCGCCCGTCGTCCTGCTCGGCGGAGGGGTGAGTCTGGTCGGGCCCGCCCCTTCCGGTCCCCAAGTGTCACTGAGCTCCTGCACCCCGAAGCGCCTAGGGAGGGTCCGACGGGGTGTTCCAAGTGTCTCCCAGTGTCAGGGGCCTTATTGCTTGCGGGGGCAGAGGAGGCCGGGCAGAGGCTTGGCGCCTGGCCCAGGAGGGCGCCCGGCGTGCGGTGTCCTGGGGCAGTTGTGGGGACGCTGAGCGCCCCCCTCCCCAGGCCACGCTGCTCGTGTCGATTCTTTGGATGCCCGCGCTGCTGCCGCCGGCTTCCCGCCTTCTCTTGCTGCCCCGAGCCTTGCTGTCCATGGCTTCTGGAAGCCCTCCGTCCCAGCCTTCTCCGGCCTCGGGCTCCGGCTACGTTCCAGGATCAGTTTCTGCAGCCTTTGTCACTTGTCCCAATGAAAAAGTCGCCAAGGAGATCGCCAGGTGGGGAACCTACAAAGGAGAGCTGGGCTCGGGGAAGGGGACTGCCGGCCGGGCGCCCTGACAGTGCCCGCGCTTCCCCCTCAGGGCGGTGGTAGAGAAGCGCCTGGCAGCCTGCGTCAACCTCATCCCGCAGATCTCGTCCATGTGAGTCGCCAAACTCCGTCTGCCTGGAGGGGCAGAGAGCTTTTGCTGGGGCGGGGGGGCGAGGGGGGATCATTTCTTCCGAGACTTTGTGCGCTTCTCTCTCTGACCTCTTCAGCTATGAGTGGAAAGGGAAGATCGAGGAAGACAGTGAGGTGCTCATGGTGAGAATCCCCCCCCTTGTCTGGCTCCTTCGACAGCTGTGGCCCCCGCCCGGCAGCAATCCCCCCCCCTTGGTTGAACTGTGTCTGTCTTTGCCCTTTAGATGATTAAAACCCAAAGCTCCCTCGTCCCTGCTCTGACAGAGTTCGTTCGGTAAGAACTTTTTTTCTTTGTGGTGGTACTGGGGGACGGACCGGGGCCGCGAGCATTTCGGGCAAACCCCAGCTCACTCAGAGAGCTGAGGTCGACACTGTGTGTGTG
>JAQHUG010000229.1:470121-483934 GCA_028555095.1 Dicrostonyx torquatus | reverse complement strand
TGCACCACCACCGCCTGGCTCTGCCCCTCTTTCACAATGACTGTCTGCCACGTTCGTTTATTTCTCTTTATTACAGTCACACAGAGTCTGGAATCCTGGACCACCCCCATCTCTATACTCAGGGGTTGAATAGTTTTAAAAAATACTTTAAAAGCTGTAACAAAATAACATCAAAGGAAATGAGAAGGATGAGGGGTCAGGGGTCATGAAGGGGCAGAGGAAAGGACCTCTTCCCCACTCCCCTGGATTCCAGCCTGGGCAGTAGGGAGGACTACTCCCCATCTCTCCAGGTACATCCCAGCTGTAGGTGAGGTCAGAGGTCAGGGCATGAAAGTGCCAGTGTGTGGATGGGGAGGCGGGCAGAAGAGGGCTGTCAGAAGATGCCCCCTCCTCCCCACTCAACTAGGTACTGCACAGAGCCGTCGGGCCGCACTCTGCGAGCAAGTATCCTGACGGGGTCCCCTCGGGACAGGTAGCCAACCCCACCTCGGCCTCCTTCCCCAGTCCCGGGAGACAAATTAGGACACAAGGGGGAAGGGGGTGCTGAGCGTCCAGAAAGGCCGGGGGTGGGGGTTGGGGCTGAGGAAGGTGAGGCGGTCACTGAGTGGGGGGAGCTTCTAGGGATATCTGTGGGGAAGCCAATGTGAAGTTCCAGGGGCGACCTGGAAGAGAGGAGACCACAGTAAGACCAGATGTGGGCGGCTTGGGCCTTTAGTCCCGACGCTTGAGCAAGAAGGGCTGCCATCTGGGCCTCAGAGACCCTGTCTTACACGGCATGGGGACCACATGCGGATCAAAGGAATGAAAATATAGTTGGAGACTAAGGAGCCTAAGCCCACACAGAAGGAAAGAAAGGAGCTGACGTTAACAGAGACAAACTCACCTGTCTGGGGGTTCACTGTCCCCAGAGGTCCCTGCAGTGCTGGCAGAAGGGTGGAAGGAAGCGAACATCCGGATGGGGCTGCTGAGGTGTGGGACAGGAAGTCAGGACCTGAGGACGGAAGCGTGTCTTCCCCACCAAGGGCAGAGTTCAGTTACTAGTACACCAAACTCCCAGAATGCTAGGTGCCGTTCTTAGAGACAAGAATTGAGAAGCGGAGGGAGGAGGAGAAGAATCACAGGTGATAGTGGCTGGAGAACGGAAATAACCGGGGCACTGACCTGGGCAGACAGCGGGCATCTGTGGGCCGGAAGTTGTAGCCGCTGCTGCCCTGATAGCTCTGGTTAGGGCTGGGGGGTGGTGGAGACACCGAGGCCTATAAGAAAAGCCAGAGGGACCCTGTAATGATCCCTGATCCTTCTCATCCCACCAGTTTGCCCAACAGGATTCCCCCTGCCCTTGTACCTGCAGTGCCCTCCGTAGACGAGCCCGCTCCCTCTGCTCCTGGGACCCATGCCGACTGTGTGCTGCTGTGGATGGCCCCAGCTCCTCCTCTTTCCCCTTCTGCCTCCTCCTCAGGGCTTCTGGCTCCGACCTCCGGCGTTTCCCCAGGGGACGTGAGACCCCTCCCCCAGGGCCCTGCCCTGAAAGGAAGCTGTAAGAGGCCTCCTTATCCCCCCAGCCCCCTCCCAGGCACCCCAAACCCCCCATTCCTATACATGTACCCTCCAAACCGATTCTATCCCCCCTGGACCAGTGACCTGGTGGGGGCTCCATCTCCAGTGATAGGCTCCACAGGAGGAGGGGTCCGAGTATGGAGACCAAAAAGACATTTCCTCTTTTTAATCTCCCTCCCTGAAATGAAACTAGGACAAGGAGAGAATCAAGCAGGTCAGTGCTGCGGCAAAGCTCCCCCATTCAGACTCCATATCACCCTATACCCCTTTCCCTGACTACCGGTCCTTGTGGCTGTTAAGTGCAGAAAGGAGCTGGGAAGAGCGCTCTCCCTTGGGGGTGTCTGAAAGCTGAAGGAAGAGGGTAAAGGTCAGGGAGCAGTCACTCCTCTTCATGTCCCCCCAGGCCCCCAGCGTTCAAGCGCTCACCTCCCCCAGGAGCAGACTGTCCCAGTTCTCAGAGGTGAACGGGAGGATCTCTCGGTCGAAGTCGAAGTACTTCTTCTTACAGCAGACGCTGAGATGGTAGAGGACAAGGTGGGCCACGTCCACCCTAGGAGGAGCACGACATCAGCACCGGAAGTCAGGAGTCACTGGGGTACAGTAGCAGGCAATAGGATTGGGGGCACAGCCGCCTCACCAGCGAAGCTGTAACCGTCGGACCTTCTCTGGACCGCCGCAGCACACACAGCATTCAAATTCATAGAATCTGGACAGAGTAAGGTCAAGAAGGCACCTCCTTCAGCCCCCTCCTGCGCAAGTGACAGAGGGCCAGCCGGTGAGGGCGGCACCCGGGGCAGTCGCCCTCGGCTCACCTGTCTCCATAGAGGAGGGGCTTGCTCAGACACTGGGTGCAGGCCTCATGGAACCACTGAAGGCAGCGCCGGCACTGCAGCATTTTCAAGTTCCACCTCAGGGGGAAGACAGCCTTCCTGTGGCCTCCATCGCCACGGGGGGGCCCTCACCACCATGCCCGCCCCACAGCTCCCCTCACTCACTCCCCAGGACCTCCACAGTAACAGTAGCTCTGTTGCCGGTTGCTCAGATGGCCAGCATCCCAGTCCAGCCCCTTTAGTCTGTATGGCAGGGAGAGTTTCATGCCCAGCATGGCCCGCGCATAGGGCCCCTTCTTCAGTGCGCCTCCCCTCTGCAGAGGAACAGGTGAGGACCTCAGAAGCAGGAGGGGAGATACCATGGAAGGCTCCCACAGGAAGGGGCAGAGAGCTGCCTTTACCTTGGTGGCAATTGCAAAGACACACTGGCGGCAGACCCAGGATGTGCCCTCTTCTTCTCCAGGGTCTGGGGCCCTGGGAACGTGACAGTCCTGGTGATACGCTGAATAAGGACAATGTTGAGAGTAGATCATTGGCGCTTGGACACAGCGGCCTTCCCTTGTGCACTTAAGTCCTGACCATGGTCCTGCCTGGTGTGTGTGCATTATCCTGAATTGCAAGTGAGTGAACAGGTTTACAGCGGATAACGTTTGCCCAAGAAAGCATGGTTAGAAAAGGATGCATGTAAGCTACCTTCAACCTGGCGTGTTGATCATAGGATGTCACCTTCATCCTGACTCCCTCTCTTCTGAGAGATGAGGTGACAGGGTGAAGACTGACCAGGACAGGAGACACAAAACCCATGCTGCAAAGGCTAGTGGCAATCCAGAAGACCCAGGGCAAATTCTGCCATTCAAGTACCCTGCCCTCTCACCGTGACGACACTTCTCACAGCTGACCAGCTGGTTCCCAGGGACCACAGTCTCAGAGCGACAGACACAACAGAGGAGCTCCTCCCCAGGGAGGGCAGCTATGAGGGAACAAAGTGTCAGGAAGCTGACTTCAAGCCAGCCCCTCCCATCCCCTCCAGCTTCTGCAGGTGTGCAGCCCCTCCAGCTTCTGCAGGTGTGCAACCCCTCCAGCTTCTGCAGGTGTGCAACCCCTCCAGCTTCTGCAGGTGTGCAGCCCCTCCATCCCCTCCAGCTTCTGCAGGTGTGCAACCCCTCCATCCCCTCCACCTTCTGCAGGTGTGCAACCCCTCCACCTTCTGCAGGTGTGCAGCCCCTCCATCCCCTCCAGCTTCTGCAGGTGTGCAACCCCTCCATCCCCTCCACCTTCTGCAGGTGTGCAGCCCCTCCAGCTTCTGCAGGTGTGCAACCCCTCCCATCCCCTCCACCTTCTGCAAGTGTGCAGCCCCTCCATCCCCTCCACCTTCTGCAGGTGTGCAGCCCCTCCATCCCCTCCACCTCCTGCAGGTGTGCAGCCCCTCCATCCCCTCCACCTTCTGCAGGTGTGCAGCCCCTCCATCCCCTCCACCTTCTGCAGGTGTGCAGCCCCTCTCAGCCCCTCCCATCCCCTCCAGCTTCTGCAGGTGTGCAGCCCCTCTCAGCCCCTA
This sequence comes from Dicrostonyx torquatus, assembly GCA_028555095.1. Classification (NCBI taxonomy): domain Eukaryota; kingdom Metazoa; phylum Chordata; class Mammalia; order Rodentia; family Cricetidae; genus Dicrostonyx; species Dicrostonyx torquatus. The sequence continues at coordinate 479,992 of JAQHUG010000229.1, read as the reverse complement.
CAGCTTCTGCAGGTGTGCAGCTCCTCCATCCCCCTCCAGCTTCTGCAGGTGTGCAGCCCCTCTCAGCCCCTACAGCTTCTGCAGGTGTGCAGCCCCTCCCATCCCCTACAGCTTCTGCAGGTGTGCAGCCCCTCCATCCCCTCCAGCTTCTACAGGTGTGCAGCCCCTCTCGGCCCCTACAGCTTCTGCAGGTGTGAGGGGTCTCACCGGGGCTGATGTCTTTCCATAGAACCAGAAACTGGGAATCGTCCTCAAACTGGACCAGGCATACCTCCCGAGCACTGTCCACCTGGAACAGGTGAGCAAAGGTTATAAAGTGAGAGCAGGAGTCGGGATAGTGCAGAGGCGGCAGAAGACCACAGGTGACTTACCTTTTTGATGGTGCCCAAGTACAGCAGCCCATCAGTCCATCTGGCCAACACATCTTGACCCTCCCAAAGTCGAGGTCTGGGGCCTGAGGGAGGAGGGGAGGATGGATCCCAAAGAGAGGGTGCACCCAAGCGGCTCAGCCGGGGGAGCTGCGCCATTGCATCCTGGGGGGGTGCTAATCAGAAACAGGAAGGGGGAGTTTATGAATGTTAAACGTTTCTGCTTTCTTTGCTTTTTTTCTGTCATGGTTAAGGGACCAAGCACCTCCAACCCTTAATCCTTTAGACACCTAAGGAGGTGGGTCACCCTGGCCAGCTTCTTGACTCCACTCCTCTCCCTACAGTCTCCCCAGCCTAGTTCTGTAGCATCCTACCTCCCAGGGACCTCAGGGGAAGAGATGCTTGGAGGACCAAGGTTACCACTCAGGTTCACCTTTCCCAGCTGTTTACAGTCATCCTAACTGGGACGCTCTGTTGCCTTTTGGGATATTTTAGGAGCTTTTCTGGATTTGTTTCCCTGAGTAGAAACAGCTGCCTCCCCGGGCCTGTGCGTCTCATTTAGAACCACTATCCTGGTGCCAGGTTATGTTAGGTCACCCTCAAATTTGAGGCTCCTTGCCCCAGAATTAGATAACTTCCCTGAGTGCCCCAGGAGGGGGGCGTGTCCCTGTCCAGGTCTCTACTCCCCTACACCGCTAGTCTGAGGAGGGATTTGAGTCATCCCAGCCCAGATCCTAAACCGGGACCAGAATGCTGTCATGTCTCTTCCTGCGCACCGACCCCCGCTCCCTGCCCCCGCTCAGGGCCTCCCGCCTTCTTACCGGTGACAGCTGCGGAAGCTGGGAGACAGGCAGGGGCAGACCCAAGAGACTTGGGTGAGCCCCGAGTGCGGGAAGAGTGCGTGTGGACGCCGGAGGGCGTGCAGGAGGAGGCCAGGGGGTCCCCGGGCCCAGCCCCTCCGTCCTGGCGGCTCTGGGGCGTATGACGCAGCAGCCAAAGCAGCGGCAGGAGGAGTCGGCAGAGGGAGGGAGTAGAGTGGTGGGTGGGGAGCACGAGGGGGAGGAGAAGCCAGAAGGGGCGGGCAGCACCTCCGGCAGGCCCGGAGGGCACTGCACGGTCAGGGGCGCGGCCGGTCGGGAAGGACGAGGGAATCCTAGCAGCCCCCTTTTAAGGTGGGAGGCTCGCTCCAAGAGCAGCAGGAAATAACCCTCTTGGCTGCAAGCCTGCAGGTCAGGACTGGGCCCCGCCCCATGCCACATCCGTTAGTTGCCCCGCCCCCGTGCCACTCCAAGCTCCGCCTCCGCACGCGGCACCGCCCTCCCCCATTCACACTTCCTGTCGCCCCACCCTTTTGCGCACGCGCGGCCCCGCCTGGGCGCTGCACCTGGGCAAACAGCCACACCTCCCGCCGCGAGAAGCCTGGTGTGACTGAACTCTGGGCATTGGAAAGAGCGTCGCGGCTAGTACCGGAGCGGTGACGTGTCCACGGGCAGCCAATGGGCAGAGTGCGGCAGAGAACCGTAGTTCGAACCGTTGGGCAAGGAAAGGGAGAGAATGTGGAGCGCACTGGCACTCACACCAGACAAGGACATTTCTATCCCTGGCTGGGCAGCTATGGGTACAACTTCCTGTGCTGAAGGATAGAAAAGGGGCATCGGGACAGCCAAGTTCTTGGCTAAGTGAAATGCCCACAGCCTCACTCTGCAAAACACAAGGCAATGGACACTTCTACTTGCTCACAGATACTGTTCACGGTGGTGGCGCACGCCTTTAATCCCAGCACTCGGGAGGCAGAGGCAGGCAGATCTTTGTGAGTTCGAGACCAGCCTGGTCTACAAGAGCTAGTTCCAGGACAGGCTCCAAAGCCACAGAGAAACCCTATCTCGAAAAACAACAAAAAACCCAGACATCTGTTCACAGTACCTTCCTCTAGCAGCTACTCATGTTAACAGGCAATGAAGGCTGGAGAGATGGCTCAGCTGTTAGGAGCGAGGACCCAGGTGCTGCTCCCAGAACCCATCAGCCGCTCATAGCCCTAATTACAGTTCCAGAGGAACTCAAGGGGCACCAGACACGTGGTGCACATGCGTACGCACCCAGGCAAAACAATTATACATGATAAAAAAAAACAAACTAAGATTAAGGAAAATGTCTTAAGCCTGCAACAAAATGTCTTTATTTGATAATTAGGTACATAATGTCCACCAAATAAAAGCATCTTACACACACACACACACCAAAACACAGACGCATGCACACTCGCTTGCTCGGGAATCAGGCGCTGGCTCCAGCTTCATTTCCTATTAGCCTGAGCAGTACCAATAACACACTGGTTCACCTGTGGACAATACGGTTACACAAGATCAAAGTTTGCAAGGTAACTGGAACAACCTGTGCATTCCACCCCTAGCCCAACGCTGGGGCTGCCCTCGGAAATGCTGAAATAAGGGCTATGAAAGTAGGCTCAGCCTGGCTTCCCTTAAAGATAACTGTCCCATGTTCGTTAAGCCTGGAGGAGGTCAGAAGCCTAAAGAGATGAAGCGCTATAGTGCCAGGTAGTTTTTATGTCAACTTGACACAGCCTAGCTCTCATTTGAAAAGAACTCGACTGAGAGAATGTCCCATCAGATTGGCTTATGGACAAGTCACTTAATTTGTGATTGATGCAAGAGGTCCCACAACCCTATTGTGGGCACTATCACCTAGGCGGGTGGGTTCTGGGGTGGATAAGAAAGCAGGTTGAGGAACAACCCAGCACTCAGGAGGCAGAGGCAGGCGAATCTCTGAGTTTGAGGTCAGCCTGGTCTACAGAGTGAGTTCCAGTGAGTGTTTTGTCTGCATCATATGCACGTCTGATGCCTGCAGAGAGCGCAGCAGATCCTGAAGTTAGGGATAGTTGCAAACCAACATGCACGTGCTGGGAGCTGAACTCAGGTCCTCTCCAAGAATAGCAAGTGCTCTTCCCCACGGAGCCGTCTGCCCAACCTGTGCTTCACTGTAAAGCCGTCTCCTCCATTTTGAATCAGGGTCTCTACATAGCTCTGGTTGTTCTGACACTAGCTCTGTAGACCAGGCTGGGCTCAAACTCAAGAGATTTGTCTGCCTACCTCCCTGTGCTGGGATTAAAGGTGTGAGCCACTACCACCCAGCCTGGGGGCTGTTTTCAGAGCACAGACAGACACATCTACATAGGGAAGGAGTCAGAGAACGGACGACACATCTACATAGGCTGTGTGGTCATTTCTTCTAAAATAATTACTTCAGAAGGTAGTAGTTAAAAATGGAATCAATGTGCAGTACCCAAGATGCCTATCAAGTTTTAATTCTGTTTGGGTAGATGTGCCCCAGCCTAGACAACAGGAGTCGTGATGGGAGATGCCTCTAAACAGCCAGCTGACAGACATGGGCAGGTGTGGTGCTTTAAATAGGAAGGGCCCCCCATAGGCTCACACATTTGAATCCTTGGTCCCAGGTGGTGGACCTGTTTGGGGAGGGTTAGGAGATGGAGCCTTGTCAGAGAAGTGTAGTGGGGGTGGGAGTCTTTGAGATTCCAGTCCCAGTCTCTCTGTTCTCTGTCTCCAACCCCATTCACGTGCCTTCTGCTGTGCCCCATTGCCATAAAGACCATGGACTTGAACCCTCTAAAACCATAAGCCCCCAATACACTGAGACAGCAGGGTAGCAATTGTACCTTGGAGGCAAAGCGCAGTGAATTGAGAGACTCGGAGACATTCTCTTCCAAAGGGGAGATGTTCACAAACATGAGCCTGTGGAAAGAGAAGGCCCACGCCAGCATCAGTGCTCTGCCAGGCTGAACACACACACACACACACACACACACACACACAGCTGTCTCTTTGTCCTCCTCGTCTTAAGACTGTAGTTCCTACAGCCCCTTCAGTCTGTCCCTGCTACTCACATCTTGGCACTGCCACCCAGCGAATTCTGCAGCAGGTAGGTAAGCTTACTGTTTCGGTAAGGTACGTGAGACTCCTGAAGGGGAAGGGCACAGGCAGTTAGGCCAGGGCAGGATCTCCACAGCTCATGGCGGCTGGCCCCTGCCCTGCCTGCCCATGCATCCACTCCTACCTTATTGCTCAGGGCCATTATGACCAGCCCCAGTGTAGACAGACTGCTGTTGATAGCCTGTGTTTCCCGAAGCCGGTCACGCTCTCCAGGGCCTGGGGCTAAGCCAGGGTCTAGCCGCTCACTCCCAGCCAGGTCTATAAGGTTGAGGGGAGCACCACACTGCAGGCCCCGAGCAGCATGCTCTCCAGAAATCTGCAGCTGGAACACACTGTGACTGCGTGATGATCTCTCATTCTGGGCAGTGCGGGCCACAGCCCGATTCTGGCGGGCCAAATGGAGCAGAGCCTCTACCTGGGGATTGTATCAGCAAGGCGAAGAGGCAATCACAAGTCAGGACATGCTCATCAAACCTGGGAATGAGTCCACCCCTGCCCTCTTGGAGCGAAATCACAGACTAGCAGAATGAGTCTGAACACATTTAGACAGAACAGCCCGGAGTGGGTCTTATTATACAGCCTACAACGCCAGCCACTTGGGAGGCTGAAGCAGAACTCAGAGTTCAAGGACTCCTTGACATACAGAGGGAGTTTTAGGCAAGGCCATGTCTCAAAATAAAAACTGACTAGGTATGGTGGCTTGGGCCTATAATCCCTAGCACTCAGAAAGCTAAGACAGGAAGATTGTATTGAGTTCAAAGTCAGCCTGGACCAGAGTGCAAGATTCTCAAAAGGAATAAAAGGACAACCCAAGTGGCCTCACTGCCTGAAGATCACCAGAGAAGGTGCCATGGAGCAGCCCAGCCCCTCAGCGCCCGAGACGGAAACAGCCAGGGAATCATCGTGGCTGGGGTGAACTTAGCAACATGAAGAGCAGGAAGAGTCCTGATGCCCCTGGGAGGCGTCTAGTGGCAGTCACCCCTCAGATGCACTTCTCTCTGCCCCTTGGCCTTGGCAGCTCAGTCTAGTGGCCCCACGCTCACAGCCCACCCTCTGTCCTTTTGTCTACACCACCCTGCCCACTTCTCCCACTCCAGCCCCCACCTGCCCTCACCTCTTTTTCACAGGAAACAGGGACATAGCGTGCATTGGTGACGGTGAGCTCCTCACTCCCTGGACCTGCTCGACGAATCTCACACTCGCCCCCTTGCCCCTTCCGGGTTCCAGTGGCTAGCAGGTCTCGGACAGTCTCATTGTAGATCTCTACGTAACTTGCCACAAAACTGTATGTCCAGCCCTGGCCACCCATCTCCTGGGCCACAGAGAATAGATGCCGCAGGGCCCGAGGGATCAGCCCCTCCAGTTGGGGGTCTCCCCCAGGCCCACCCTCCATAGTGAAGGTCTTGCCACTGCCTGTCTGTCCATAGGCAAAGATACACACAGGGTAACCATCCAGTGCTGACTGGACAAGCATGGAGATCTCCTCAAATACTTCCTCCTGCTTGCTTCCTGGTGGGAACACCCGATCAAAGGAGAAATCATGTCGGGTAGTGGGTGCTGGTGCCCCGGTCAGGGTGGCACGTCGATCATCAGACCGTGAGAGGCTAAGGTGGGTTGGGGGGTCAGAGGGTCCAGCAGGGCCATGGGGAAATAGGAGGAAGCCAGGGGATGGAGTGGGCTCCCCTGCAAGGACAGGGCGCACCCGGCAGAATACCCGGATATTGCCCTTGAGTTCCTGCAACTGGTTGTGGAGTCGACGGCGCTCCATCTCCAGGCCATGCAGCCGGTCTCCTTGCTCAGCCAGTAAGGTCACCTGGGCTGCGGTCTTCTGCCGCAGAGATACCACCTCTGCTTCGCTGCTTGACAGAGCGGTTTCTGAGGCCTGTAACCTCCTCTACCCAGAGCAGAGGAACAGAAGGTGGGGTACAAATAGTAATTAGAACAAGGATTGTGCCAAAATGGGGTAGGTCTCTTGTCGCATGGTGGTCACAGTCTGGTAAAGAGGTAAGAAAGCCAGGCAGTGGTAGCACATGCCTTTAATCCCAGAACTTGGGAGGCAGTCAGCCAACCTGGTCTACAGAGCTAGTTCTAGGAGAGCCAGGCTACATAGAGAAACCCTGTCTTGAAAAACCAAAAAGTAAAAAATAAAATGCAACCGGGTGGTGGTGGCACACGCCTTTAATCCCAGCACTCGGGAGGCAGAGGCAGGCGGATCTCTGAGTTCGAGGCCAGCCTGGTCTACAAGAACTAGTTCTAGGACAGGCTCTAAAACCTGTCTCGAAAAACCAAAATAAAATAAAATGCAGTAAGAAAATGGGTGTGGAGCTCCTTGGACTACAGAGATGGCTCAGTGAACAAAAGCATCAATGTGAAAGCAGGAGGCCTAAGTTAAACCCCAGCACACATGTACGAAAAGGGGCACAGCTCCATGCACCTGTAATCCCAGCGTTGGGGAGCTGAGATGGGCACATCTGGGACTCTGCTGGCTAGCCCAGCCGAAACAGTGAGCTTCAGGTTCAGTGAATCCCTCACCCCTCGTTGCCAAAAAAAAAAAAAAAAGAAAAGAAAAGAAAAGAAGGTGCAGAGCCCCAGCACTAGGGAAAGGGGTGAGGGGGGCGAGCCAGGAAGACGCTGTCAGATGGCACAGCAAAGGGGACGTGGTATCAAAAGTGCCAGAAGTGGGCCTCAAGTCATCAGAGACAGTAGTGCCAGCTAACTGGAGCTCGCCAGACTTCTTGGACATGGGAAGAGGGAGAAATGCCGGAGGTGTGAGCAGGTAGCGGGAGGAGATGGAAGCCTCTCCCGCACTGGAGAGTCCAGCCTTACCTCCTGCTCCTCCAGGCGGGTGTCCAGGGCCTTCCGCTCCTCCTGCAACTCCAGCTTTTCTTTCTGGAGCTCCTGAACCAATCCTTCCTTGGTGCCCAGGCATTCCTCCAGCTCCAACACACGGGCACACAGAGTCTCTAGCTTCTGCTGGCTCTGCTCAGCCTGGGTCCGAACACTGGCCAGCTCCCCCGCCAGGGTGTTCCGCTCTGTCCCCAGCACTGTGGCCTGCTCCTGAGCTTCTTTGAGTTGCTCCCGAAGCCCCTGGTTCTCCTGGTCCAGCTTCTGAGTCTTCTCCCGAAAGCGTTTCAGCTCTTCATTGAGGTCACACAGCTGGCCCTTCAAATCCCAGGCAGGACGTTTACCAGGTCTCTTCCCAGTCACCACTGGGGCAGCTGATGCTGACAAGGCACAGAAGAGGCATGGCTCAGGAGTCTGCCTCTACCCGCAGGCCTCCAGACCTCACACCACATCCATCTCTCTCGTCTCCGGACAGGAAGGCAGCAGATCTTTTCTGGGCACTCACCACCTCAGCTTCCCATCCCAGCCTCTCACCCAATGTTTATGTGTCACCTACTGCCAGGCTTCTGGGCAGGAGCGGCAGGAGCTGACTTCAGGTTCTTCAGCACTGGAGAATTAGAGTTGACATGGAATTATAGGTTGGACATGCTAGGACACACCTGTAATCCAGCACTCGAGAGGCCAAGGCTGGAGAATTGCCAGTTCAAGGTCAACCTGCGCTCTAGTGAGACTCAAAAGAAAAAATAAGCACAAAGGCTGGGCTGCGGAGGCGGCCGGGGCTCGAGAGCAGTGATGCTCTCACAGAGGACCAGGGCTTGGTTTCCACCGTCCCTGTCAGGAGACTCAGAACCATCTGTAACTCTGGCTCCAGAGGATTCAACACCTCGTGCACATATCTGCTCATACACATAAAGTAAAATAAAAAATAATAGATCTTAAAAACAAGCCCGAGGGTTGTGTGGTGTGACCTCATGGAAGAGCACTTCCTGACATGTGCAAGGCCCTGACTTGCTCCCCTACAGAAAGGCCTTGCAGGACCAGAGCTCCTCTGCAGCCACTCTCCCTCACACGGACCCAAACCCCTGGTTAGCCCCACCTTGAGCACTATTACCTGAAGCGACAGTAGCACAACCACGAGGTCCTGTCTTCTTAGGGCCTTTCTGAGCTGTCCAAGGATGCAAGAGAGGAAAAAGTACAAGACTGCTGTGGGAGCCCTTCCAGCCCACAGCCTGCTAGATGCCAGCCATGGTGGGCACGGGCTCATGCACTGTAAGTGCAGATGAAATGTGTGCAGCCCCCTTTCTGCTGGATTCCGGTCCCATTCCCAGTGCACACAGGTAAATAAACCTTTGTTATACTCCATTCTGGGCTACTGTGGACTCTTCACTACGACTACAGCCCGCTCTTGGGTAGCACACATACGGATACATGTTTTCAGGGTTAGAGAGAACTCTCCAGCAGGCTCCTAATGTCCCTTGTAGGACTAGACAGAACTCACTACACCAAAACTCAGCCCGTAAAGAGCAGGCAGAGCTATGCACGCAGTAGCTGCTACTCTTCATGTCTGCGTTCACACGTGTCTCCTCAGACTCTTCCCCTCAAGAGCTAGACTTTGGAGAAGAACTAGACTTTGAAGAGAAGAATTTCACTTAACAACCTTTGTGCCTTTGAAATTCTGAGCCAAGTGAAAAGTTATTATTGACTCAAACTAGATAAAATTTGGAAGAAAAAAAGAGAGTGGTTCATGCCTCACTCTTGGTCCACCCCACCCGGAACACACCTGCAGTAGGGCCCTGTGTCTGTGACACTGTGCTGACCACTGGTCCCTCTTGGTCCACCCCACCCAGAACCCACCTGCAGTTGGGCCCTGTGTCTGTGACACTGTGCTGACCACTGGTCCTCTGGGGCGGGATGTGTCAATTTTAGTCACTGCACCCAGGCCTCGTGTCCGTTTCTAGGGAGAGATAAGGATGGGGTTCCATAGGGACCTGTCCTTGTCCCTTCCCCCTCTTTCTTGCTCTCTGCTCTCCAAATACATCTCACCTTTGCAGGTTCCAAGGCATCCTCCATCTGGTCAGGGCCCCTCTTGAGTTTGCTTCCTGGAAGGGGCAGTCGGGAGGAGGCCTTGACCAAGGTTGTCCTCAGCTCCAAGTTCCTCTTCACTTCCAACAAAGGGGGCCTCTGTTAGAAAAAGAGGCTCTTAAACCAGGACCAAGCTGGGCATGGTGGCACACGGCAGAGGCAGGTGGTTCTCTGAATCTGAGGCCAGCTTGGTCTACAGAGCAAGTTCCAGGACTGCCAGGACTAGGCAGAGAAACTATTCTAGAAAATCAACCAACAGAAGACAGGGTCAAAGCCCACGAAGTCCTCTTTTTTGGAGCACCCCCCCACCTTATTTTCAATACTGACTACCAGCAAGCATTAACTGAGTCGGACCGTGTGCCGGTTAAACAGCGCGAGGTGTGGGGTTACCTGCAGGGGAAGGCAGCGGAGCCAGGGGGAGCTGCTATAGCTACAGAAACACATCCTGGAGGACAAACAGCCTAACGCACAGGACAGCTACAAAGCCAACAGGCCTTTCTAGTTAAAGCTAGGACCATACAGTACAGGAGGGGTCCCTTGCCGGAGGAGCAGGCTGTCTACACTGTACAGTACAGGAGGGGTCCCTTGCCGGAGGAGCAGGCTGTCTACACT
>JAQHUG010000229.1:420454-450780 GCA_028555095.1 Dicrostonyx torquatus | reverse complement strand
GCCCTTTCCTTCCTTCCATCCCCTCTTCCATCCTCCCTCAGCCTAGGACTTGCCGTCAGTTCGTTTACTTTGTGCAAAATGATGTTCTGCCTGCCTGCATGTATGCTCATCACGAGCATGCCTATTGGCTGGCGGGACCGGGGTTACAGGTGACTGAGCCATTATGTAGGTCCTGAGAACCTGCTGGAGCAACCTCTTCTCACCTCTGCAGGCCCCTGCCCTCACATTGTGCACAGAGACACCGACACACACAGACAGAAAACAGAAAATAAACAATTATGAAAAGATGGGGAGCCTTCATATCAGGCATCCACTCAGGAAAACCCATTTTGAGAAACCCAAGGGTATGGAAACTTTTCTGTTTTCTGCTTCCCAATTTAAATGCCATAAGCTCAGAGGACCGAACAGGACGCGAGGTGTTGTTGATTTTGGTTTTCGATCTGTAGCTTTGGAGCCTGTCCTGGAACTAGCTCTTGCAGACCTGGCTGGTCTCGAACTCAGAGATCCGCCCGCCTCTGCCTCCCGAGTGCTGGGATGAAAGGCGTGCACCACCACCGCCCGGCTGTTTTGTTTTTTTTTTAAGCGAGTTTGAGGTTCGGGTCCTCTGCGAACCACTGGGCTTCTTGGTTCCACGAATAGGCAAGATGTCCACCACCTGAGGAACGTGGAAGGCGGCAGAGGGCGACCTCAGCGGGAATGCTGTTCACTTCTGGCTTCCTCCCCAGCACACCCTCGCCCCGCTAGCCGGCTCTCCTGCCCCTCTTTTCTCCGCAGCTCCGGGAGGAGACGCCCCGAGGGATTTTAGGAGCCTCTTTTCATTTACGCGGCTTCTCCGCAAGCCCCCGCCCCGCCTCGGGCCCTGCGAACCCCACCGTTAAGCTCGGCCTTCTGGTCAGGATGGCCCCCGGAGAAACAGAGGGCCGGCCGCCACGTCGGTGGTGCCGCGTGGGCAGCGCTCACCGACGGCAAGAATAACAATACCTCACTCGCGCGGCGTGCTGTGTTCATTCGTGTGCATGTGCGTCCGCCGAGAGAGAGAGAGAGAGAGAGAGAGAGAGAGAGCGAGAGAGAGAGAGAGAGAGAGAGAGAGAGAGAGAGAGAGAGAGAGAGAGAGAGAGAGAGAGGGAGAGAGAGAGAGAGAACGGTAGCGAGTGTCAGGCTTACACCACCCCAGCACAGGAAAAAAAAATTTATTCCGTTCCCTGGGGCCGAGCAGAGCTGTAGAGAGAGCCCAGCTCCTTGGGTACCGTGCGTGGATTCCTTCCCCTTCTAGGAGCCGGGGTTAGGTCTTCCCCGCCCTCGGCCAGACCGCGTCGGGGAGGTCCGAGGCAGAAGTTGCCGACTGGTCCGGTGGCCTCGGCAGGCACCAGGCGCAGCGAAGTCCACGCCTTCCACGAGGAGGGTTGTGCGGGCCAGACCGGTGCCGTACGACAGCATGGCGCGCCCCTTTGAGCGTCTGAGCACTGGGAGCGACGTCCTAGGTGGGCGGGTCACGCAACGCTTTCGGCTAATGAGAGGACTGGGTGCCGTACAGCATGGCCGCCCACAAGTGTCGCTGGCGGAAACTCTACGGCTTCCGGTCTGTAGTGGGGCCTGCGGTGGGGGTTGGGGGGAAAGGAAGGCGGAGGGAACCATGCGAGGTTCTGTGATCCGCGGTGAGGGGATCCTCGAGAGACCGTTTCAGAGGTGGGGGCCGGGCCGTGCGCGGAGCGGGGCTGGCGGGGCAGGAGTGGCGAGGGCGAGGGGTCGGCGGTGCCTGAGTGCCGAGCCTGGAGGGGCAAGCTGTATGGTCCTTGCCAGCCCCGAGTAGGAGTGAGGCGGCCTAGGGCTGAATTGGGGGAGGGGGGTACTTGGCGGGAAGCTGAGACAGGAGACTGGCTCCAGCTGCGGCTGGGAGCCCAGGTCATCAGGAGTGCCCGGTGGTGAGCTCGCTGTCGGTTACGAGTCAGAGAATGGGGGGAACCGGGGTGCGGTGAGAGGCAGGGGACTTAAGGTGGAAATCTCCAGCCTAAAGTCCCGGTTTGAGGAATCCCAATGGAAGGTGGAACATGGACAGGGCTGTAGGAGGGCAGAGGGACTGCCTGGGCTTCACCTGGCAGTCAACAGTTGGAGTTAGGGAAAAACTCACAGAAGCCAGGCGGTGGTGGCGCATGCTTTTAATCCCAGCACTAGGGAGGCAGAGGCCAGCCTGGTCTACAGAGTGAGTTCCAGGACAGCCAGGCCTACTCAGAGAAACCCTGTCCTGAAAAACAAAAAAACAAACATAAAGGAAAAACTCGGAGTGAGACCGTTGTCGTGTTTGAGGGCCGAGGTGGAACCGTCGGGGCTTTTGTGGACAGTCAGGGAAACTCAGAGGCCAGCGTGGGACCTTTTTATTGGAATGGGGAGTAAGAAAGAACTTTCCAGCTGACAGAGAGAGGGGAAAACAAACTGAGACCGGAAATTGAGGGGTGGAGTTCAGGGTGGGGATTTAAGATGATCTGGGAGGTTTGCCCCCAGAACTGCTTTAAACTGGTAGTTGTTGAAGACAGTTAGGGAAGGTCTAAGCGATTCCAGGATCGGGGTACGTGATGGGGTCGGGCCCTGCAGGAGGGGCTCCTCCTGTGGCCCCTTTCCTTCCAGTCCTCTGACCTTCCCAACCCTTCCTCCCTTAGGGGGATTTGATCCCCCATGGCCGCCGCTGACAGTGTCATTGTGCTGGATGATGACGAGGAGGATGCAGCAGCTGCACAGCCGGGGCCCTCCCACCTGCCCTCCAATCCTGTCTCACCAGGGCCAGAAGCCTCTGGTCCCTCTGAGTCCCATGGGGATGGAGGAAGCAGTCAGTCAGGTGGCCGGAAGTGCTACAGGCTGGAGAATGAGAGGCTGTTTGAAGAGGTAAGCTTCTGAGAAGTCTCCTTTTGTTTTTGAGACAGGGTCTCTGTGGCCCTGGCTGCCTGGAACTGTCTAGGTGAGGCTGGCCTTGAACACACAGAGTTCCGCTTGCCTCCTGACAGCTGGGAATAAAAGTGTGAACCTCTGACCCGGTAGGGAAGATGGAAGGGGATTGGATTGGCTTTTGTTCTGACTTTCCCACTAATTCCATTTTTTTTTTTTAATGTCTTCTTTGTCTCCCACCGTTGCCATGAACTCTCTCCAGTTCCTTGAACTGTGTAAGATGCAGACGGCGGACCACCCTGAGGTGGTCCCGTTCCTCTACAAACTGCAGCAGCGTGCCCAGTCTCTGTTCCTGGCCTCTGCAGAGTTCTGCAACATCCTGTCCCGGGTTCTGTCTCGGGCCCGGAACCGGCCGGCTAAGCTGTACGTCTACATTAACGAGCTCTGCACTGTTCTTAAGGCACACTCCGGCAAGAAGAAACTGAACTTGGCCTGTGCAGCCTCAGCGCCCAGCGAATCCTCTGCTGATAACCCTCCCTCTGCTCCCTCCTCCGAACTGACAACTGCCCAGAACACTGCCTCCGAGGCCTCGAGGACTCGTGGTTCCCGGAGGCAGATCCAGCGCCTGGAGCAGCTGCTGGCACTGTATGTGGCAGAGATCCGGCGGCTGCAGGAGAAGGAGCTGGATCTGTCAGAACTGGATGACCCAGACTCCACATATCTGCAGGAGGCCCGCTTGAAGCGGAAACTGATCCGCCTCTTTGGGAGGCTGTGTGAGCTGAAGGGCTGCTCGTCTCTGACTGGCCGGGTCATAGAGCAGCGAATCCCTTACCGTGGCACCCGCTACCCAGAGGTCAACAGGCGCATCGAGCGGCTCATCAACAAGCCGGGGCCTGATGCCTTTCCCGACTACGGAGATGTGCTGAGGGCAGTGGAGAGGGCAGCCACCAGGCACAGTCTGGGTCTTCCCAGACAGCAGCTCCAAGTCATGGCACAGGATGCCTTCCGGGATGTGGGTGTCAGGTTACAGGAGCGCAGGCACCTTGACCTCATCTACAACTTTGGCTGCCACCTCACCGATGACTACAGGCCAGGTAGGAAGCCACTGGGATGCCTCCTGTGGGTCCCTTAGGTCACAGAGGCTGCGTGCTCTGACCCCGCTTTCTCACACAGGCATTGACCCTGCACTGTCAGACCCCACGTTGGCTCGACGGCTTCGGGAAAATCGGACGTTGGCCATGAACCGGTTGGATGAGGTCATCTCCAAATATGCAGTGATGCAGGACAGAAGCGAGGAGGACGAGAGACAGAAGAGAAGAGCCCGGCTCCTGGGCACCTCTTCCCAGCCTCCAGGCTCCCCCAGAGCCTGCTTGGATTCTGGTGAGGTATGGAAGGGTCAGCACCTGTCAGAGAGATCTTGGCCTCACCCTGCACTGGCCACCAGGGCTTCCATGGAGCAGTGTGTGGAAGCCGGGGAGGAACCAAGTCCTCCCTAGAGTTCTGGAAAAAGCGATTCCTTACAGAGACTCCTTTGTTCCCCAGGGTCCTAGTGGACTGGCGTCCCAGGAGTGCCCTACTACCTCCAGAGCTGAGACTGATGAGGAGGAGGAAGAGGAGGAGGAAAGTGAGGAGGATGAGGAGGAGGAAGAGGCCACTGAAGATGAAGATGAGGATCTAGAAGAGCTGCAGGAAGATCAGGGGACTGATGAAGAAGAGGAAGAAGGAGGAGGTACATATGTAAGCAGAACAGCCCTCTGGTGTCAGTTCTGCTCTGTTGGGCCACCCCCCCCTTTGCGTGTGCATACACGCACACCCCAGTCCTCAAGCCACCCCTCTCTTTTCTTTTCCAGATAATGAAGGAGATAGCCCCAGGTCCCCATCTGAACCCATGAAAGGGCTCAGCTCTCCTGCTGAGCAGAGGAACAAAGGACTTAGAGGGCCAGCAGCATGGCCCCTGGGAGAGTCCCCAGACCCTCCCAGCGCTGATGCAGAAAGCAGTGGGGAACAGCTCCTGGAAGAAGAGAGTCCTGGGTCCCGGCTTTTTGAGCTAGAGATTGAAGCCTTGCCTGAGGATGCCACCCCATCCCCTGAGGAAAGGGACATTTCCTTTTCCCGGAAACAGTCAGAAGACTCCCTCCCCCCGATCTTGGAAAATGGGGCAGATGTGGTCACCTCTACATCCTTCAATGGGCGTGTCTCTTCTCACACCTGGCAAGATTCCAGTCCCCCTTGCAAGAGATCTCGGAAGGAGAAGAAGCAACTGGAATCTGGACCATTAGAAGACAGGTAACAGCAGGCAGAGGAAGAAGGAAGGCAAGGAGCTAGGGCTTTCTGATAGCGGACCCGGTTCCGCCCTGGGCACTCTGCAGCGCAGGCCCCTTCCCATCCGTTCATCAATTCATTCTCTTTACCCTTAGCTATCTAGAGAAGCAAACAGCTCAGCAGGGAAATGGGAAGAGCGAATGGGCCCCCTTGGCCTCCCTGGCTCCTGTTGCTGATTCCACAAGGGTGGACTCTCCCAGCCATGGCCTGGTGACCAGCTCCCTCTGCAGCCCCTCCCCATCCCTGCAAGCCCAGACTCCTCAGGCTCCATTTCCCCGACCTTGTATTTATAAGGTAAGCTGGGGGCTGCTGTGTTCCCCCGAGAATTCATTTCTTACTGTCCCTTGCCTCTCTGCAGGGTACTGCACCTGCCACCTCCGTTTCCCTGTCCTGTGTGTGTGTCTCTGTGTTTAGGTGTATTTTGCACAGCATAGTGTCTTATGCCTGTAACCCCAGCGCTTAGGAGGCAAGAGGCAGGCAGATTTCTTAAGTTCAAGGCCAACTGTCTTGTCTACACAGCAAGTGAGTTCCAGGCCAGTCAAGGTTACATACCCGTCTCCCTGTCTAAACCCCTCCCTCCCTTCGAGACAGGGTTTCTCTGTAGGTTTGGAACTTGTCCTGGAACTCACGCTGAAGATCTGGCTGACCTCGAACTCACAGAGATCCGCCTGTCTCTGCCTCCTGAGTGCTGGGATTAAAGGCCTGCGCCACCATGTCTGGCGAGACCCCTGTTTTAAACAAAATGAAACAAACAAAAAACTGGTCTGCTGTATGTCTATGCACCACACTTGTGCCTGCTGCTCACGGAAGCCAGAAGAGGGCATCTGGTCCTCCAGAACTGGAGTTACAGAAGGCGTGAGCTGCTGTGGGAGCCTGGGTACCAAACCCAAGGTCCTCTGCAGAGCATCTGGGTTGTCTTTCCGGCCCTCCTTCCTAGTTCTCTTTGTTTTTGAGACAGGGTCTTTTCTATGTAGCCCTGGCTGTCCTGGAACTCTGTTTAGACCAGGCTGGCCCCAAACTCAGAGATCAGCCTGCCTCTCCCATGTGCCACCACGCTGTCTTGACCTTCCTAATTTTTAATCTAACTCCTTCCTCCTGACTTCTCTGCAGACGAGTGTGGCCACGCAGTGCGATCCCGAAGAGATCATCGTGCTGTCGGACTCAGATTAGCAGCCTCCCTCCCGCTCTCCCTGCCTCCAGAGTGTTTTGGATGGCTCCAGAATGTTGGGTGATGGCGAGAGGCAGATGACTGAGCAGAGGCTGGACTGAGCTCCTCCCCTTTTGGTGGTGTTTTTTTTGAGAAAAACATCAGATGTTTTAAGTTTTACACGGACACATTAATAAACAATGAATTTCTTTTCTTACTGTATTCTTGTCTTTACCTTGTTTTTCTGCCGCGACAGCTGTCGCCTGGTTCATGGTTAGGTCCGAATCTGCCCTTACTAGCCTGGCCCTCAGCACCCTTCCTTGAGCCTTCCCCTGAAGAAGATCCGCGCGTCAGAAGCCTTCCCAAGCCGCCTTACTTTCTCACTTGGAGCGGTTGAGTGAAAAGGCCAATCAGGGGCCGCCTCAAGGTTATTTGGCCAATCCGAGAGGAGGCGGGGCTTCGGGGCACTGTCATTTGCTGGGACGAGGGCTGTTAGATCCCGCGAGCCGCTAATGTCCACAGCTCGGGGTGGAGCCTGAGCAGCGGAAGCCGGTACTGGTCGTCAGTGGGAAAAGGCAGGCTTGGGGGATTAAAGGGGAACGAAGGCTTCGGCCAAACCAAGTCCCGGGTCCGTAGCGGCGGCGGCGACCTGGCACCTTTAAGGTGGACTGGCGCGCTGGTCCTTTAAAGGAGAAGCGTCGGCGTCGGTCGAGTTTTGCCCAGCGGCACGGGAGGGGTGCTGGCCTGCGCCTTTAAGGTCGCAGGTCCGGGAGGCGGAGCAGAGGCGGAGGGCGGAGGGAGTCGGCACAAGATGGCGGCGGGAGGGGCCGGGGCTGCGGCTCTGGTCGCCGAGTGAGGGGGGGGGCCGGGGCGCGCGGCCAGGTAAGCGGGGATGCGCGGGGCTGGGGGGCCCCCTGGGGTCGGGGAATCGTCCAGGGCGCCTTTGGGGCGGAGTGGGGGGGCGGGGTTCGGGGGCGGGGGCAGACACGAGGCGGGGTCGGGGACCCAGGAGGCGGAGCCCGGCAGTAGCTGGGGGCGGCAGGGGGAGGGGCCCGAGAGTTGAGGGGGACACCCCTTCGCCCCAAGAAGTAGGCACCGAATGCCAAGGAGGTGCGCGTCAGGAAGCGAAGCGGCCGTCCCCCGAGAGCCCCGGGTCCCCTAGCCCGGGAGCGCGCACTGACTGGAGTTGGGATACTTTTCTCTTGCTAGCGCTGCGGTTTGATGGCTGCACTTGGATGCCTGACTCGATCCTTCTGAGCCTCAGTTGCCTCATCTGTCCCATGGGGTTGAAAGGTACACCTGCCCCAGTGTTACGGGGCATTACTAAGGCGGACGCAATGTTTTCATGCAGTGACGGGCTGTGACTTCCAAATCCTACCATTCTTCTCTTTTTCCCCCCAGAGACCCCCCCGGCCGCCCTCTTCTTTCCTTTGTTCCTGTGGCTGGGGGGGTATCTCCTCCTCCCGCAACATGGAGCCATCTCTGTCACCCGGTGGGGCGGCTCTCCCGCTGCCTCTCTCGCTGGCCCCGCCGCCGCTGCCTCTGCCCGCAGCTGCAGTGGTGCACGTGTCCTTCCCTGAAGTGACCAGTGCCCTCCTGGAGTCCCTCAACCAGCAGCGGCTCCAGGGCCAGCTGTGCGATGTGTCCATCCGAGTGCAGGGCCGCGAGTTTCGTGCACACCGGGCTGTCCTGGCCGCCTCCTCTCCTTACTTCCACGACCAGGTCTTACTCAAAGGCATGACCTCCATCTCGCTGCCCAGCGTCATGGACCCGGGTGCGTTTGAAACGGTCCTGGCCTCGGCATACACAGGCCGCCTCAGCATGGCCGCCGCTGACATTGTCAACTTCCTCACGGTGGGCTCGGTCCTCCAGATGTGGCACATCGTGGACAAGTGCACGGAGCTCCTTCGGGAGGGTCGCTCTTCAGCCACTACCACCACGGTCACCACTGCCGCAGCCCCCTCTGTCTCCATCCCTGGTGCCAGTGTCCCGTCAGGGAGTGGGGGCGCTGGAGCCCCTGCCACTCTGGGCTCCGTCCGCTCCCACGCTTCCAGCCGGGCTAGTGAGAATCAGTCTCCTAGCAGTAGCAACTACTTCAGCCCCCGGGAGTCCGCCGAGTTCTCCTCTTCCTCCCAAGACACTTTTGTAGGGTCAGCAGTCGGCTGTGGGAGCCGTCGAGATGGTGGCCCTGGGTTCCCAGGCCCTGTGGTTGGCAGTGCGGGTGCCACTTCTGGAAAGTTGCTGCTGGAGGCAGATGAGCTGTGTGATGACGGTGGGGACGGGAGGGGGACCGTGGTCCCCGGGGCTGGGCTCCGGAGGCCTCCCTGCATGCCTGCCGGGGCAGTGCCACAGAAACACTGGGTATACGTGAAACGTGGTAGAGATTGCCATGCGCCAGCCTCTCTGGTTCACCAAGACCCAGATCTAGAGGATGAGGAGGAAGAGGAAGATCTAGTGTTGACTTGTGAGGATGACGAGGACGAAGAGCTGGGGGGTGGCTCCGGGGTTCCTGCTGGGGGAGAGCCTGAGGCTACGCTCAGTATCAGTGATGTGCGGACCTTGACCGAGCCTCCAGTCAAAGGGGAGGAACAGGTCAACTTCTGTGAGTCCTCCAATGACTTCGGCCCCTATGAGGGTGGGGGGGCCGGAGGAGGGCTTGATGACTCAGGAGGACCCACCCCCTCCTCCTATACCGCCACCCACCCTCCACGACCCCTCCTTCCTTTGGATGTGCCGGGCAACCAGATCTTGGTATTCCCATCCTCCTCCTCACAGGCTCCGGGCCAGCCCCCGGGGAACCCAGCAGAACACGGGGCAGTGACCCTGGGGGGCACCTCTGCCGTGGGTCTAGGCCTACCAAGTGGCTCTGGTGGGGCCCCTGGAGGGACGGGCAGCAGCGACGGGAATAAGATCTTCTTGTGCCACTGCGGGAAGGCTTTCTCGCACAAGAGTATGCGGGACCGGCACGTGAACATGCACCTCAACCTGCGACCTTTCGACTGCCCGGTGTGCAACAAGAAGTTCAAGATGAAGCACCACCTGACGGAGCACATGAAGACGCACACGGGCCTCAAGCCCTACGAGTGCAGCGTCTGCGCCAAGAAGTTCATGTGGCGGGACAGCTTCATGCGGCACCGGGGACACTGTGAGCGCCGGCACCGGATGGGCGGGGGCGGGGCCGCTTCGGGACCAGGACCGGGACCCGGGGCTCCTACTGGGCCAGCCTTGCAACCTAAGAGGGAGTCTTCCGGAGTGGGTGGGGGCAGTGGCGATGAGGCGAATTCGGCCACACCCCCATCCCATAGGCGTGTCTGGTCCCCACCCAGTGTGCACAAGGTGGAGATGGATTTCAGTGGAGGCGGAGGAGCACACTGAAGGGCACCGTGGCCCCCCGAGTTTTTCCTACTACACTGTCTCCCCTTATCTCTGTGGACTTGTATATATTCTGGAGAGGGCCTAGGTTGCACCATCGCCAGTAGGTTCCATTCCTCAGCCCCCTTTTCCCTCGGTATCGCCGAAAGTAAGCCCTTTTTCTTCTCTCTTGGGCACACCAGTGCCCCATCTTTACAGAACAGGGCCCACACGATGAGGGAGTGGAAAGGGGGCATTCTAAGCACCCCGGAATCACAGGGTCAACGGTCAGGTTGTGCTGGTTTGTGCCTGGTCTGTGTTTGTGTTGTGGGACGAGGCCTTTCGAGCCTTGTCCTTTCCCCTCTTGAAGGATGCGCCCCTTATTTCTGTACCATCCCACTCTTCCCAGGGAGATTCCCAATTGGGTTTTTGTGAAAGTGGGTGGAGACAAGGAATGAGTCGCGTAGTATAGGTTTTAATTTTTAATGGTGATTAAAATATTTATTGGTCACTTCACTTGGCTTCCCGATAGCCCCTCTGTGTTTGTTGGGACCTGGCACCGGTCGGGGAGGTCGGAAAACGCGGGAGTCAAGGTTCTAAAGGCGGTGGCGTTGAGAGGACGCAGCCGGAGGGCGGAGCCTAGGTTGCTAAAGGACTCAAAGTTGGCGCTGCTGGGTAATCCAGGAGGGGGTGCTGGGCGCCGAGGGGCAGAACTGGAGCAGGGTGTCACGATCTCGTCGGCCCTGTGGGCTGCGTGCCTGCAGCGGGCGGCCAAGCCCTCACCTGCCTGAGCGGGAATTTCCGGTCCCTCGCGCTGACTTTTGGAGGAAAATGAAAGTGAAAGGAGGAAGCCGAGACCGAGGAGAGGAGATCGCAGCGCCATGAAGCCTCTGCCGCTGCTCGTCGCTGTGGCTTTGGGTGAGCGAACCCCATTTCTTCTTGTTTAGGAAAAGGCGCACTGCGAAGGAGAGGAGTTCCATCTCCCTCCCGAAGGGGCGGGGCAGGTCCTGGACATCCTGGTCACTGGAGCCCCTCTCCCCAGGCCTGGTGACCGCCGTCTCGGCTGGACCAGCAGCGATTGAGTGCTGGTTCGTGGAAGATGCAGGTCGGGGTAGCCTGAACAAGAAACCTGCGTCCTTGCTGCTGCGCCAGGGACCCATGGGTCCACCGCCCCGGCCAGATCTTGATCCTAAGCTATACTTCAAGGTGGATGGTGAGTCCTCGGAACTCACCTGCATCTATCGTCTCTTTAGCTCGTAGGGCCCTGGGCCTCAGCTTCCCCTTTTGCAAATATGTTGGGTTCTCCCGAAGTCTCTCAGTACTTTGTTAGTAAGTGCATTCCAGTCTGTGTACAGTCAGCACGTTTCCAGCCGGTTTACAGTTGCACCCTTTCGGTCCCGCAGACCCAGCGGGAATGCTCCTGGCTGCCTTCAGGCGGTACCCCTCCGGCGCCCCCGCGCCACACTGCGAGATGAGTCGCTTCATCCCGTTCCCCGCCTCGGCGAATTGGGCTAGACATCTGATCCCGCAGCGGAGCTGCCCACGGGCCCTGGATGGGGATTGGCTGCTGGTCAGCGTGTCCAGCACCGTCTTCAGCCTCTCTAGCCTGCTGCGACCACAGCCGGAGCCTCAACAGGAGCCCGTCTTCATCACCATGGCAACAGGTAGTCGTGGAGAGGTGCGGGAGGTGGATGGGGAGTTTTTAAAGGTCTAGATGGGCCAGTGGCCACTGATTGAGTAGGTTTGAATGAGTCTTTTCTCCATTTGGGGTTAATATATATATATTTTTAAGAGAGGCAGTTGGCTAGAATTTATCTTTACCCTTCTTGGTCAGGCCAAGAGTAAAACTGAAATCAACCCTGGTTTGGGGGCGGGGATTGGGGAAGTCATGGTGGTTTCCAGGTGGCAGTTTGAGGAACTTGTGGAGTGACAGGTAGTGAGTGCTAAAACCCGAATTTTGTTTGTACCCCTTCAAGGTCAGAAAATCGCTATCCCCGCCTCCCAACTCCTACAGTTGACCCGGCTTCAAAAATAGGATCTGAGTGTCCTAAGCCCTTTCAGGCCTAGCGACAATCAGCCAGGCGAGGAAACTTCCTCAGGCTCGGCTGGGGCCACGGTCTGTGGTCCATAATAGCGGCCTCTAGCGGGCAGAAGGGACTCAGCAAAGAGGGAGGAGTCTGCAAAGGCCACTTAGTCAACAGCGATGCTACTGGGTTCCAGGGGTCCACTCGGGGTTACTCCTTGGGCAGATGTGCCGAAATAGGGTAGATGTGACTAAGGCACTTGTTACTTTACTCACTGATCCAAAAGAAAATGTTCACTAGCACCAAGAAGAAGTCAGGACGCAGAAGTTTCCAGCTCCAGGTGACCGTTGTTAGTTTATATAGGTGTGGGTGTGTGCCTGTGGTCCTAGCACGAAGCTCAGGCAGGCCTCTCAGGTGTGTGCAGCTACCCTGGGCTAGCCTGCACAACACAGCAAGACTCATTGTCTCCCCCCACCCCCCAGACAGGGTTTCTCTGTGGCTTTGGGTCCTGTCCTGGAACTTACTCTGTAGACCAGGCTGGCTTCGAACTCACAGAGATCTGCCTGGCTCTGCTTCCCAAGTGCTGGGATTAAAGGTGTGCGCCACCACCACTTGGGAAAAAAAATAAATAAATCTTTAACAAAATAAACAAAACATCAGTAGGTTGGGGAAACTTAGTGAGAGAGATTCCCGATCGTGTGATGCTCTGGTGTGCAGACTTTCTGTGCTCCGTGCACTAAGCCTCCTGTGGAGGCCAATTACACCAAGAATGGAACAGATTTGGTTAGCTAGAGGTGTCAGCTGACAGCCTTCACCACGAGCTCAGTAGGTAGGCACTATTCTTACTGCCACCGCCTCTGCTACTCACTTTTGTTTTTGAGGCTGGGTCTCACGCCCAGGCTTGTCTGCTGCTCATGGCAATTCTGGTTTGGAAATTAGGAGGGGCTGAGTTAGGTGTAGCTCAGTGGTAGACCCATAGCCTACTATGTGTGAGTCTGAGTGTCAGTGCTGGAGATGCATGCCTACAATCTTAGCACTTGAGAGGCAGGGACAGCATGGGCTACATGAGACTGGTTCAAACAGTCCAGTGATGGAGTACTCGCCAGGCCCGTATGAGGTCCTAGGTTTATTCATTAGTGCAGCACCTGTTAGCCACCCCCACAACACACGCACCCACAAATAAATAAATGGAAAGAAAGAACTTGAGAGGCTGAAGTAAGAGAATCAATCGAGTTCCAAACTAGCTTAGCCTACATAGTGAGTTTCAAGATAGCCTGGGCCAGAGTGAGTCTTGTCTCAAAAAACAAACAGCTGTGTGTGTGTGTGTGTGTGTGCACGTGCGCGCGTGCAGGGATAAGAACACAGGGTAGTGGTCCTAGTACCTACGCAATGGCTCACAGCCACCTGTAACTCTAATTCTAGGGGATCCAGTGCCCTCTTCTGGCCTCCTTGGGTACTGCACCCACATGGCACACTTATTTGCAGACACTCATACACATAAAAACTTAAAAAATAAATTAGGCTGGGCAGTGGTGGCGCACGCCTTTAATCCCAGCACTTGGGAGGCAGAGGCAGGCGGATCTCTGTGAGTTCGAGACCAGCCTGGTCTACAAGAGCTAGTTCCAGGACAGGCTCCAAAGCTACAGAGAAACCCTGTCTCAAAAAACCAAAAATAAAAAAATAAAATAAATAAAAATTAAATGTGCCCTTAGATCTTGGAGAATTTGAGAGCCGCAGTGGGCAGAGTGCTCAGCACAGAGTGCCCAGAGCCGTACCTCTGCCCCACAAACACACATCACCTTGATTACCCCTACACTTCCTGCACACTTAACTACGTGGGTTTAGAGCCGGAATAAAGGGAGGCTTGGGGGTGTCTCTCAGGGGTGGGTCGACTGGAGCTTGGCCCAGGCCCACAGCTCTGCCTCTCTGCCTTCCCTTTCTTCCCTCTCTCCCAGTGGTGCTGACTGTCCTCACCCACAGCCCTGTTCCCCGGATCCAGCTGGGAAAAGACGCAGTGCTGGACCTGAGTTTTGCCTACATGCCCCCTGTTCTGGAAGATGCTCTGTCTCCGGCCGCCGGCCCCCCTCCCTTTGGGCTGGAGTGGCGAAGGCAGCACAGGGGCAAGGGTTACCTGCTGCTGGCTGCAACTCCTGGGCTGGCCGGGGAAACTCCACCAGCCCAAGAAAAGGCCGCGGCCTTTGCTGCTTGGGATGACAGTGAGCCCTGGGGCCCGTGGACTGGGAATGGGACCTTCTGGCTGCCGGCTGTGAAGCCTTTTCAGGAGGGCACCTACCTGGCCACTGTGCACCTGCCCTATCTGCAAGGACAGGTCTCCCTGCAGCTGACTGTGCACAGTGAGTGGGGACACCACGCAGGGGGAGGGGAGACAGACTGGAGTCCCGGGATTCCCCACCATCACAGTCCCTCTCTAGTATTACGGAAGCCAGAAGACAAACCGAGGGAAGAAGTGGACTAGCTCACTTTCCTTTCTGTTCTTTCTTCAGAGCCCCCCAAAGTGTCTCTGACACCAGCACCCCTTGTGTGGGCTGCCCCAGGAGAGACACCCCCAGAGCTGATCTGCCTTGTGTCCCACTTCTACCCTGAGGAGGGCCTGGAGGTGGAGTGGGAGATCAGAGGTGGCCCAGAAGGCGGTTCTAGAAAGGCCGAGGGGGAGACGTGGCTGTCTACTGTCCGCCACCATTCCGATGGCTCTGTCAGCCAGGCTGGGCACCTGCGGCTGCCCCCAGTCACTGTCAATCAGCATGGAGCACACTATGCCTGTCGGGTCCGCCACCCCAGCCTGCCAGCGTGGAGGCGCAGTGCTGAAGTCACCCTGGAGGTGGCAGGTAACCTGGAGAACCTCTGAGCCAGGGTGGAGTCTCAGGAAACACCGAGCTCATTGACACTGCTCCCCTTGCTAGGCCTCTCCCGGCCCTCAGTCGAGGACAGCGTGGGCCTGTTCCTGTCCGCTTTTCTCCTTCTGGGACTCATGAAGGCACTAGGCTGGATCGGTAGGTGTGAGCCTGCTTACTCTGTGGTCTCACCTCTTCCTTCCCCACCACTCACACCCCTCCCCTCCATCTGTTCCATAGTGGCCTACCCGACCATTCGTGAAGGCTCAAAGGGGAAGGCAGCAGCTGCCAGCCTGGACTCAAAGGTAACAGTGCCCATTCCTGGGTCTTTCCCGCCTCCTGCCGTGTTCTACTCCGTGGTGGGACGCTGGCTGCTGGCATGGCGGGCAGCCGTAGGTGTAGACTTCACATGATCATTCTTCCTAACTGTAGCTCACCTCAGACTTCCCAATCTGGGTCTGTTTCCCTGGGTGCAGTGACCTCTGTCGGAGACGGGACTCACACACAGGAACTGGAGTCATTAGTTACATTAAAAACAGCCGGGTGGTGGTGGAGCACGCCTTTAATCCCAGCACTCGGGAGGCAGAGGCAGGCGGATCTTTGTGAGTTCGAGGCCAGCCTGGTCTACAAGAGCTAGTTCCAGGACAGGCTCCAAAGCCACAGAGAAACCCTGTCCAAAGCCACAGAAAAAACCAGGTGTACTGAGGCAGAATCCTGAGTTCTAGGCTGCTCCATGGAAACCTTGGCTCGTGGGGGAGAGAAGTAAAATGAGCCAGGCAAAATAATCTCATAATACATTTATTGAATTTTTGTTGCGAGGTCTTGTAGTCCAGGCTTCCCTCAAACTTGATACATAGTTGAGGATAATTCTATTTACTTATTTTTGGTTTTTTGATACAAGGTTTCTCTGTGTAGACCAGGCTGGCCTCCCTTAGTTTGGGGAGTAAGGCTCACCCCACCACACCGCTTATTGAGGGTGATCATAACTCTCCGTTGTTCTCCCTCCCCTTCCAGTGCTGGGGTCACAGGAGTGTCACCACACTCAGTTAAAAACCTCTCCTTTGTAATTTTTAGAAATTACATTTATTGGCCATTTTCTGGAAAATCAGGTCTCTGGGCCTGGCAGACAGTACATCAGCCTGGCCAGTATTTAATTAAATCTTGTTTCAAATTCGGCTTTTTTTTTTCTTTTTAAATTTATCTGTGTGGGCATGTGCATTATCACGGCACACACGTGGAGGTCAAAGGACAACTTGGAGTTGTTTCCCCCTCCTACCATGGGGGTCTTGGGGATCACACTCAGGTCAGCAGGTACCTTACCCCCAGCCGCCCCCCGAGTCCATCTTTCTGAAGGGTTTGTGTGCGTGTGTGAACGTGGGGTGTGGCTGTCAGGGGACAACTCTGGGGCTTCAGTTTTCTCCAGCCTGGTGGGAGCCCAGCTCAAACTCCACCCCCCGCAGTTGACTCTGCCCGCTGAGCCATTTCACCAGCAGAAGACAACAGACTTTAGAACAGAGTAAAGTGGGTGCCACTGACATATGAGGACAGGCGGCGGCTAACGGGACCAACCGCGGTGGAGGAACCGCTCTCGTAAAGCGAGGAGACACTGTGCACTCTACACTAATTCTTGAATCTTATGTATCCAGAATATTTAAACATGTAAACAATGCAAGAAATCCCAAAGCTCAGAGCACAGCCCAGGGGTAGAGTTTGCTTGGTCTCAGATGACCCAGAGGGCCTTTGAGAAGATGGCTCCTCTCTTCCAGAGAACTCAGGAGGTAGAACACTCAACACTGTATCTAACAGGCGGGAAATGCCAGCCCCATCCTGCTCCCTCCCCCTGACGAGGAACTCACTCTGCATCAAACCCTCCACTTCTTTCTTCTCTTGCAGAAGTCACAGTAAGGCAGTTTCTGTGGGAGCCACCTCATCTTTGCCCAGATGACGCCAGCAACCCCTCCCCCAACAGCGTCTCTTCGCGGCATCTTCTACTCTCTCCGTTGAGCGTGCAGCTGGGGTTATTTTTTGCTTTTGTTGTTGTTTTGCTCTTGTTTTTAGACACGGTCTCTCCATGTAGCCTTGGCTGGCCTGGTCCTCACCAAACCAACCAGGCTGGCCTCGAAGTCCCAGAGATCCATCTGTCCTGCCTCCAGAGTGACGAAAGGCACTGGCCACCATGCCTTGAGGGTTATTATTATTTTAATTCTTAAGGCTCAAAGGTACAGGTTCTTAAAATTTTGGGTCCCAATACATGTTAAAAAATGACCAAAAAGCCCAAAGAGTTTTTGTTATATGGGCTACAGCATTGGAACTTAACTTAAAATAAAATGGAAAAAAAGAAAAAGTGACCTACGCCTTTGATCCCATCACTTGGCGCTCCGGGCTCTGGAGGTGGAGGCAGCCTGGCATGAGTCTCATGCCAACCTGATTTACAATAGGGAGTTCCAGGTTAGCCAGGGTGGGGTTCTGCTGAGAGAAGTAAACACAAGAATAAGCATGCATGCCGGGTGATGGGGCGCACACCTTTAGTCCCAGCACTCAGGAGGACAGGTGGGTCTCTGAGGTGGAGGCCAGCCTGGTCTACAGAGTGAGTTCCAGGGCAGGCTCCAAAGCTACAGAGAAACCCTGTCTCGAAAAACAAACGAATTGCCTCTGTATGCTCTAGAGCAGGTTTCTTAGCCTGCAGCGGAAATATCAGATATTCACATTAGGATTCCTGACAATAGCAAAATCACAAATATGAAGTAGCAACGAAAATACCTTTATGGTTGGGATTACCACAGCATGGGAAACTGTACTAAAGGGTCGTAACAGTAGGAAGGTAGAGAATCACTGGCTATATAATTGCAAGGGCTAAGAGATCAGAGCATCTTAATGTGCTGGGGACCTTGGGACCTCCCACGCCCCGATTAATGCCTACCTCTCCAGCTCCCCTCACACCACAGCGTTTCTTCTGCCTGCTCTACCTTCGCCATCTCTGGGCCCCAGGCCTGATGGGCCTCGTCCTTCCACGGACTCCCGAGTGTCCCTTTCGTGCGGTTCACCGGCCGTCCTTAAAGGACGTCCGTCCTCTCCTGCCCGCCCACCGCGATACCGGTCTAGTCGCGTGCCAATAAAAGTTTTTCAGAGTTTTCCACGCGGGTCTCATTCTGCCCTCCTTAAAAGCGCAGCGAACCACCCGGTCGCCTCCGGGCCCTTGCCACTACCTGGTCTTCCCCGTGCCGGGAGGCGACGCAGCCACATAGGAACTGCGCACACTCTGGCGTACCGAGAGACCCGGAGTCCGGCAGCGACGGACCCGAACGGAACCAAGAGTGACGGAAACGCCGCCGTACCTCCCTAGCCGACTTCCGGCGCCGCCCCTGGCGTGGGCGGGCACAAAGGCGGCCCAGAAAACCCGGGGCGGATTTGCTCCGTTGCACCCGCGCGCTGGCGTGGGCAGTGTCATTAGCGGGCAGCAGCAACGGGGTCGCACCCCCCACCAGAGCGCTTTCCGAGGGAGTTGCACTTGTTCTTGTTAGAGAAAGATTTAAAATCCTGCTCTTGTCCTCCCGCGCAGGCTTGAGACAGGACACGATCGCCAGTCTCTGTCTGTCTGTTCTGGGCGACAGGGGCTCCGGAGTCCCCGAGCAGGGTTGCCGGGGATAGTGGAGTGGGGCACCTGGCGCCTGGGTCCCGAGCCCTGGCGTCCAGCACTTCCCTAGTCGGCGGCCCTGGCTCCTGTCCTCACTTCCTTCCCTTTTTGGCTCCTGCTGTCGGGCGGGCGGACGCGGGGAGGGGGAAGCGGAAAGGGCGGGAGAGCCCGGGAACCCGGCAGGGTTAGGGAGGGGGGGGGCGCGGAAAAGCTCGGGAGGGGACTCGGTCGAGGGCCAGAGACCGACCAGGACAGAGGGCCAGGACCCGCGCGCAGCCTCTCACCCCTCCCGACAGGTCAGAGCCAGAGCCCCGGGTGACCCTGCCCATCCCGCACTTATGATCCCCCTAATCCATAACGGGCACTGAGGATCCCGGTTTCCCACTCCCGTGTGCTCCCTCCCCCCAGCCTTCCTGAGGGACCCCCACCCCGGTCCCTTTCCCTGCCCGTGATCCCCACGCTCGTGTCCCCCACGCCCGCCTGACTCCACCCCACCCCACCCGTCTCTCCCCAGGCGCCCCCATGGCTTGACCCCGCTGATTCCTTCACTCGGCCATGCTCCCGCGGCCCCTGCGGCTGCTTTTGGACACGAACCCCCCCGGGGGAGTCGTGCTAAGCAGCTTCCGGAGCCGAGACCCCGAAGAGGGTGGGGACCCAGGTGGCCGGGCCGTGGGCGGGGGGCAGGAGGAAGAGGATGAGGAAGAAGAAGAGGTGAGACGCGGGTGGTGGGAGGCAAGGCATTAAATATTTCTGAGGCTCTCCTCCTTCTGGTGTCTCTGGGTCCCTCGGTCTCTTCCGCCCTGCCTCGCTCACATCCGGACCTCTGTCTGGGTATCTGGCCGCGGGTCCTGGTGTCTCTGTAGTCCTCCCTGTTCGTCTGACTCGGGACCCGCCTGCAGGAACCTACTTAGTTCCTGCCTGGAATGTCTGGCTGGCTGTGCCTGCGGGGCTCAGGCCCTTCTTGCCCACGCCTGCCACAGAGAGCTGCCTCTGGGCGGTGTGTCTGGGTCCCTAGCTCCCTCCTGGTTTTTGTTTGGCGGGGAGGGGTTTGTTTCCACGGTAACCAGCTCCTCAGCCTCTAGGATTGGGGAGGGAACCCTCAGATTTCGCCGCCCATTCCCCCACCCCCTGGTGCCGGATTGAGGGCAGCAAGCCAAGAGGTACTGGCACCTGGAGAGATGATCCCAGGATAGGTGGACAGTGGTCATCTTCGTTCTTAGGGACTGATAGTTGTGGCCAGCAGCAGGACGTGGGGCTTCAGGAGGGTCCAGAAGTTAGATTCGGAACCCAAGAGGCCCCGGATTCCTGGGTCCCGACATTAATAGTAAAGTTAGGGTGACTGGCAAGGCTGGTTTTTCGGGATCAGTCGGGGGAGGGGCTAGGGCCACATGACTATGAGTCCTACCGCTCCCCCCCATCACTCTTACTTCCCCTTCTTCTTGTAACTGGGATTGGAGCCGCCACCTTCAGGGGGTCCCCAGTCTGAGATTTAGTGGAAGCTGCATTCGGGAGACCTGGGAAAGGGAGTCTATGAAGAGGGACTAAATTTGGGCTCCTCTGCTTCTGTCAGGGAGGGCGGGGCATGAGACGGCCTGACGGTTCAGCTTCTCTCTGCTTCAGGTCTCTCTGCCTTTGGCTTTGGGCCTCTTGTGGCACCCTGCTCCTGCCCTTTGCACCCCGCTTTTCTGCCGTGTTGGGCTCAGCTGTGGGGGGGAAGGAATTTGGGTGTGTTCCTGCACTCACTGCAACCTCTATTCCACCGAGCTCTGAGGCGGTTGGGGGGGCTGCCTGAGCCCCAGTGGGGGTAGACCTGGGGTCACCAGCACCCACTACCCCTCGTACTCGCTGGTATTGTCCCCCGCCATCGCAGGTGAGGGGTGCAGCGGGAGGAGCAGGGCCTGGGGAACAATGGCTAGGGACCTGACCGGAGGTGCTGGGGAGCTGACTTCCTCTTCCTTGCTTCTCCAGGCTCCTGTGTCTGTCTGGGATGAGGAGGAGGATGGCGCCACCTTTACTGTCACAAGCCGCCAGTATCGGCCTCCTGATCCCTTGGTGAGATCATGACGTTGACTTCTCACCTCTGACCCCTCACCTCTCAGTTCTTTCTTTGATTTCTTTTCCTCTCTTTTTGGCCAGGGCACTGGTTGGATGTCTGGGGTCTAGGACTCTGTGTGGTGTGATTTAAGCCATGTTACCTTGTCCTCTCTGAACCTTAGCCAAAGCGAGCGTGGTCTGGATTACCCCCGACATCTAGCAGTAGGCTTGGGGAGATCAGTGTGCCCCTCCATGTTCTCCAGGCCCCCTTGCCTCCCCCGCGTTCCTCCCGACGCCTCCGTGCTGGCACTCTGGAAGCCTTGGTCAGACACCTGTTGGATGCCAGGACGGCAGGGACTGACGTGACTTTCACTCCAGCCTTGCTGGCCACGCACCGGGCCTTCACCTCCACGCCCGCCCTGTTTGGGCTTGTGACTGACAGGTCAGGGACCGAGGGTTGAGGGGCTCCTGGATGCAGCACCAGGGGGTTGGAAAAGCGGCGTAGGTAGAGCCTCTCCTCATCCCCAGGCTGCAAGCCCTCGAGTTGCATGCTCCTGACGAGCTAGAGAGGACCACAGGGTGAGTGGCCCCTGACTCTACCTCAGTCCCCTCTGAGGAAGCCTAAGTTGGACCTCTGACCCTTGGCTGGTTCCCCTTCTCCCAGGGTAGCCATCTCCGTTCTTTCAACCTGGCTGGCCTCTCACCCTGAGGATTTTGGCTCTGAGGTCAAGGGTCAACTTGACCGGCTTGAGAGCTTCTTGCTTCGGACAGGGTATGCAGCACGGGAGGGTCTTGGGGGGGGCAGTGCTGACCTCATCCGAAACCTTCGGGCCCGGGTAGACCCCCGGGCCCCCGACCTTCCTAAGCCCCTGGCCCTTCCTGGCGATTCCCCTGCTGACCCCACGGATGTCCTGGTGTTCCTCGCTGACCACTTGGCCGAACAGCTGACCCTGCTAGATGCGGTGAGACCTTGACCTTTGACCCTACACTCTCTGACCCCTCACTAACTCTCCTTGGCTCCAGATCCTTTCCTTGCTTCCAATGCTCCTGGATTCCTCTGCCGTCTGCTGCTCTGACCCTCCCTTCCCTCCTCCCTGTGGCTGTCATCCTCCAGCTCTGTGCCCCGCTGGTCCCTGGTCACTCAAGAACCTCAGATCCCTGGTATTGGAAACTTGCCTGGGTTGACTATGAATTTTAACCTATGACCTCCGCCCTGCAGGAGCTGTTTCTCAACGTGATCCCCTCTCAGTGTTTGGGAGGCCTCTGGGGTCACAGGGACCGGCCAGGACACTCCCAGCTCTGCTCATCTGTCCGAGCTACTGTCACCCAGTTCAACAAGGTGGCAGGGGCAGTAGTCAGCTCTGTCCTGGGGGCCACCTCAATTGGAGAGGGGCCGGGAGACGTGACCGTGAGGCCCCTCCGACCCCCACAGAGGGCCCGGCTCCTGGAGAAGTGGATCCGAGTGGCAGAGGTGAGAAGGAAGAACCCTATGGGGGACTGTGACGTGGAGAGGGGCCCTGAGCCTTGACTCTGTTTCCTGTCCTCACAGGAGTGCCGCCTGCTTCGGAACTTCTCCTCAGTCTACGCCGTTGTGTCTGCTCTGCAGTCCAGCCCTATCCACAGGCTCAGGGCGGCCTGGGGGGAAGCAGCCAGGTGGGAGGCCTGGAGCGCCTGAGGCCTGGAGCGCAGCTAAGCCAGGCCTGTGCTCAGACTGCTCTTCCTCCCTAGGGACAGCCTCAGAGTCTTTTCCAGCCTGTGCCAGGTTTTCTCAGAGGAAGATAATTATTCCCAGAGCAGGGAGCTCCTCCTGCAGGTGAGGCCGGTTTGCTCTCCCTACCTCTGCACCTGCTCCCCACTCCCAGTCACCTCGTTCCTGTCACCACCAGGAAGTGAAGCTGCAGCCCCCTATGGAGACACACTCCAAGAAGGCACCAAGGTCTGGCTCCAGGGGTGGGGTGAGTGACCTGAGGGGCTGGGACGGGAGGCTCTCCTGGTTCTGTGAAGGGAAGGGAGGGAAGGGACGTATCCTGACGGGAGTCTGACCCTGACCTCTCTGCAGGGTGTGGTTCCATATCTTGGGACCTTCCTGAAGGACCTCGTGATGCTGAATGCCGCCTCCAAGGACGAGTTGGAGGTCAGCGGGGTGTGTGTGTGTGTGTGTGTGTTTGCGAGAGGTCCGTCCTGGAAGGCTTAACAAGGGCACCTAGGGGTCAGACAGACACCCTTCCACTGACAGACAGACAGGCTACAAGACAGAAGCAGCAGAGTGCAGTTTCTGGAGCCAGGTTCTGTTACGGTTCAACCTCTGCACTCCAGTGGTCTGTCGGTGTATGTCTGACTGTCTACGGCCGCCTCTTAATGGGAGGGGCAAATGGATATGTATTTGTCCAGAGCTTAGAGCACACTGGAAACACTGCTGTATCGTTTATTAAATATAGAGCTGCTGAGTAAGTCATGGTGGGAGGGCCCTAGTATGTTCAAGATCCTGGGTTCCACCCTCAGTGCTGTGAACGAAAGAATGCTGAGGCCTCCAGAAAGTTCCGTGTCCTGCCGGGAGCCCCGTTTTCTCATCTAGAAGCTAGACGCTTTCCCTCAGACAGCAACTTAAAGTGTCCAGTGGAGCTGGGCGTCTGCTGTGCACTCGGGGCAGACGCAGGCAGATCTCTATGACTTCAAGGCTAGTCTCCTCTACATAGTGAGTTCTAGACCAGCCAAGGCTCCACACAGTGAGACCCCGTCTCAAAAAAAAGTCAAGTGAGGCTAAGAGTTTGGGTCTGAGATGGGCGTGGGGACAGGGATGGAACCCAGGGTCTGAGTGGCTCATGCACTGGCTGTCTGGGGACGGGGGTGTTCTCTCTGGTGCCCGAGCAGGGCCATCATTTCGTCCCTTACTGCCCCTGCAGAATGGCTACATCAATTTTGACAAGCGGAGGAAGGTGAGTGGACTGGGGCTGGACGCTGGGCTTCTCTGTCCATGCCCCAGGAAGGGGACGGGGGAGGCAAACTCAGGGGTCCCCGAGTTTTAGCTCCTGCAGTTTGAGGGCTCCTTCCCAGGAGTTTGCTGTCCTTTCTGAGCTGCTACGCCTCCAGAACGAATGTCGTGGCTATGACCTCCGACCTGACCCCGATATCCAGCAATGGCTCCAGGGCCTCCAGCCATTAACTGAAGCTCAGAGGTGACTGGCTGGGTGGTTGTAGGACACGGGCTGGGGGACGTGGGTGTGTGTGTGGTGGTGGCATGTCCTGACCTCTGCCTATGGCTATCCTGTCCAGTCACCGTGTGTCCTGTGAAGTGGAACCACCTGGTACCAGCGACTCTCCTGCTGCGAGGGTGCTCCGGCCGACACTAGTCATCTCACAGTGGACAGAGTAGGGGCACGGCTGGCCGGGAGCTGGTTTCTGGGGGACCTGCCGCTGCCCCTGTCGTTCTCTAATTCCCTGCCTCTCCAGAGTCCTGGGCTCTGTTGGAGGCCCCACTCCTCTGGTGTCCTGGGATCGGCCCAGTGTTGGGGGAGATGAGGTACCTGGAACCCCTGCTCCCCTGCTGACTCGGCTGGCCCAGGTGAGTCCGCTCCTAACTCTGACTACGCTAAGGCATTTCTCTTTCGCCTCCTTCCCTTCTGACTTGACCTGTTTGTCCCTAGCACATGAAGTGGCCATCTGTCTCCTCTCTGGACTCTGCCCTGGAAAGCAGCCCATCCATGCACAGTCCTGCTGACCCCAGCCACCTCTCCCCCCCAGCCTCCTCCCCTAGGCCTTCTCGAGGTCACCGCCGCTCAGCCTCCTGTGGATCTCCACTGAGTGGGGGGACAGGAGAAGGGGCTTCTAGGGGTTCTGGATATGGGGGAGGGGCATCTGGACCAGGGTCCTCTGATTGCCGAATTATCCGAGTTCAGATGGAGCTGGGGGAAGATGGCAGCATCTACAAGAGCATCTTGGTGAGAGCCTGGGGCTGGGCAGGGTGGGAGGACCCTGCCATGTCAGACATTTGTGTCATCTTGGGTTTGGGCAGCCAGGACTCAACTGTGACTTCTGTGGGACTCCTTAGAGCAGCTGTTTGGTTGATGGCATTAGCGGGCCACTCCCTGGGTTCTGGGGGCTGCACTACACCTTTAGAGCCAACGGTTTTCCCGCATGCTTGTTGTACTGGGCACCGTGTGGGCCGCTTTACCGGGCACTGGCAACCACCATACTGGGTTTCCTGTTCATTTCAACTCTTTTGGCTGGGTTGGAAGGATAGGAAATCAGCTGTCATGTGTACTTATTGCTCTTCTGGTCTCTTGCAAGGTGACAAGCCAGGACAAGGCTCCAAGTGTCATTAGTCGTGTCCTTAAGAAAAACAATCGTGATTCTGCAGTGGCTTCAGAGTTTGAGCTGGTGCAGCTGCTGCCCGGGGAGCGAGGTGAGCAGCCAGGGGAGGACAGTGGAGGGTGTGTTCTCACCGGGCCCCGGGGAAGCCGTGAATGCCTGACCCCCTCTGCACCCACAGAGCTAACACCCCCTCTGCACCCACAGAGCTAACACCCCCTCTGCATCCACAGAGCTAACACCCCCTCTGCACCCACAGAGCTAACCATCCCACACTCGGCTAACGTCTTCTACGCTATGGATGGTGCATCTCACGATTTCGTCCTGCGGCAGCGCAGACGGTCCTCTGCTGCCACACCGGGCTCCCACGCCGGCCCCTCTGCCTCAGGAACTCCCCCAAGCGAGGGAGGAGGGGGCTCCTTTCCCAGGATTAAGGCCACAGGGAGGAAGATTGCGCGGGCCCTGTTCTGAGGACGACGTCCTGTTGGTTTACAGAAGTCATAGTGCTTGCACCAGGTGTGAGCAGCCACCAATGGCGGCCACTACACCCGGCGGAAATCCCGGAAGGTGGCCAGCAGCCCTGGGACAGTGAAGTGCGCTTGTTTACCAAACCACCTCGAAAGCCAGCCCCGTGGGACCGGTGACCATATAACCAAATTGGGTCCCTGCACATAGCGTCCTCCTGGGGAATGTGGCGTCCTGTCAGTGCTGGGAAGAGTATACTCCTGCCACACGCTAGCCTGTGAAGGGCCAAGGAGAGGCCTAGAGGCTGAGCCCAGGGTGGAGGACGATGACAGGACTTTCTCGTCCCACGCTGGGGGTTCTTGTCACTGTGACAACACTAAGATAATAAACCAAACACTACCTGATTCCGTCCCTGTCCTTCAGTGCACAGAGCTGGACACGAGGACTGGGGAGTGGGTCGGAAGGCACAGGACAAGGGCCAGCAGTGCCACTCCCAGAGGTCCCCAGCATGGCTCAGTGTTCACGGGCTTGGCAGGATGCACAAGGCTCTGGTGACAGTTAACAGGGTGATGCCCTCACTCCCGGCCCCTTCATAGGCTTGGCTTTCTCTTGCTACAGACCCTAAGAGGCCAGGGGTTCCTGAGGGACAGCGGTCACTGCAGATGTCCCTCAAGGCGGAGTTGTAAGAGATAATTAGGACAAAGAAGTTAAAGAACAACTTTGTGGATACGACACATAAATCGGGAGAACTTCAGATTAGTTAAGTTACATTCAGTCAGGTGCTGGTGGCGCACACCTTTAATCCCAGCACTCGGGAGGCAGAGGCAGAGGCAGGTGGGTCTCTGTGATTTTGAAGCCAGCCTGGTCTACAGAGTGAGTTCCAGGATTGCTAGGATTATACAGAGAATCCTTATCTCAAAACAAAAAACAACAAAAAAAGTTAGATTCAAAGCAATGCTAAGAAGACAGGTGAAGACAAGCTAATTGCTCTAGGGCTGTCTGGGGCTGAGTGACCACATCCTATCCCGGGTTCTCAGGCCGGAGAACTCGTTCTCAACAACACGCCGCACTGCATCTTCGGGTTAGACCCCGTGTCTTAGGGAAGGGGAGATGACGGGCTGCACAAACAGGCAAGACACCGCTGAGACATTTCAGACTTCAAACTGAAGGCGCACAGGCAAGACCCTGCGTTTAGTTCTCAGCACCAGGGAAACGAGACACCAGAACTGCCACAGATTCCAGCGGCAAGACCTTGGCAGAATGACTTGCTTTTGTTTACATTTTATTGGCTATTCTAGTGGGGACCCTGGAGCTGCCTCACCCCTCCCTCCCCTCCCCCTGCCATGGGGGTCAGGCCTTCCCAGGAGCCTTTGCTGCCTGGGCTCGCTGGAACTCCTGCTGCAGCTGAGCGAGGGTTTCCCTCTGCTGCTCCGACTGTCGCTCAAGGTCCCGAAGCTGCGATTCGTAGCGCTTACTGAGGAGGGGAGAAGGGACACGCAGAAAGGAGAAATTAGTGGGGCTCATTGCTGAGTGGCAAAGGGTGACTGGTGGTGAGGTTTGTGGGATGGAGCGGGGAGTGCTAAGGGAAAGAATGGGCTGATGAGATGAACCAGTGCGGAGGTTGGGCCGGTTTCCTCCGAGGCTGACACCTCAGTTCAATCTCCAGAACCCACACGGCAGGAAAGAGGACAGATTCCCGCACCTTGTCCTCTGACTATACATGAGTTGCCATGACACATGTGCCCCCCCCCAAATGTAATACAAAAAGAAAGGCTGAGATGGTGGCTCCTTTAAGCCGGTCCCTCGCAAGGTGACTGAGGCCAGCTTGGTCTAAGTAGTGACTTCCAGGTTTGCCAATACTCTATGGCGAGACCCTGTCTCAGGGAGGAGTAAAGGAGAGGAGGGCTTGGGAAATGGATAAGCGGGGGCGGCTGTGGAGGACTACCCAGCCCGGGCTCAACACTTCTGCGCTGAAGTGCCAGCGCAGGGCGCGCAGGGCGGCGAGGCACTTACATTTCCGCTGTGATGTAGTCCAGCCTCTTCCCCACCGTGGCCCGAGCCTCCCCTAGCTCCTGTTTGACAAGCACGGGTCCCAGCAGCTTAAAGACGACGTTGGATCCATCCAGCAAGGCCAGTTCCTGAAGACAGGATGGGAGGGGTTATGGGATAACGGTGCCCAGCAGAGCTGCTCCTGAAGACAGGATGGGAGGGGTTATGGGATAACGGTGCCCAGCAGAGCTGCTCCTGAAGACAGGATGGGAGGGGTTATGGGATAACCGTGCCCAGCAGAGCTGCTCCTGGCCCCAGCGTCCCGGGTCCTCACCTCTTTCACGATGTTGTTCTCTGTTAGCTGGGCCTCAAGCTTCTGCCTCCCTGACATGGACTTACTCAAGTCTGAGGTGGGGAGAGGAAATGCATGATTAAAAACAGCGAACGGAGCCAGGAGGCCGAGGCTCGCGAGGGGCACGAGGCTCCCTCCCACTGCGGGGTGCTTGAGCTGAGAGCGGAAAGGGGCAAGACCACGCCAGGCCTGCTCTTACCCTTCTGCAGCTGTTGGTATTTCTCCACTTCTCCCTGCAGCTTCTTCTGGATCAGCTCAGCCATGGTGAAGGTGAGAGCCTACGGGGCGGGGGGCGCCGGCTCTCAAGCGATGGAAGGCACCTGGGCTCCGCTTTCTGGCCCTGCGGAGGGACAGCACTTTCTGTGGGCGGCTCTCTGAGGCACCGCAGCCTTTCCTCGTCCAGAGCAGCCACTGCCTAGGAACGGGAGAGCGAAAGCAGACCCCGAATTCTCCAAGCCAAGCCCTAACCTCCTCACGTTAGACCCACTGTCTTGACAAACCCGGAAGTAAACAAGGCATGCCGGGAGAAAGACGGCGCCGGAAGTCGCATTCTGATACATGCCGGGAAATGTAGTTCTAACTTGTGTGACAAGCGTTCTACCCGCGAGGTTTTAGGCAAGAGATAGAAGTCAATCTGTCAAAAAAGAACTCACCGTTACCAGGATTCTGGACCCCGACTTGTCTGTAAATCATCATTCTATCAGAAGCTGCCCTTCGGGCGAGGCTACCGGCTCCAAGAGGCTCGCGCAGGTTTGCCCTCACTCAAGATGGCGCTAGAGGCTTCCGATCCCGTACGGCGATGATTGGATGAAGGCCGGAAGTTTCTTAGCTGTGGGAAGGCTGAGAGGAGTTCTGCACGTGGGTCGTTGTTTCGCGTCGCTCACCGAGATGGAGACAGCCCCCAAGCCGGGCAGGGGTGTCCCACCCAAGAAGGACAACCCTCAGGCCAAGAGGAAGGTAGCGGCTTGGGTGGGGGACGGCGGGCGCCATGGGGCTCGGGCTCCGGGTCGGGCTGCGAGTGCGAGCGCTCCTCCTCTGCCCCTAGAAACCGCGGCGGTACTGGGAGGAGGAGGCCACCCCGGCCGCCGCCCCCGCGGGGCCGCCTCGCAAGAAGGCCAGGGCTCGGGAGCCACGACCCCCGAGGTCCAAGGGCGTGCGCGGCGCCCCGAAGTCTCGCTTCGGCCGGAAGCCCCAGGCCCCCAAGAACGCCTCGGACCGGAAGAAGGCGCGGCGGACCCTGTCTGGGGTGAGCCTGGGAGCGACGGGGCAGGGGGCAGAGCGGGTGAGAGGAACCCGGTCGATCGGAACCTGCCCCTTGCCTCCCTTGCCCTCGCCAGGCCCAGGACCCGTTCCCAGGACCCGCCCCCGCGCCCGCCGAGGTGGCCCGGAAGTTCTGTCGCATTGACAAGTCCAAGAAGGTGAGGACGGGTCGGACTGCGGGGCGGGATTGCAAGGCGGCTGGGCTGGTGGCCGGGCTGGTGGCCTTGCTGGGGCCCCGCGGGTGCACAGCGGCTCTTCCAACCCTGTCGACAATTCCCTAGCTTCCCCATTCGAAGCCGAAAACCCGCAGCAAACTTGAGACGGCGGAAGCGCAGGAGGAGGAGGCGAGCGTCAGAGCTGCCCGGGCCGAGCTGCTGCTTGCTGAGGAACCTGGGTGAGTGGTCCCGGACCCGCGCTCTCCCACCCTGTCTTTCTGGGACTTCGATTTTGCGATTTCGTGTTTGGATGCCAGCTTCATGCTGGAGAGCGTCCCCGTCGTCCTAACTGCCTTTCAGGTTCCTGGAAGGAGAAGATGGCGAAGACACGGCCAAGATACTGCAGACAGACATCGTGGAGGCTGTGGACATCGCAAGCGCTGCCAAGGTGAGCCTGCGGCGGGAGAGCGGCCCAGGAGAGCGCCTGGCCGCCTTCCTCCGTTCATTTTCTTTCCCACCCTCTCCCAGCACTTCGACCTGAACCTGAGGCAGTTTGGACCCTACAGACTGAACTACTCCCGAACAGGGAGGTAAGGTTGAGTTCCAATGGCTCGTCCCTCTTTCTGGAGAAGGACTTAGCTGTTTGTGTGTGTGCGCGGGTGTGCACACAGAGGCCAGAAGAGAACAGACTTTCTCTGTAGCTTTGGAGCCTGTCCTCGATCTGCTCTGTAGACCAGGCTGGCCTCGAACTCACAGAGATCCGTCTGCCTCTGCCTCCCGGGTGCTGGGATAAAAGGTGTGCGCCACCATGGCCTGGCAGGGCTTGTGTTTTCTTAACCAGGAAGCCGTCAGGTTCCCTGTGGTCATCCTGTCTTCCTTTCCTTTGGGGCTGGGGTTATAGGCATGTCCAGGACACCCAGATTGCTCCGTGGGCGCAGTCCCAGCTCGGTTCTGTCTCTCTGTGCTGCCTCCCAGACCTCCCCTGTCCCCTTTTTAGGGAAGAAAGGTTGATTCTGGCCTGTAGGTCTGGGGGGTGCTGTCTATCGTGGTAGGGGATCATCACAGCGTGAGCTGGAGGGAGCTGAACTCTTTGGAACCCACGCCCTCGTGTGTGCCTGCAAACCTGCAAAGCACACGCTTGACTGCTGAGCCACGCCCACCCTCGGCCGCTCAGCTTCCAGTGTGTGTGCCTGTTCACTTGGTCTTACCTGCACATGGGCGGGTGTGTGTGTGATTTCCAGAGGTCAGTGTGGCGTCGTCCTGTGTTGCTTTCCAGTTTCTGTCCTGTTTATTTTATTGGTGGGTATGGCGGCGCTGGAGTGGTTTCTCTCCCTCTGCCTGTGTCCAGGAGCTTGTTGGCCCCTGGACTGTGTCCAGCCTGTGTGTGGGTCTGGAGTTCACACTCGGGTCTGTGTCCAGCCTGTGTGTGGGTCTGGAGTTCACACTCGGGTCACCGGGCTCACACAGCAAGTGCTTCCAGCCACTGAGCCTTCTCGCTGGACCTCCTCTTTAGTTTTTAGGGTTTCTGAGTTTTTATTTACATATGTCAGTGTTCC
>JAQHUG010000229.1:338264-348860 GCA_028555095.1 Dicrostonyx torquatus | reverse complement strand
GTAAGCCACCACCTTGTGGTGACACACAGATTTCTAAATATGGGTTAGACTAATATGTATAAGAGGTTAAAACTAATGGGCCAGGCAGTAATTTAATTAATACAATTTTTGTGTGGTTATTTTGGATGTAAGCCAGTCTGCCAGCACCGGGAGCCGGGCAGGGCAAAGGGTCACGCTCCTCTCAGGTGCTGGGAACACAACCCGCACCCCCTCACTTACAACAGTAGGGGACTGTGTCTGACTGTGGTCTGAGAATGGAAGGTAGGGGACGGTGTCTGACCATGGTCTGAGAATGGTTAGGGGGACTGTGTCTGACCACGGTCTCAGAATGTTCAGTAGGGGACGGGTGTCTGACCGCGGACTGAGAATGGAGGGTAGGGACGGTGTCTGACCATGGTCTGAGAATGGACGGTAGGGACCGTGTCTGACCACAGCCTGAGAATGGACGGTAGGGGACGGTGTCTGACCGTGGTCTGAGAATGGACATTAGGGACAGTGTCTGACCGCGGTCTGAGAATGGACGGTAGGGGACGGTGTCTGACCACAGTCTGAGAATGGTAAGGAGGAGACAGGTGTCTGACTACGGTCTCAGAATGGTCAGTAGGGTACGGGAGTCTCCAAAGTAAGGAGCCATGTCTATGAAGTTCTTGGTTATACAGGGGCAGGGGAGCTGGGAAGAGGCTGCATATCTGAGAAGTCTGAGAGAAAGGAAGCCAGGAGGCGACTTAGAGAGAAGCCGCTAGGGATGAGTGAGGGTTGACTGCTTGCTGGAAGGTGGGCTTCTCCTCAGTGTCTCACTGGCTCCTCCCTACTTCTCTACCTCAGATTTCCTCGGGCCTCGGGCAAGACCCGCTGGCCTGCTGCACGGCCTGGGCATTGTTGGATTAAGGGGATGCAGCTGGGCATGGTGGTGCAAGCCTTTGATACCAGCACTCAGGAGGCAGAGGTAGGCAGCTCTCTGTGAGTTCAAAGATAGCCTGATCAGCCAGCCAGGGTGGCATAGCGAGGCCCTATCTAAACAAAACAAAGGGGTGGGACTCCCAGATGGACACTGAAGAATGGGGCTGCATTGGGGGGGTAAGAGAGCATCCTGAACCTCTGTGGGACAATGGTGGCCCATCAACAGGTCAGTGGTACTCAAGGGGGCTAGAGAATGGGTGAGCCGTAATTGTCGGTGCCAAGGATCACACAAGAAAATCCAAGGGATCCAAGGGAGCCCACCCAGTCCTGCCTGCAGCATCGTGAGGCCCTGGGGGAAGATAGGGCAGAGGTTGCATTCACTGTGCTGCAGAAAGCCTGTCCCTAAAACCCTAGACTCCTCTGGGACTCCAGACCCCAAGGCCACAACTGGTTCTCACAGCCCCCTTTTCTTTTTGGACATCAGTAGTGATGGAATGTTTCCCTTCAAACATCACGGATGTCTTCTTGGTGGCCAGACCGACTTTACCGTGGAGACCTGGCTTTGCACCTCCTGCGGGTTAACTGGATTTGACTGGGCCCATGGGGTTGTGTAGAATATTTGGAAAGTCTGCCCCTTCATCCTCTCCTCCAGCTTCTCAGACTGTCCCTAGTTCCCTTGTCTTCTGGTTTTTGGAGCTCGGGTGTAACTAGTCCAGGCTGGCCCAGAACTCATCATGTAGACCAGGCTGGTTTCAAGGCTGTGGCAATCCTTCTGGCTCTGCCAACAAGATCCTGGGATTACAGGAACTCGAGACCATGGCTGGCTCCTCCCTCTTTTCATTTCTATTGTATAAGTGGGGGGTGGGGAGCTTTGCCATCACCTCCCTATTTCTGTCACTTATTTCCTGTTTGTTTTAGGCTTTCCCAAATAAAACACTGTGTAGCCTTGGCTGGTCTGGAGCTCCCTCTGTAGACCAGGCTGCCCTCAAACTTGCAGAGACCCACCTGCCTCTGTCACCCGAGTTCTGGAATTAAAGGCGTGTGCCACCACACCCCGTTGATTTGTGTGTGTGTGCGTGTTTCGACTGCGCAAGTCTGGACTGCAGAGGCCAGAAAAGGGCTTCAGACCTCCTGAAA
Organism: Dicrostonyx torquatus; assembly: GCA_028555095.1. Classification (NCBI taxonomy): domain Eukaryota; kingdom Metazoa; phylum Chordata; class Mammalia; order Rodentia; family Cricetidae; genus Dicrostonyx; species Dicrostonyx torquatus. Next base: position 346,823 of record JAQHUG010000229.1, on the reverse strand, counting down.
CTGGAGTTACAGATGGTGGTGAGCCACCATGTGGATGCTGGGAATCAAACTCAGGTCCTCTGCAAGAGCAGCCTGTGCCCTTAACCGATGAGCCACGTCTCCGGCTATCCCTCCCCCGTTTATTACACACCCTTGATAGACACACACACAGAGGACTGTCGCTTTCAAAGAAGTGAGCAAATTTGTTGTTGGTAGGAGGGTGGGGAGGGGGCCGTGTTCACCTCCCTGTCACCTGCAGGATGGGCAGTGAGGGTCAATAGAAAAGGCAGTAGTGGGCATGGGTCCGTGCTGTACAATATAGAAGAATCTGATATAGATACTTTGTATAAAAGCCGTTTGTCCTTGCTTGTGTCCTCTTGCTGTCTGGCTGGGAGGCATTGGGAGATGAAGCTGGCAGGGTGAGCAGGGAACACAGGGACACCCTGTGGTCCCCACCTTCTGGCTGTCCCCTTGTGAAGTCATTTTGGGTCCTTAGTGGGGGCATAGCAGAGCTCTAACGGCCTGGACACCTTCCAGAACTTCTCATTCACGAGCTCCAAGGTCAGCGAGCCGTTCAGCGTCTAGAGAGGGGGAGAGAGGCAGGGGGAGGGAAGTTGGGAAAGGAAATGGACGAGAGACAAGGGAAGAGGAAAGAAGAGGGGGGGGAAGGGTGTGGGGGGGGGAACCAGAGCCCACAGAGAGGGACAGAGCACGCCTGCGACGCTGGGGGACAGGACGTGCTCACCGTGAACGCTCCACCCCCAGGTGCTATGTAGATGGTGTATTGCTTCTCGCTGACACCTTCCAGGCTGGGCAGGGCGGGCTCCTCGGGACCTTCTCCTCCGGCAACCCCACTCTCCCCACCACCCCCATCAGGTCCGCCTGTGTCCGAGGCACCCCCACCAGGCCCTCCAGGCTCTATGGTTTCCTGTTGCTGCCTCCGCTCCAGGGCAATGCGCAGGGCCAAGTACTTGGAGAGATGATCCACCGTGGCGTTCCCAGTGGTTTTCACGTACCTGGAGGCCAGAGGCAGAGATGTGAGGGCAACAGAGTCCTCGAATGGACAACGTCCTCCAAAAGGCCCGGCTGGAGATACAGGTACCCCAGGCTGGCCTCTAGCTTGCTATGTAGCTGAAGGTGACCTTAAGCTTCTCATGCCCCTGCCTCTGGGATTATGGGTGCACACCACCACCCTTGTTTATGTGGTGCTGGAGGAGACACTTGGGGGGTCCCACGCCTGTTTGACAAGCATGCTACCAACTGAACTAGAGCCCAGGCCTGAAGCCCCCTCCTGATGCAGAGTCCGGAACTCAGGCAGGCTCCTCACCTAGTCTGGCAGTACTCTCCCTTCTCCACGAGCAGGGGGTGGGGCCGGAACACAAGCTCAATCTCGCCACCGGGCTCTGGAGGACTGGGAGCCCCAGGAGGGCTGGGGGGGCCCAGGGTTCCCCCTCCCAGGGTGCCGCCCCGGTCACCAGAGTCTTCAGAACCAGCACCCCCGCATACCCCCCCAGCAGCACCGCCTCCTGTCCCTACACTGCTGCCCCCTGCGCCCCCTCCACGGGGTCGCTTGGGAGCAGGGCCTGGAGTGGAGTCAGGAGCGGAGTCAGAGCTTACGTCCTCCCCATCCCCTTCTCCCTCCCCAGGTTCTCCTTCCCCCCCACTCATGGTGGTGGTCTGATCCGAGCCGGGCATCGGCCGCCTTACACGCTGGGCCCTGTAGAAATAAACAGTCCGGGTTAGAGAGAGCAGAACTCAGGTCCCCTAGGTGTTAAACTTCAGACGACTCTGAGGCCATGGAAATCCTAGTGGTGATGTTGATGTTGCGTGTTTACCAGTCGCTAACGGTACGGTGTACCAAGCATAAGTGTTTATCTCTATCTGAGGATTGAAGAAACAGGGAGGACTAGACCGGTTAGCCTGTCTGAGAACACAGGCACTCGCCCTTGGATCAGCCCAAAGGCAGTTGCCTGGCAGCTGGAAGAGTGCAGGCGACCAGACCCCTACTAGACCTCATCACAGCTCACACCTGACTCAAGACCCCCAGGCAATACGGTCTCCAGACCTCCACACCTGTGCATGGCCTGCATCCGAAGCCCCTCCTCGATACTGGAGCTCAGCGCCTGCTGGTTGTGCAGGCGGCTGAGGCGGATGAGCACCCGGTCCTGATGGGCCTCGTATTCTTCCCGGCTAGGGTAGATTTTGGAGATCAGGGCATCGAAGTTGGGGTCTGGCCGCAGGGACCGCTTGGATACCAGCTTTTTCCGGCAGGTAGGGCACTCCTTGTTCCTGGGTTGGGAGAGAGGAAGCTCAGTTGCCATCACGGATGCCCCCTCCCCCCCTTACCCACTGCAAGCGCGTCCCTCCCGTTACCCGCTCCGCAGGGCAGTGACGATGCAGTCAGAGCAGAATCTGTGGAGGCACTCCTTGGTGGTCATCGTGTTCTTCAGCATGTCCAGGCAGATGGGACACATGAGCTCCGAATGCAATGACCGAGGCGAGACCGCTATCTCTGTCCCGTCCATGATGGCTTCCTGGGCCATTAGCAGGTAGCGGAGGGTTTGGAGAAAGGAATTTTAGAACCCGGACAGCCATGCTGGCCAACTGAGGAAGATGGGAATTCTGGGATGGAGGAGACCAAGGACTTGGAAATTACCCAGAAGGGATGAGGACTCATTCACAAGGAGTTTGGAAACAGAAGGAGCAGGCGTTTGGTGAGATGCTAGGATTAGTTGGCCATGGCACAGGTCTACCGCTTGGCGAATATTTATTCAACAAACTTCTTTTTGTTTGCTTTTTGGGGGTCTCACTATGTGTGACTCTGGCTGTCCTGGGTTCACTATGGAAAACCAGGCTGACCTCAAACTTAGAGATCCACCTGCCTCTGCTTCTGCAGAGCGCCACCACCCCCAGCCTCAACAGGCGCTCTTAAAACTCTAAGAGCGAGACTACCTATACTAGAATTTCAGGGCGCCTGTTGAAACAGATTTCAATGTCCCACTGCACCCAGTCAGAACACTGGAGAGTTAGCCTTAAACTCGTAGGACGAGTCTGTGTTCACGGACATGTGGGACATGTGCGTGCTGAGAGAGAAGGGAACTTCTGGCGTCTGTTTACCGTGCTCCAATTAACGCAGCAGTATCTGCTGTACCTCTCTGACGTGGCTGTTTGGAGGGGCTAAATCGGATTAAACGAGGTAAGTGTAGAAGTGTTTTGAAAAGATGAAAGGTGATTCAAACGCAGAGTCGGGCAAAGAATAGTGTGAAGGGGGGAGGGGGAGAGCTGGCGGGAGGGGGTGAATTGGGACTGGAAGATCCCTGTCACCTGCGGGGTCCGGTGCAGCTCGTAGAGACTCAGTTCCCACGTTTTGCTGGCATTCTGGGCATTCGCCGGCGTCGTCATGGTGACGGGGCGCGGACCCCCTCCAAGCTGGGCTCCGCCGAGAGAAGTCTGCGGAGGGGGGGGAGGGGACGCTGTCGGGGCCGCCCCTCTGCAGACCCCGCCCCCGGAGCCCTGTGCGCGCGCCCCGCGGCCCCTCACCCGGCTCCGGCCGTCGCGCTGCCCCGCCGCGGGCCTCTCCCCGGGGAACCCCGGGCTGGGCTGCCCTGGTCCGCTCGGTCCGCAGCTGCCACTCACGCCACGGCTCTCCCTGCCGCCGCCGCCACCGCTGCCGCCATGGCCCGGGCGCTGAGGCCCGACGTCACTTCCGCCCTCCCTTCATCCCACCCCCGCGGCGGAGACGTCACCGCCCTCGCGGCGCGCGTGGAGCGTGCCGTGGAACCGGGTTCCCCCTCCCCCGCGGGGCGCGCACGGAGCCGGCCTGGCGGTGGGGGTGCTGGTGCGTGCACGTGGGGAACCCGAGGGCGGAGCTCCCCTCCGCGGCTCGGACGATGATCCCCAGCTTCCCCCAAGCCGGGGCTCGGGATCCCCGGAAAGCCGGCCGCAGCTGCACCTCTGCTGCTGGGCGCGCGCCCTGCGCCCCTAGGGCTGCGGCGGGGTCCCGGGTGTCCGGGTGACCGGCCCGCGCTCCGCCCGGCCTCTCCCCCTCGAGGTTTGGGGGCGGCGGCTCGGGACGTCCAGACGCAACTCTCGGCCGGAGCCAGAGACTCGAGAATTGCGTTTGGACAATCAGGAGCCGCGGCCCGGGGCGGGGAGGGAGGCGCACCGGAGGCACCGGGGATGGAGACGCCACGCGGAAGCGGGGACACCAGATGGGACCCCCGTGGGGGAGTCAGGGAACACACGAGTGAAATGTGTGGCGTGAGAAAGTGGGCAGAGCCTCTCTGGGACTCGGAGTGAAGGAAGCGGACGGAGAGGAGAGCGAAGAGGAAAGAGCCGGGCCATCCCGGTTGAGGGCAGGGAATGAGGAGCACGGAGGAAGAGACCGTGACGGGCGTTCTGTCCCCCGACAGCCTGCGCTGCGGCTGCCAGGGGGTGGCCTGTCTCTGAGACAAGTTAGCAGTGGGTCCCCTCACCCCCAACCCCAGTTACCCCCTACTTCCCTGTTCTCTCCTTCAGTCCGTGGCCAGTCCTTATGTGGGCGCCAGAGTCGATAGCGCGGACCCCCTCCCCTTCCTCCTCCTTCTCCCAGCCCCCTCCCTTCTGCTCTCCTCCAGCCCCTTTCATCGGCTAGTCCATTCCCCTAATCCTGGCCCCCTCCCCTAATCCCCCCCATCCGACCCCAGGCCGGCTGCGGCTATTGTAAGGTGGAGAGAAGGGAGGGGAACAGAGAAAGGAGGGGTGGGGGTGGACCACCTGTTCCAAGACCCCCTTCCAAGGCCAGACTGGACACCAGGATGGGGCCAAGAACAGATCACCCTTGGGGGCCATAAGGACCCGGGGAATGGCGGGGGGGGGCATGACTGGTGCTGCAGAACCAATGAAAGGGGGTGGGGACAGAATCCCCTCCCTCTGAAAAGACCCCGAGTGTCACGCACACACAGTGACATACACTCTTTCCTCTCACACCCGGCGGCGGGGGTTGCCCTGGGAGACCAGGCAGTGAAAGGGAGCAATCCTTCGGAAAGGGGAGAGAGGGGGAGGTGGGGAAGGGTCTGAGGGCTTGGACACAAGAACCGGAGGTGGCAGGGAAGAGGATTTGGAATTTATTAGGGTCACAAGCACCCCTGCCGTCCATATTCAGCATGCCTGAGCCACACACTGCCACCCCTTTTGTAGCCTGGGAACTTAGCGTCCTCATCAGCAGGAGGCCAGGCAGTGGTGGGGGAGCGGCGAGCAGCGTCCAGCTTCCACGAGGCAGTTACAAGAAAAGACCTCCTGAGAGGGGCAGAAACATGGGAACAGGTGCATGGGTCACCGGTGAGGTATACGGATAGGCACCCACTTCTGTCCCTTCGGGCTGCAGGGTCCCCTCACTTTCTCGAGGTTCCGTCCCGTCCCGTCCGCCCTCCCCCACGAAGGCCTCATACCAGTGACTTCCACTGAGGCCCCTGTGATGTATCCACTGTCTTCAGATGCCAAGAACGCAACCACATCTGCCACATCTATGGGGACGGCGGGGGAAGGGCAGGCTCACTGCCTTAGATCCGGAGTGGCTATAGTCCCACATAACCCCAATCAATCCCTCTGCGACCTTTTCAAAAATATTACAGATTTAAGGATCCCTTCAAGTCCCCTGCTCAGCCTTCTCCCAGCCCATGCTTACCCTCAGGGTCCCCCATGTGTCCCAACGGGATCATTGCAGTCACCTGTAAGGAAACACTCATGTCGCTGAAAGTTCTCGTTTATGGACTTTTTTTTTCTCTTTTTATTTTCCTCATTAAGTACATGTCTGGAATATTCACCGTTTGCACTGTGCCCAGTAATCTCCCTCCACGGCCTCCTCTGAGTCCCCTCCACCCAGAGCCTACCTTGTCCTTCACCTTCTCTGGCATTTTCTGGGTCATGGGTGTTGTAATGAACCCCGGGAGGACTGAGTTACATCGGATCCCATGTCTGTGGGAGGAAGAATATCCGGATGCTGACCCTGGGAAAGACTGACCCCTCCCTCAGTAGGGTGCCCCCGTTCTGACCCACCGTCCGAGTTCGCGGGCTGCAGTCTGGGTGAGCCCAATCACTCCCGCTTTGGAGGATGCATAGTTTGCTTGTCCAATATTCCCCACCTATGGTGAGTCAGAGACCCAGGGTGAGGCAGGAGTCTTCCCAGTGCCCACGTGGCTAGCTGCCCCGGTCCAACTCAACCTGACCTTTCCTATGATGCTACTGATGTTGATGATGGAACCACGAGAGCCACTGGACACCAAAGCCTGGGCTGCAGCCTGATTGACTAGGAAGGTGCCCTGGCACGAGAGGGTAATGAGCTGGCAAGATCAGCTGGGGTGGCAGCCCTCCTCCAAGTCCTTCCCCAGGCTGGGGGCGGGCACAAGTCACGGGTTCAGAGGTCACCACCTTGAGATTGACAGCTATGACTCTGTCCCAGTCTTCTTCTGACATGTGGAGCAGAAACTTATCGCGTGTGATGCCCGCACAGGACACAACGACAGATGGCGGGCGAGAAAAGCAGGCCTATGGGAGGGAGGGGGGAGTCTGGTACCAAAGACCACAAAGGGCCGGGCCGAGGGCTGTGGGACGCGGTGACTGGTTCACCTGCACTTGCTCCAGCAGGCGCCTGGCTGCGGGGCCCTGCGACACGTCCGCCTGGAAGGCGGCGTGCTTCCCGCGCGGCGCCCCGGCCTCGCTCCCCGAGCCGCCCAGCAGCCGCACGGTGTCCTGTGCCGCTGCCCCGTCCAGGTCGCAGGCGGCCACGGCGGCGCCCTCTTTCGCCAGGCGCACGCTGATCGCGCGGCCGATGCCGCTGCCCGCACCTGAGATGGGGAAGTGGGAAAGACGCGGTAGTGGGAAAGACGAGCGGAGGTCAGAGGTCACGGGGCGCCAAGTTACTGAAACTCAGACAAGAGCGCCAGGGACCCCAGGGATGGCGCTCGCTGACTTGGCCCCGGCACCCCAACCCGCCCTGGGAGGGAACCCCTGAACCTGTGACCAGAGCCAGCGCGGAGCGGAGCCGGAGCTGAGACGCCATGGCGGTTGGGGGCGGGCGGGCCCCGTAGCCCAAGCCAATCCGAGCACATGGGGGCGTGGCGAGGGCCGAACCAGGTCCAATGGAAACCCGTTAGCCACAGGCCTTAGACAGCAGCCACCGCCTCGGACGACTTCCCACTGTGGGGACTTGGGGAATAGGGGGGAGACATCGGGGCCCCACTCCCCCCAAAAGCAAAGACTGCACGCGGGGCAGAAGATCCAAGTACTTTATTTCTGATCATCGTGTCTCCTACCCATTCAAACAGTGATATAAAAGGAATAGAAACAAAAATAAATCAGGTCATGAGATTTTACCAAGGAACGCTCTCCCATTCTGCTACTTCCAAATCAGGACACACGATTGATGTCTACCCCACTCCTGTCTTCTTGAAGCCACCACTAACCAATTCAGAAGGGGTCGGACCTTGGAGGACCCCGTGTGGCATGTTGGTGCTGGGAAAACAAGCAGGGTAGGGACCACCGGGTAGGCTACCGTCATCCCAGTCTTCTTCATGGTCCCTTTATTTCTTACCAACAACATTGTTGGGCAGTGTCCAACACTTTGGTCCCCCTGACCTGTCATACTCTGTATGACTGTCATGACTGTCACACCTTTAAGGCCCCTAACCCAAAGACGACATTCTCCAAGGCTAAAACTCCTTTCTCTGGCGAGTAATGCTGGCCAGGGCTCCCGACTATCTTTATTTGGGAGTCAGGGTGGCACAGATTACCCTGCCCTCACTCGAGGTGGGCAATCAGTACCATCATGACGACTCCCCCCAGCAGGCCCAGCACCTCCAACAGTGACTGTAATGGGGACGCCTCTCTCAAGAGCTCAGGCAACACGGACACGGTTGCTACATAGATAAAACCACCAGCAGTGAACGGCAGAACCCAGCCAGGACCGGCACCTCCTGCCACCTCGCTGCCTACTGCCCCTCCTTCGGTGAGAAGGGCACACGCTGTGCCTGCCAGTGCTCCTACTGCGGTCAGGAGTTGTAGACGCATGGCCTGGTGGGCAGAAGAGAGAAGGCAGGGTCATCGACAGCCAAGGACTAGGTGTGACGGTGGGGATGGCTACGCGGGTGTGCAGGCTTTTGGAAAGGTGGAGGTGGGTAAGGGGCTGGGGCAATGGCTCCATCGATAATCTCTGCACAGCGTTGAGGATAGGAATCTGGACCCCAGGCTCCTGCACAGAAAAGCAAGTGCAGTGGGGGTGCTTGCAATCCTAGCACCAGGAAGCAGAGGCAGGCAGCTGCCTGGGGCTCCCTGGCCAGCAGACAGTCATCCAAGACCCCCAGCCCCAAAAGGTTGAAAAGCACTAGAAAAGTGGAGATGGTGCATGCATGTAATCCCAGCACTCAGGTCTCGAGATCCGCCTGGTCTATAAGAGCAAGTGCCAGCTCCAAGGCTACAGAGAAACCCTGTCTTGAAAAAACAAACAAACATTCCAGCACAGGCTCCTATAAGAGCAAGTGCCAGCTCCAAGGCTACAGAGAAACCCTGTCTTGAAAAAACAAACAAACATTCCAGCACAGGCTC
>JAQHUG010000229.1:324165-338094 GCA_028555095.1 Dicrostonyx torquatus | reverse complement strand
GGGGTCACGGTGCGACAGTACACAGCAGAGGTAAAGGAAACAACCTGCCCCTCCTAAAAGACTTGTCGATGGTAGGACAGCGTGTTAGGAACAAATGACAGGCAGTCGGCACCAACCTGCTTTTTGCTGCATCCAGACTGGACCAAGATGGCAAAGTCCCCAACCTCATGAGGCACTTCATGTAGCAGGACTGTCATTGTGGTCAGGATCCCTAGCCCTCGGCCCCCACGGAAGGAAGCTCCAATGGCCAAACCATCTGTGAAGTTGTGGGCCAAGTCAGCAGCCAGGTTCAGGTATCCAGACACACGCAGGTCTTTTGCAAAGAAACAAGACAAGATTGAAGGCTACCACCACCAGTCCTGGTGCTCTTCATACGTACCCCTTAGAATTGTCTGGACACCAACATCACCCACCCGCCCCTCACCTGAACCTGGTTTTTCTTCCTCTTCAGGGTTCTGAGGTTTCACTGGCCCATCCTTCAGCCCGTTCCCTCCTCTCCTTTTCCGCAATGTCCCTGCTCCCTTTTCTTCCTCCTCTGAGCTGGGCTTATCCTTGGAAGGACACTCTGAGGGAGAGCAGGAGTCGATCAGAGTGGGGACAGAGCCTTCGATGTGTCCTCCATAAGAAGCCTGCTCCACCGTAAGAGCCTACAGCTCTGTGGCAGGCTAGGGAGGCTCACCCTGTCTTCCATGGCCGTGGCTCCCATGTGTGTGGCTCTCTCCGTGCCCGTGGCTGTGTCCATGTCCTCCTTTCACATGTCTCACGAATTTCTCCACCACGAGGAAGGCGACAATCCCACTGAGAACCCACAGCCCCACAGAGAGAATGGGGCCCTGTCCTGGGAGCAGAGGATTTGAAGCATGAGGAGATGTGGACTCCAGACTCCTCCAGAGCAAGAGGGGAAGAACTGGCAGGGGCAGACACTCCCCAGCATCCCGACCGCCATCTCTTTCTCACCACTGTGGGAGTGTCCATGTCCAGGCTGCCCCACGGCGTGGTGAGAATGAGGTTCTGCAGGAAGTAGAAAAAAGGGGAACGCTTGGCACAACGCATGTGCAGTTGAGAACTACTGGAAAATCGGGGTCACAAAAGAACCCCCTTCCCTTCTAGAGAATAAGTCATCCTAAGTTTCTGAGCTAGCGTCGAGTTTACTTACCCAGAGCATGAGGGATGAGGTGCAGGAAGGCATCCCCCAGGAGCCCCCCAGAGGCAAAACTGAGCAGGATCTGGAGCAGGGACCGATGCCTGGGAGAGTTAGACTCCACCGGGATGAGGAAGAGCACGAAGAAGGGAGCCGCAGAGATTAGCACTGTGGCCCCCAAGGCCTGGGGAAGGGGAGTGGCAAGTCACATATGGAGTGTCCCAATGACTAAGAACCGGTCCCTCTTCCCCACGTCCCCCGGGGACTCACATAGGCCCAAAGAGTGACAGTGTCCAGGTGGTGCTTGGCGCCTGGAGCCCCCGTCTCCCTAGAGGCTCCGTGGCTACGTTCATGGGCAAGTCCATGTCCTCTGTGGTGGACGCTATCATGGGAGTGACCGTGGCTATGGCCATGGTGCAAATCCTCATGTAAATGTTCATGGTCGTGACTGTGGGCATGCCCATGCCAGATGCTCTCATGAGTGTGGCCATGGCCATGGGCATGGCTGTGTCCATGGTGGAAATCCTCAGGTGAGTGGCCGTGCCCATGGCCGTGGCCATGGAAGTCCTCTTCCACGTTTTGGTGCGGGTCATCATGACCCCCGTGTCCGGCCACCAGCAGCCCCACAGCTGCCCAGGTCAGTAGTCCCACAGCCACCCAGATGGGGACCCGGAGGCCCTCGGCCATCGCGCTGACCGGAGGGACAGACGAAGACTCTACCTGACGCTCTCCCTAAGCGGGGTCCGCTCTCCCTAAGCGGGGTCCGCTCCCCCGCGCTCGTGCCCTTCCGCCACCTTTGGATGGCTCGCTCCCCTCTCACATTGTCCCCAAGGCGGGTTCCCCCCCGACACCCCAACCGGATGCAGACCCCCCCACCGACACCGCTCTAGCCTGCGATCCGCAACTCCACGGTCTCTCTGGGCCCTCGTCTCTATGACCCACGGTTGGGGCGACGGGGAAAGGCCTGGAAAGCGCCGCAAAGCAGCAGCGGGGAGTCCTCACCGGCTCCGGGATCCTCTCGGTTCTCCGTGTGCTGGGACGTGGCAGTCACGCCTCGAGTTCCCGCGAGATCAGGAAGTTCCTATCGGCCCGCACCCCGCTACCTTTACCAACATGGCGGCGCCCCGCGGACGGCGCGGCCGCGCCCCCAGCGCGCATGCGCACGGCCGGGGTCATCCGAGGGGACGGCGGGAGCGGGAGCTGACGGGCGGGCGGGCGGAGACCGCCTCCCCCGTTCCCACCTCGGCGAAGGGGCGGGAGCTCGCGACGAGACTTCCCGTCCGCACCAAGATGGCGGCCGCCCCGGTGCCGTCACCCCGGTGCCGAGCCGAGCGCGGCGCCTGAGCCCGCTGTCCCCGGCGGCGCTCCCCGAGTCCCCCCCGCCCCCAGCTCAGCCCCCCGCGCGTCCCGGGCGCCTGTCGGGCTCCCCCCACCCTCGGGCCCGGCGTCATGTCTTGGGCGGCTCGTCCGCCCTTCCTCCCGCCGCGACATGCCGCGGGGCAGTGTGGGCCGGTGGGGGTGAGGAAAGAGATGCATTGTGGGGTCGCGTCCCGGTGGCGGCGGCGGCGGCCCTGGCTGGATCCCGCGGCGGCGGCGGCGGCCGGAGAGCAGCAGAGCCCGGAGCCGGAGCCGGGGGAGGCTGGCCGGGACGGGATGGGCGACAGCGGGCGGGGTGAGTGTCCCGTGGGTCCCGGCCGGCGCCCCCCGCGCCCCCTCCCCGCGCGCCCGCCCCCTTGTTTGTAAACACGCGCCCTCGCCCTCCCGAGGCCCAGCGCCCTCCCCCGGGGCGGGGCGCGGCGGGGGAGCTTCCGCCCTCCAGGTGCGGCCGGGCCGGGCCTGCTGCAGGTATCGGGCGTGGGAAGGACACCGGTCCCCTTGGGCTGGAGGACTCCGGGCGTCCGGAGGCTGAGCTTGCGCACCGGGACCGGGGATCTCGGCCCCGAATGTTCTGAGTTGGGAAGAGGGGGGGTCACTGGTCCACCGGCACGTGCTTCCCCACCCCACCCCCGAGGTCAGCCTGGGATGACCCGGGAGTCAACCGCCTTCCCTCGCGTCCGTGAGGAGTGAAATTGTAATTTGGACAGCTTGGTATTTCTGAACTCCGGGGTCGTGGGGTGTGGTGGGTCGGGGAGAATTAAAGTGTCCTTTTGGATGATCAAAAGACTCAACTTTCTCTTCTTGTCTCTCCTGTGTGTCTGCCTGTGTGTACCTCCCTCTCAGATTCCCGAAGCCCAGACAGCTCCTCCCCAAACCCCCTTTCCCAGGGGATCCCCCCTTCTCCTCCCGGCCCCCCTCTTACCCCTTCGGCACCCCCACCTCCAATGCCACCCCCTCCACTGGGCTCCCCCTTCCCAGTCATCAGCTCTTCCATGGGGTCCCCTGGTCTGCCCCCTCCGGCTCCCCCAGGATTCTCCGGGCCTGTCAGCAGTCCTCAGGTGAGAGGTCGCGACCTACTTACAGCCTCTCTGCTTTCACTTCCCTGTTTCCACCTTCTAAGCCCCTCCCTACCATCTTTATGTCAACTTCCCCATGACCCCTTGACCTTTCTGGTTCTCCAATCCTAGCGGCCCTGTGGTCTCAGACCCCTTGCTCTTCCTGAAGTGAACAGTTTTGTTTCGGGGCGTGCTTCTTCCTAGCCCTATTTTGAAAACAAAAACCCTGAGCCCAAAGGGAATGTTTGTGATGTCCTTTTCAGCTCCGAGTGGCTTTTCTGCCCTTTTGGTTCTGTGTGCCCTTCTGGGCGGCTGTGCCGCACACTTACGGAAGGGTGGATATCCATTCTTGGGGTTATGTTCAGGGAAGGCCCTGTCCATTAGACCACAATGTTGCCAGTACCCTCCGGGATGCTTTCCCTGACATCACCCAGAGCTTCCCAAGTGAGCAGTCTGTGACTTCCCTGTTTCCCCATCCCAGATTAACTCCACAGTGTCGCTCCCTGGAGGCGGGTCTGGCCCCCCTGAGGATGTGAAGCCACCGGTCTTAGGGGTCCGGGGCCTGCACTGCCCACCCCCTCCAGGTGGCCCTGGGGCTGGCAAACGGCTGTGTGCAATCTGCGGGGACCGAAGCTCAGGTATGGGGCTCAGCCCAGGTGCAGAGGAGGAAAGAACACAGAGACTTTACCACTGCCTGTGGGCTCCCATGACTGCCTGAGGGTGGCCAGAGCAAGGAGACCTGTGGGACCTTTAGATTCCTATCAGATGCAGGTAGGGGCAGTCAGGGAGAGGGGCTGGTGCGGGGCTCAGGGTGGCTTATCGCACCCTGTGAGCTGCTCTGTGTTTGGGAAGGATTCAGCCTTTGGTCCCCTGTGGGTGGGTCATCTTCACTAGCCTTCCCTGCCACGCTTCTCCCCCTGTAGGCAAACACTATGGCGTCTACAGCTGCGAGGGCTGCAAGGGTTTCTTCAAGCGAACCATCCGGAAGGACCTGACCTACTCCTGCCGCGATAACAAAGACTGCACGGTGGACAAGCGCCAGCGCAACCGCTGTCAGTACTGCCGCTATCAGAAGTGCCTGGCCACTGGCATGAAGAGGGAGGGTAAGGAGCTGCCCCAGCCCCGGGGAGAGCCTCCGTGTCTCTCTCCTCCAGGGGGCGGAGTTTCGTTTCTCTTTCCTGTGCTCCTCAGCTTGGCCCTGGGTACCTCACTCTGTCTCCGAGTTCCTATCAGGGTGAATCCTGTGATGCTAGGGACTCTCCCAGCCTGCTGTGTTACTCCAGGATGGGCCTCAGATCTCTCTCCTCCGCTTCATAAGGCCCTTTCTCGCTTTGATCCTACGTTCTTTCTTTGGTCTCCCAGTCTTTCCTTGAACCCTCCAGGCTCTACCCTGTTAAGCTATAGAAGTCACTGAAGAGGTCAGGACTTGGCATCTCCTCTGAAACTAAGTAAATCTGATTCCTGGAATTTTGGTCCGATCCTTGCTTTAAAGAAGCTGAATCTTGGCTTTTCCAAGGTCACACAGCGGCAGAGTGGCAGGACCAGAGTCAGAACACACCCTCCGAAGACCTGGACCCAGGTCATCAAGATCATGACATCATCTGTAGTGAGCAGAGCATAGGGTTTGCCATCAGGCGTGTCTGGAGTCAAGCGTGTAACTGGTCCTGTATTGCGTGAATTTAGGAGGCTGTGTCTTTAGTCTCGGGTTCCTCATCCTTAAACCTGGGGACAGGAACCCACGAGGCCATTAAGACTTCCAGTACACATTGGCACATTTTTAGCATATCATTGACCCTATTTAAATGCAGATTTTTCTCTGATTCTTTCACCTGTCTATGGCCAGTTGGACCTCTTTATCTGCCTATTTATTTACTTATGTGTGTATTTATTTGTGATGGGGATAGAGCCCTGGGTCTCGTGTGTACTTGGCAGGTGCTCTCACCGGGAGTTTTTTGTTTTCGAGTCACCTCTGGCTGCCATACCCCCAGGGACATCAGGACGGCCTGTGCGGTTCAGACCCTCCTTCCTAGCTGGCTTCCAATTCTGCATTTTTCCCTCCCCACCCCACAGCGGTACAGGAAGAGCGGCAACGGGGGAAAGACAAGGACGGGGATGGGGACGGGGCTGGGGGAGCCCCTGAGGAGATGCCTGTGGACAGGATCCTGGAGGCAGAGCTTGCTGTGGAGCAGAAGAGTGACCAAGGCGTTGAGGGTCCCGGGGGGACCGGGGGTAGCGGCAGCAGCGTGAGTGATGGGTTGATCCCTTTTCCTTCAGGTGGGGGTTGGGCAAGGAGTTCAGGTGTATGTGTTCCACCTCTCCTCTTCCTCCCTTCCTCCCTTCCCCTCTGCACCTTGCCTGGATGGAAGTGAGCCAGGCTTGGTGGCACTTCCCTATAATCCCAACACTTGGAAGACAGAGACAAGTGGATCTCTGTGCGTTCAAGGTCAGCCTGGCCTGCATAGCAAGTTCCAGGCCAGTCAGGAGCACATAGCGAGACCCTGTCTCAAGAAGTCTGTCTCTGATGTGGGGTGAGATCACCTCTGCTCCCGCTGGATCGTCCAGAGCAGAGAGGAACCTAAGTCAGAGATGGGTTCAGCTGAGGCTTGAAGAGGAGCCTGATCAGAGCCGGGTTCTGCCAGGGCTTGCAGGGTTGCAGAGGGAGTGCCACTGCCTCCAGCGGGGATGGTGACTCCGCCCTCCCATGCATCTTGTGGTCTCTGCAGCCGAATGACCCAGTGACTAACATCTGCCAGGCAGCTGACAAGCAGCTGTTCACACTTGTCGAGTGGGCGAAGAGGATCCCACACTTCTCCTCCCTACCTCTGGACGACCAGGTCATATTGCTGCGGGCAGGTCAGTGACCTTGACTCTCTTTGACCTCTTGACATTTGACCCCTCTTTGTCCTGACCTTTGGTGACCCTAGTAGCCTTCTCTTGCATATTCAGGGAGCTTGACTTGCTGACTTGCCCCCTATTTTCTTTGTGCTTTGGATCCCATGACCTGGTGTCTGCCCTCTGGCCCCTAGGCTGGAATGAGCTTCTCATTGCCTCCTTCTCCCATCGGTCCATTGATGTCCGAGATGGCATCCTTCTGGCCACAGGTCTTCACGTGCACAGAAACTCAGCCCATTCTGCAGGCGTGGGAGCCATCTTTGATCGGTCAGTGGCCCTTGGCCAGGCTGTCCTGTAGCTAGAAGGGGTGGGGCAATAGACTGGTCCGTGTCCAAGGCTGGCTGAGCTGTGACCTTTGAGTGACCTGCAGGTCCCTCTCCAGGGTGCTGACAGAGCTAGTGTCCAAAATGCGTGACATGAGGATGGACAAGACAGAGCTTGGCTGCCTGCGGGCAATCATTCTGTTTAATCCAGGTAAGAGGAGGCCACCCAGCCTCTCAGCCCAAGGCCACCCTGGAGCCTCCTCTTTTCCAGCCCCTACCTCCCCCCCCCCAATAAGACCCTCAGCCCAGAAATCTCTTAGCTGACCTTCCCCTTCTGACCGGATCCCACAGACCCAACTGCCCTCAGTTTCCTGAGGGGCATCTTGAGGTCCCCATCTGCACGTCTGTCCTGAGGTCCCCATCTGCACGTCTGTCCTGAGGGCCCCATCTGCACATCAGTCCTGACTTGACTCACCTGCCTTTTTCCTTTTGGTCTTCCTCCTTTACCATCCCAGATGCCAAGGGCCTCTCCAACCCCGGCGAGGTGGAGGTCCTGCGGGAGAAGGTCTACGCATCCCTGGAGACCTACTGCAAGCAGAAGTACCCTGAGCAGCAAGGCCGGTGAGAGGGACTCCTGGGCTGCGGCCCCCCAGAGGGTGAGGCTGGAGTATGTCCAGGGCCTGGCTGGCGCTGGCTCTCACTCCCTCCTGCCCCCACCTCAGGTTCGCCAAGCTGCTGCTACGTCTTCCCGCCCTGCGCTCCATCGGCCTCAAGTGTCTGGAGCACCTGTTTTTCTTCAAGCTCATAGGCGACACCCCCATTGACACCTTCCTCATGGAGATGCTCGAGGCTCCCCACCAGCTAGCCTGAGCCCAGACGCACGTGTGTGCTCCTCAGCAGGGAGAACTGTGGAAGAGGACTTGCGCCTGGGCGGGTGGGAGGGGCCAAGGGCCCAGCCAGAGCCACGGGCAGGCGCGTGGTGCAGCGCAGGGGGGCACTTCTGCAGCCTGCAAGGGATCTGGCCCCTTAGCAGGGTTTGCCTGGTCCCGGAGTCAGAGGGGGCCCCAGATCCCGGTGACGACTACATGTCTACCTTCAGTGGCCTTGAGTCTCCCGTGACGTAGGTGATTGCTCATCCTGGCTCCCTGAGCACAAAGCACTGGCCCTGGTCCTGGGACCCTGCTCCCTTCTCGTCCCGGAGCCAGATGGAGCTCCTCTAGAAAGGGTGTTGTGGGGCAAGCCCCCCAAGCTGATGGTCTTCGGAGCAGGGCTCTGACAGCCCTTCATACCCCCAGCTTGACAGATGGGGGCAGAGAGGGCGCCCGCCTCCTGTAGCTCCCTTTGCGGCACTCTGCAGTCAGGCTGAAGAATAAAGGGTGCGGTGAAGGGGCCGGTGGAGATGGAGGACCGACTGCTATTTTAATCTCCTGTGAGGAGACTGGGAGTTGGACTCAAAGAAGTACTGTACATCCCCAGGCTGGCCTAGATGCCAGGGCTGGAGGTGGCATGTGGGCAAGGAGGCCCTTCAGGTGGGCCGCCCCTGTAGCTTTCCGGACACTGCCTTCCTCATCTCACTGGCTCGTGGAAGGGGTCTGGGCTATGAGGGGGGCGCTGATTTGGGTGGCCTTTCCTTTTACAGCTGTCCCTACCTACTCCTCAGCACGCAGGCTGGGGACTGGGGACAGGGAACTGATGGAGATTGCCAGCCTTCAGAGATGGGTGCTGGGCTGCATGGGTTTTGCCCTGGGTCTCTTTTCGGGGGAGGCTCCCTCCCCCGCTTTCTCTTGCACATAAAATCGCTTTCCAGTTAAAATAGCTGTTTTCTGGACTGAGGTAACTGGGCGGTGGGTACCGTGGCATCGTCTAGGTGTAGGGATTTTTCAGTGAGAAACCCTGACATGCTCCCTGGGTGCTGCAGTGGCCGACCCGAGGTTCCCTGGGGCTGCAGAGGCGGTGCAGGGTGGGAGACACAAGGCGTGCTTTGTCGGGAGGGGGAGAGGGTGTGCCAGGTTGGGGGCGGGGCTGCCCACGGAGGAGGGAGACCGACTGCTTCTCAAAGGCGCCTTGTTCGCGGGTGCCCTCCCAGCGCCAGCGGGCGGCGGCGTCTCTCTCGCTCCAGCTTTCTCCCCGGCTGCGCCGCAGGCTCCGGGCAGACCCGGCGCTGTGCCCACACGAAGGGGTGCGCTGGTCTCCGCGCTGCCCTCCTGGAGCGGACACGTCCCTGAGTGACCCTACTGGCAGCATCGCCTGTCCGACCCTCGTCACTGGTCCTGAGCCCCTTTTCACTGTTTTACCTAGTCCAGTATTTCTATCTTTCCGGACGATTAGCCCATTTCCCTATCTCTGACCTCTGCCCCGCAAGGTGACCCCACACCCTCCCCGTTGGGTCTCTATCTATAGCTGGGTCTATAAACACCCCGCCCAGGACTGCTCTGTAATTACACGGGGCGGGGACGAAGGAGGTAATTATGGAGACCTGATTACGAGTGGGCGTGGGGCGGTCGCTTGTAGGCCCGCCCCTTATGTCCCACTGTGCCCTGAGTCCCTCCCCAGACTCGGGCCCTGGGCCCCCAAGGGCAGGGACCGTTGTGTATGTGACTGGACCATAGGGTCCTAAAAAGAAAGGAGCTAGAGAAGGTATATTGTGTTCTCCCAAAGACATTGAGGGTGCGCACAGACCACCCAATCCCTGCAGGAGTAGGAGTGTAGGAGCGGTTCTCGTCCCCACACACCCCTGCCCAGGTGGAGATCGGGGGTGGGGTTTCCCTTTGGTGGCTGTGGGCGGGCGGCTAGAGGCGGGGGCCGGACCTAGGGGCGGGGGCGAGCTGGGGTCTCTGAGCTGCCAGGGTGGCCAGGGGCACACAGTAGCAGCCACCGAGGAGCAAGCAGCAGTGACAAGCCCTCAACAGCACCTTGCTGCATGGAGTTGACCGCTGAAAGCTGCTGACATCCCTGGGTCCTGGTTCCAAGGCTCGGCACGCTCTGTCTACTGTCCACACCAGGGCTGTCTGGGTCTGGGACCCGGCATTCTGAGCCATGGAGCGGGGCAGCAGCGGCCCCCGCCTCCTTCTGCTCCTACCTCTGGTGCTGGGGCTGAGTGCTGCCCCGGGATGGGCAGGTAAGAGGAGTCTTGTCTGGGTGTCAGTCAGCTGGAGGTCAGAGCATCTACCTGGAAGGGACCACAGATGCCTGGAGTGGGAGCGTCTGAGTCTTAAGAAAGGGATTTGGGGTTTAGGATGAAGGATGAGCACTTGAGTTCCTTGGAGCCAGTATGGGACTGTCACTCTCCTTGAAATGACTGGTGGAAAGCAGGTGACAGCAGCAGCTGGGGACCACAGACCAGAGCCTGAGCAGGCTGGGTTCGTGGTTTGGGTCCTTAGAAAGACCCGAGGATGGCCAAAGCCAGTCTTGTCCAGGCTTTGCCGATGTCGGGACAGTGAATGCCAGGGCTGATGGGTAAAGGAAGCAGGGTCAGAGCCAGGGAAGAAGGCTACCTCCACTGTCCCGTCCTCTCTGGGTCCCCCAACCCCTCCCTGTGCCCTGGATGCTGCCACGCGGCTGGCTCTAGGGAACACCAGGGCTGGCTGCCAACAGGACGGCCGCTGGACAGGCCAGGATCAGGTGTCTGAGGCCAGAGCCAGCTCTTTGCATTCCTGCCCCTCCCTTCCCCCTCTGGCCAGCCGGACTCCTCTGGGACCCTGGTGTCCACAGGCCCAATCTTCCCCCCCCTTTTTTTTCTCCAGAAGGGAAAGGCTCCTAGAAAAGAGGATTTGCTATCAGAATAGAGTCTGGGAGTACTGGGTCTAAGCAGGATGGAGCCAGCTCCTCTCTCCCAGAATGGGGACAGGACTGATTTTGTATATATCTCCATTATTCATGTTTTCTCTTCTCTGGGGAGAAACTAGGCAGAATGGCAGTGTAAGGGATACAGATTAGACCAAAGAAGTAACATAAAATGAACTATAAGGTGTTTGCAGAGGCAGGGGACTGACCAAGATCACTGTCCCTTGTTTGGGAGCTGAGCGGGTAGAGGAGGGAGTGTGGGGAGATGGGTGACTAAGAATTCCCGAGAGTAAAGGACAGGGCATTTGGGGGCTCAGGGCGATTGATGGGGTGCCAGTGTGTCTCAGACAGTGGGCTTAGTATGTGGCTTGAGGGGGGTGGGCCTGTGGGCAGTGAGCGTGGTGTGGAACTGTCCTCCACTGGGCTTTGGTGGAGGGTGGGGACCTCCGAGGTCTCCTTGGCCAGGGGTCTCTGTGAGTCTCTGTCTCTCTGTCTCCCTCACCTTGGTCTCTCAAAGCTGCCCTTGTGTGTCAATGTTTGCAGAGCTGCCACACTTGGGGGCCAGGCTCCTCAGGGGCGGGGGAAGGTCGTGGTTTCCTCAGCTCCTGGACTCAAAAGGCCTTTTCTCTCCTGCCGGCTCCACCTCGTCCACCCCACCCAGCTCTGCTCTCCTGACTGCCCTGGCCTCTGCCCGCCCCCACTTCCACCAGCCTTTGCGAGCACCCTCTGTGGGAGCTCTCCACTGTGGAGCGGATGCTGTGTTTTGGGGGACGAGCCTTCGCTTTCCAGACAGTTTGGGCCCAGGAAGCTGAAACTTAAGGAGACCTGGCTGATGGCCTGCGACTTGAATCTTTAGATTCAGATGGCGGGGATGGCAGGGCAGGACTGAGGCTCCAGGTGTGAGGAGCTGGCCTGGGATTTGGGCAAGAACTCTGATGGCATCTACAGCTGTGTGGCTTGGGGCCCTGGCCCTGCTCCTGCCCTGCGTGGCAGCTTCAGTTTCCCCTTCCCCCTCTCCAACCTGGGGGCATAGACATCTGGACCACCCGGTCGGTCCTTCTATCTCCTTCCTTAGCCCAGTCAGAGCGGCCCCGCCCCCACCGCAACCCAGTCCTAAGCAGCTGGAAGACTTCTCTTACACGGCCGCCTCTCCACCTCCCTGTGCCCAGGATGATCGATAGCCCAGATGTTGTTTGTGCTAGAGGCCAAGCAGATGCCAGGAACTGGGAGATACAGAAAGGGAGGGAGAGCGAGGGAGAGAGAAAAGGATGGACAGGGTGTGGGGGGACGGGGAGAACAGAGGAGGGATGGGAGGGAGGGTCTGACAGGTGCACATGCAGGAGCAGGGCAGAGAGGGAGGGAGGGAGGCAGGGTGGTGGGTCTGAGACACAGATGTGGGGGGCCACGGCTAGCTGCACTTCCCCTCTGGGCCACTTTTCTTCCCATCCATATAGGTTCTTTCAGGAGAATGTAAAGGATCGTGAGTTGGAGGTCTGGGAGTTCCCTCTTTAGACCCTCCCTGGGACCTGTTCTGTCCCCTTGACTCGAACCCTGACTCTCCCAGGTGCACCCTCTGTGGATGTACTACGTGCCCTGAGGTTCCCCTCCCTTCCTGACGGTGTCCGGAAATCAAAGGGGGTCTGTCCGACTGATGTGGCCTACCGCGTGTCACGACCTGCCCAGCTCAGTGCACCCACCCGCCAGCTCTTCCCAGGTCTGGGCAGTGAGATGGGCAGGTGGGAAGGTGAGGTTTGGGATCTCCTCACCTCTCACTGCATCTGTGTGTCTCTTTCTCTGGGGTACCAGGAGGCTTTCCCAAAGACTTCTCCCTGTTGACTGTTGTCCGGACCCGCCCTGGCCTCCAGGCTCCCCTCTTGACTCTATACAGTGCCCAGGGAGTCCAGCAGCTGGGCCTTGAGCTCGGTCGCCCCATGCGCTTCCTGTATGAGGACCAGAGGGGGCGGCCACAAGCCCCCTCTCAGCCTGTCTTCCGAGGCCTCAACCTAGCGGATGGCAAGTAAGTCAGTTTGTCCCTATGGCCTGCCTGACCCAGATTGTCACGGAAAGTCACTCAGAAGCCCCAGTTTCTAAACTGAGGGCCTCTGCTGGCCCTTTGAGAACACCAGTCGCTGCTCTAACTTGTCACCTCCTGATCAGGGTTTGGGTCTCAGAGTCTGAGTCAGGGAATGGGAATAAAAAGGTACCTGTTGGCTCTCTGGTAAAGTACTTAACGTTTTGAGCCTTAGTTTCCATCAGACAAATATCATCAAATTTGACACCCCAACTAGAAAATGATTGCAGGGTGCCCATGCTGTAAACACTGGATACATGGTAACCCTTGCTTAGAATTCTTTAAAATTTTTAATTTAATTTATATATGTGGGTGTTTTGCATGCACTTACATCCATGCACCACGTGCATGCCTGGTACCCGCAGATGCCAGAAGGTGATGTTCGATCCCTGGGGACTAGAGTTGCAGGTGGTTGTGAGCCACCGTATGCATGCTGGGAATTGAACCCAGACCCTCTGGAAGAGCAGCCACTGCTCTTAACCCTTGAGCCATCTCCCCAGCCCTATCGTTGTAATTCTTAATCCCGTCATCATCGCTGTCTGTTCTACTGGTTGTCTCCCAGTCCTGTTGACTTCCTACCCCACGGTTAGGTGGCACCATGTGGCTGTGGCTGTGAAGGGTCAGTCTGTCACCCTCATTGTGGACTGTAAGAAGCGAGTCACCCGACCCCTTCCCCGAAGTGTGAATCCAGTGTTGGACACCCGTGGGGTGGTGATCTTCGGTGCCCATATCCTAGATGATGAAGTCTTTGAGGTAAGCACAGCAGTGGTCTGAGGAGGGTGATTCTGGCCACTTCTCGCGTGGTCACCCTTCTGGCTCCAGCCCTTTATCTTCCTAGGCTTAAGCCTTCGATTTTCTTCCCAGGATTTTCTATTTCCGCTTCCGGTCTTTCAGCGGGCAGCGAGACGCCCGCTTATGTTAATACAACTTATTGTCACCACTTGTCACTTGTCTCCCGTCCACCATCCATCTATTCCTTCACCCGATTTGCTTGTTAATTCACCTGCCCAGTCACCCACAGACAACCCCTCTTCCTGTGTCCACCTGTGCGTCCACCTGGCCCGCTGATGGCACTGACCTGTCTCTTCCTGCATCCACCTGGCCCGCTGACACCACTGACCTGTCTCTTCCTGCATCCACCTGGTCCGCTGATGTCACTGACCTGTTTATTCCTGCATCCACCTGGTCCGCTGATGTCACTGACCTGTTTATTCCTGCATCCACCTGGTCCGCTGATGGCACTGACCTGTCTCTTACTACGTTCATCTGGCCAGCTGATGTGTCTTTTCCTGCGTCCACCTGGCCTGCTGATGGCACTGACCTGTCTCTTCCTGCGTCTACCTGGCC
>JAQHUG010000229.1:215757-232574 GCA_028555095.1 Dicrostonyx torquatus | reverse complement strand
GAACTCACAGAGATCCACCTGCCTCTGCCTCCCGAGTGCTGGGATTAAAGGCCTGCGCCACCACCGCCTGGCGATAATGGATCTCTTTATCAAGACATCTTTCCTTGCTTTCCTTCTCTGTTCCTCCCCCAACTCCACTCACTGTTCTGTTCTCTCATGCTCTCCTCTCCTTCTCCCCAATTTACTCAGGAGATTTTTATATATTTCCCCTTCCCAGGGGAATCCATGCATGTCTCTCTTAGGGCTCTCCTTGTTACCTGGTTTCTCTGGGGTTGTGAACTGTATCCTAATAACCGTACCGTGAGTATATACCGTGTTCTTCAAGACAGGGTTTCTTTGTATCCTTGGCTGTCCTGAAATTAGCTCTGTAGACCGATTCGTGCAAGCCTTAAACGCCCATACACACACATGAATGTAATTTTATATTTAAAAAGATGGACTGTCTTGAACTCACAGGTATCTGCCTCTCAAGCGCTGGGATTAAAGACGTGTGCCATCGCTGCCTGGTCCAATTCCTTTCTCATGTTTGAGATTTGTATGGTCAGTTCCAGTTAGAAAACCAGCAGGATTAACAAAAATCAGTAGTAGCAAAGAGAAAATGTTCCCCAAATCTTACTAGGACACCCTAAGTCTGTCCAAGACATCTCGTCCTCCAGCTGAGCTGAAGCAAAGGGGGCTCCCTTGGCTCTGCTTGTAGAACGAGCTCGTTCTGTTTGCGCCTTCCCACCTCTTAACAATTTGCGAGCTAAATTCAGTTAATTGGGCTTGGTGAAAACTCCTGACCACACACAACGCTAGTTGGCAGACCATGTATTTACAAGGGAACAGAGGGCCGGCCGGCGGGATGGCGCACACAGAGAACGCCGCCAAGCCTGGTACCCTTATCTCTGGGACCCACACGTGGAAAAACCGATTCGTGCAAGCCTTAAACGCCCCCCCCCCACATGAATGTAACTTTACATTTAAAAAGATGGACTGCATCTCTCTAGCCGAACCTCTCCCCAGCCTGCTCCGCCCTGAATTCTGGTGTTTTCCTCGATTACCTTGTCTGCAGTGTTTGCTGGCTTCTATCTAGGGCATCGCCAGCAAGTTCTGATACAGACTATAGCTTTGGCATCCCTTTCATCCTCCCTCACCCGCTTCAGTAGGCAGTCCCTCGTCTCTAAGCTGGGGCTTACCCAATGAGGTTACAGGTCGTGCTCATCACCCGCCTCGCAGGCAGTGCTCATCCCGGCTAAGGTAGCGGACTCACGGGGAGTTCAAGGCCAGCCTGGGGAAATTTACTGAGACCCTGCTCCAGGGTCTGGGACTTAGTGTCCTGGGCCACACTCCGGCAGGAGTTCTTGTACAGAACCCACGAGGCTAGACTTCAACCCCCGGCAGTCCCCTGCCCCACAACATGCCTAGAACACCACCGTTAGAGCACGCTGTGCTTTGTCCCCCACTCGGCTTCCTGGACACGTCTACAGCGCCTTGGTTTAGATTTCACCGATGGTCAGCGGGAGAGTTCCCGCTGCTGTGTTAGCGCCTCTCCCCTCCACTTACACAGCTGCTCCCCATCGTCTCTTCCTCCCTGCCCTGAGTTCTCTCTTGGACACTCAGCTGGGAAGATACCGGCAATCAGAGCTCTCCGCTGTGTGCTGAGGTTAGCCTGAGGGGCAGGTGACGGTGTCCTTGACAGATCTGTGACTAAGGTCACTCAGTGAAAAAGACTAGAGAAGCGTTATGCTTCCTCAAATCAGGAATAGAGTGGCACATGCATGATTCTACACTCACACGTGGGAAGTGGGAGCAGGTGGACCCAGGAGACTGAGGCCATCCTAAGCTACAGGAAAGACTTTTTATCATAGGTAGCTATGGACCTGGAAGGATTCACTATCGTTCTCCTCCGACTGGTAAAAATGCCGTGTCTGCTCTCATTCCTGTGTGGCTGTATCTCAACTGAAAGCAAATAGGCAAACTTAAAAACCTTACGGGCCGGGTGGTGGTGGTGCACGCCTTTAACCCAGAACTCGGGAGGCAGAGGCAGGCAGATCTCTGTGAGTTTGAGACCAACCTGGTCTACAAGAGCTAGTTCCAGGACAGGCTCCAAAGCCACAGAGAAACCCTGTCTCGAAAAACCAAAAAAAAAAAAAAAAAAAAAATCTTAAGTACACTGAATAAAAAAATGTTTTTTCAGTGGTGCATGCTTTTAATCCCGGCAGTTGGGAGGCAGAGGCAGGCATATCTCTGTGAGTTCATGGCCAACCTGACCTACAAGAGTTCTAGAACACAGGAGAAACCCCATCTAAATAAAAAAAAAAAAAACAAACCCAAAACAAAACCAAATTCAAACCAGGCAGAGGGTGTCTCCTGTTGAGTATCCAACGCGAATGAGCCTAGAAAGAAACTAGAGAGGGCAACGGCCATTCTCGCAGGAACCCTCTCCACAATCCGCCTTTTCCAAAAAGCCTGGCAGCCCCAGGACATTACAGAGCTAAGTATTTCATACGTGAACAGCGCTGCCTCATGGGAGTCTAGCAGCCGATTCAGGTGTGACAGCTGCAGCTAACAACAGCTTTCTGTTCCAGCAAACTCGGGGTAGCCGTCTGCACACAGCACAGCCCCTCCCGCCCAAAGCATCACTGTCGGAGGACCATTCTCACCGGGCAAACAGGAGGAATACTTCCTGTATTTACACGGCACATGGACGCAAAAGCCCTCGGAGCCTCTAGTCTGGTTCCTAACTGGGGGCGGTGGGGAATTGTGGAAGGGACAGATTTAATCATGGCAGGAATGATGAGGGGGTAATGGGCCCTGGGACACGGTTTACAGCCAGATGACTTGGACCAGGAAATGAGGAAAACCGGCAAGATCACACTCACACGATGAGTACCTACCTCTGGGATCAACTGACAAGGAAGGCGCTCCTGCCTGCAAACACGTGGACATCTGTTTATTACAGAGCACTTGCTGGGTTAGGAATGTACCTCAGGGGCACCTGGCCTACCCACGAGGACCAGGGGTGGGGGCACAACATATCAAGGGGACATGTTTGGGAAGCAGGTCCTCGTGAATATCTTGAGTGTTCAAAAAGACCTGTTTTCCAAATGGACACAACTGTCAGCTGGCTGGAGCCCCACTGTAAGATCTAGAGGCAGACTGCATAGTTGCTAAGAGTCCTAAGAATTATGCAATCTTCACAAGGGACATCTTAGCAAAAGCTGGGGCCGAGCCCTCCAGCAGTCTGTCTGGAAGGCATGCGCACAGGTAAAGGAGATAAGGTCTACTGCCTGACCTGTCATCTTCCACAGCCTGAGCACTGAAGGCGCCTGCTAAAACCTGTGGACATGTGGGGGAAAAAAAAAAACCAACAAAAACCTGATCCAAGTGGAAGTCACAGCGTGGCCAACAGATGGCACCCAAACTCCTAATCTCAGGTTAAGTACCGCAGGCTTGCCTCTTGGGTCACTCAACCTGCCAGCCTGGTGGCCCCTCAAACTGCTAAAAAAGATGTTCCATCTGCAAAGGCCCTGTTCTGATGAAGTGGGCTTTGACCGGCTGCCTCTAGCTCACTGTCAGTGCACAGCAGGCAGCCACTCTGTACATTCCCAGGCCAGGCCGCCTCGTCAAGCCCTACCTCCAGCGAGATGACTTGGGGAAGCTGCGTAGCTACCTCTTGTGCCTCACACCCAATCTATGGTTACCATGACAACCAAATTGTTTTGGGCACATTGCTTGTCGTACTGAACTAAGTACTCCTTGTGAACAGTATTTAGGAAAAAAAAACGCAAACCCTTCAGCATTGACCTTATTTACTAAGCTGCTGTTGACAATATTGGGGGGCTCAAGCACCCCCATTTTTGTTGCTTTAGACTTACTACAGCCCATTCTACCATCTCCAGACCCACTTCCTGATCACAAAAACCTCACCCCATTACATCTTGCCATCTAAATGTGTGTAGACAGAACAGGCTCAGGTGCAGGCGAGTATGCGTTTATCCCCGCCCACTGCCCTCGGCCCCAGCACTTATCTAAGCCAAGTGCACTAGAAACCAAGATGAAGTCCAGGCCCTCACAAAACACCTGAGGGGCGGCAGGGCAGGCCTTTGGCCAGTCAGGGTGGGCATGTTCACACTGACCAGAACCTCCCAGCACTGCACTTGGAGCCCAAGTTCTCGGAGGCTGGGGTTCAGTTTCTCAAGTGTTGTACATTATACCAAAAGGCAACCAATCTACGGCTAAAAGGAGACAAGATCAAGACATTTCTAGCCTCCCCCAAAACTATTTCTAAACCTTCATTCTCCCTTCAGATTAAATTCAACCACAACCCTCTGTGTGTTCTAAGGAACTCCTTCATAACTGAGCATCATTCCCAGCAGCAGAGCTGAGACCAAGAGCATCTCACTCCACCTCCTGGCATCACAGTGGCAGTTTTGTCACTGTTTCGGCCCCACCTTTGTAAGCCTCTACTGCTCAGTTTCCTTTAGTATACTATGCCAAGCCTAGAGCCCCATTTCCAGAAGCCACCTTGGGACTATGGACTTGAAACATCAAAGGGGCAGCACAATTGCCTTGTAACCTAGGTGAGACCTGGCCTGCTAAGCCACACCCCCATGGCTAGCTGGGTTTGGGAGAAAGCCTTTCACTGCCTGCCTAGCTTTGAACTCTCTGCCAAGTCAGAGCCTGCTGCTCATCTGACCAGATTAGGAATGGAGTTTCAGATGCATCACCTATTTACTCAATGGCGTCTACTGCAACACGGCAATAGACGGACTGCTCATGCTCAGTGACGGGTGGTCCTCGTCCGGCTCGGTCAATTCCTAGCATTCCAGACAGGGCTAACTGGGGGATGTGCTGGGAACCTGACACTGATATATCTGACGGAATAATAATCTTCCCAGCACCAAATGGTAAACCCATTGAGACAGTTTCATTCCTTTTCAATCACTTTGAATACAGAAACAAATCTCACTTAAGATCTAACTCAAAACTTCAATAATATTTTCTTTATTTACAAGTTAGAATCAAGAGAAAAAAAAGATAGGAGCCAAATGGAGAGGTGACTCAAATCCCCAGGCCCCAAACGGAGTAGAAGGAAAAGGGAAGAGTAGAAAAAAAAAAGTCAACGTAAAAAAAGGAGCTCCCTCTTCTTCCCTCCCCATGGAGGCTGGAGGGAGGAGGGCCATGGTGCTCCCTCCCCACAGCCTTACCTAGCTTAAATAAATTAAAACCTCAAACAGGGCCCTTAGAAGTGAACAGGACAGCTACGGCCTTAGGTGGCCTTGTGCCAGGCCTATGCCCACTCCCACCCATACCCTTGCCCACCCCCATCATCCTGAACAGGGACACTACAACCCAAGAGGTCGTTCCCCAAAGGGCTAGCAGTCAGTCTGGTTCTGTTCGTGTCCCTGCATCCTCCCACTGCAGAGCCAGCTCTCCTATGGAGGGAGATGAAGAAGTGTCACAGCAAGGGGACAGTGGTGGGGAAGGGTGGTTCAGGGGTCCGGTCCTGCGGAGCCTTCCTGCCCCATCTGGCCTGACCCCTTAGCCCGAGTCTGAATCGCTGGTGTCTGAAGAAGAGGAGGACGAAGATGAGGAGCTGGAATCTGAGCTGGAGCTGGAAGCGCTGAGCCGGGACACTGCGACTTGCTGTGCAGACGAAGACTCTGTTTTTTCATTCGCTACAAAAAAGAGTTAACATTTGTCAACAGACGAACATGTGCCTAGCATTGTCACAAGGATTTGATTAGACTGAAGGAGTAGAAAGAAAGAACGTGGAGTCCCAGCAGTCTGCCGCACTCACCTTTCTTGGGAGGTTTTTTGGTGGAGTTAAGCTGTCCACTAACATCTTGCAACCGCTTCTCCAGTTCCCGCTTTTTCTCCAAAGCTAGCTCCTCCTTTGTCTTTCCAACAGGTTTCTTAATAGCTAGAGGAGGAAATGGCAAAGGATTCACTGTATTACACTGCCTTAGTCACCCAAGAACTGCCATGTTTCTTTCCATTTCTGAATATGAAGCAGCCCATGATTCAGTGTGGCTGTCACTAACACCCCTCGCCCCTTTTCTGCTGCCCTCACAACTGTGGAGAGCCCTATCAATGATGGCCCTCATTTGATACTCACTATAGGGCTTCCGGGGTTTCTTCCGAAGGCAGGATAAAACATATCGCTCAAGCTCTCTAAGTGTGGATGGCTTGAGTGTTTCAAAATCGATCTCGATTTCTTCTGGATTTGAATCACGTAAAGAGGGTTCCCTGGCTTGGATGATGTGTACGACTCGACCCAATTTCTCCCCAGGTAATTTGTTGATATCCAGGCTTAACTGCCTCTTTTCATCGTAACTCATGGGCCTGCTTTCTTCCTCCTCCTCCGAATCATAACCAGTGGGCAGGACAGGTGGAGCTGTCTTTTGGGCCTTTTTGGGCAACCTATGGGCAACAGAAAATCGCCAATGAGTTCACCAGATACAGAGGCCAACCTACAACACCCCAAGACTGTCTTAAATACTCACTTGTTGCTACTTCCTCCAGAAGTCCCAAAGCCAGGGTGGCCTAGCATAGCAGAGCTGCCACCCCCAGCTTTCTTAGACTTCTTGGGCTGAAGTGTTCGAGGTGCCCGAGACCCCTTATCGTCTTCATCAATCCCAACTCGGCCCCGATGTTTCTCCGCCTTCCGTTTCTTCTTTTTCTCCTTTTTCTCTCTCTTCCGCTTGGGCTTAGATATTGGGCCTTGGGATAGGGCAGCCAGTTGTTCGTGTACTGCCCGAAGCTACACAGGACAAAAGACAATAAATTAAGATCAAGAACCACAGTTGTTCAAAGTTCTTACCCAGTCCAGGCCCGGAGCCGTGAGGTACCTGCTCCTGCAGCTCCGCCAGGCGCTGAGCCCGTTCCTCCTCAGAGTCTGAGCTCTCACTTCCCTCCTCCTCGTCTTCATCATCCTCTTCCTCCTCTTCCTCAGAGGAGCTCTCACTGCTACTTTCCTCACTCGAGGACTCTGAAGATGATTTGGCCAACCCAGGAGGCAAGGCGGTAGAGACTGGTAAAGGCCCTGGTTCCAGAGGCTCATCTGGCATCTTGGCATAGCGGAACTCAAACACATCCTAAAAACACAGGGAGACCAAACTGTTTAATGCCCACTCACCCAACTCACTAGCTCCAACTTAAACATCAATGGCCGAGTTTTACACATTTCGAGTGTACAGCAAACTAATCCTCTTCTCATAACCAGGTATGTGTAAGCGACAAGTCACACACTCACCTGTAACTTTCGTGCCATGGCCACAACATCGTGGTCGGGAGGGTTGTACTTATAGCAGTTGGAGAACATGAGTCGCACATCAGCAGCGAACTCCTGTGCATCTCGGTAATCACGATTCTCCATCTTCCGCTGCAGAAGGAGGCAGCATGAGAAGCTGCACAGGCAGAGACTCATGTTTCCCTGCCAACCCGACTCAAGAGCAGCCCTCTCTCGGAACAACAGTGGGGATGACCTTAAGATCTGTGCCCTGGGGCTCAAGTTTGAAGTCCAAGGATTTGGGGTAGGTTTGAAGAGAGATCTATGTCTAGAAAGAAACATTTCTAAGTGACCAAGGCCATCTCCCACATCACATCCCTAACCCGACTCTTAGAACTGCTGAAATCTTATCCTTACCGTAAGAAACAAGGACTTGAAAGTATGTGACCTTCTTTCTGCCTTGTACAGTTTTATATATAATAGCAAGACACCCAGAATGAAAATCTACTAAGTGCCGGTAAGGAGACACGGCTATTGCTTTAGGTTCCAGTCACTGCCTGAGCATCCCATCTGCCCCATGCAGTGGGTACCTTGACAGTGCTGAGGTCCATAGGATGCTTAATGATGTCATGGTAGTCGTGAAGGCCCAGAGCGGAAGCGTCCACTGGTTTATAGAAGGGCCAGGCATAGGCAGCATGCTTCTTCGAGAGCAGCTCCTTCAGAATGCCATTGCAGTGCTTTAGCTGCTCCGACAGCTTTCCCTTCTTGGAGCTCTGGTGTTGCTGCTGCGAGTCCGGCAAGTCTTTCCGTGGGGGTTTGATTGGACGGCCGCTCTCTCTACGCATAGGAGGAAGCCGCGCTGCCTTTGGCTCAAGACCCCCAGGAGGACTAGCTGGGGAGCCAGGAGCCAGGATGGCTGTAGGTGTAGGGGTGGTAGTATCTGCTTTCCGTTTAACGCCTTTTTTCTGTAGAAAAGTGAGGGAAGGGGTCACTCCGGGTCCGTTTCTAGTAGCACCTTCTCCTCCCAGGCGCCCAAACAATCTGATGTATTACCTTGGCAAGGGGCTGAGCTGGAGGAGCTGCTGATACAGCGAGGAGCGGGGGTCCAGCAGAATGCAGGGACTTCAGAAGGGGAGCAGAGATGACGGACGGGTGGGGAATGTTGAGGACAGTGGTGGGTATTTCCGGCGGTGGTGTATACAGGGCTGTATGCGACACAGAAGAAACCGCAGGCACCTGATGGGCACCGGTAATACTGCCCTGCAGTGCTAGGGAGGGAGAAAGAAACAGCACAGAAGTTTCACTCATTCCTGTCTTCAGTCAGGTACCTGGATAGCTTTTCCACCACTAGGCCACACACATGGCCCCGTCTCTTCCTACCTGCTAACTTGGCCCCCTTCTTATGGCTGTTCTTAGGGATGGTCACCACAAGCTCTTGTTCCTCTTGTGGCATAGCTGCCACTTTCTGTAGGAAGATCTTCTCCAGTGTCTGCGCCATCAGGACGATGTCGTCGGTGGGCTGCAGGAACAAGTGCACACAAGTTAGCATTCCTGCACAACTCCCAGCCCAGGGCACCACACCTTCCTGATCCCCACACCACCACCGCAAGCACAAGACAGAGCTCATGAGCTACACATCCCGCTCTTCTCAGGCCTCCAGAGCTTTCTGAGAAACAGGGCCACCAACCCCAAAAGTGAGCAGAAGGAGTTCTAATTACATCATCTTTAACCCCAGAGCGCTGCTGCGGTCAGGCTCTTCTAGGACCTTGAAGACCTGCACACTATTTCCAGCAGTGCTAAACCACAAACAAAATGTGCCGCCTCTCACCCCTATAGTAAACAAACACAGACAACTTCAAAAAGCCCAACAGCCTACCTTGTTATAAATGTAACAGTTGGTAAACATTGTATTGAAGTCTTGCATACACTCGGAGGCGGCCCAGTAGTAATTGTTTTCAAGTCTCCTCTTGATAGTACCCATGTCCATAGGCTGCTTTATAATTTTGTGGTAATCCTAGAAAAAGATAGGCCAGATCAGAGCCATGAAAAATGCCTATTCTAGGGCAGCTACTGACAGGAATGACACACACACACCTGCACGCACACCCTAGCCACTAAGGGAGTATTCCCCACACTGCGGCCCCAATGAAACTATGGGTCAGAAAAATTAGAGTAAGATCTTTTAACTCCCACTAGGAAGTCCCTAATGCCTTTCTCTAGCCACCCACCTCCCACCCACTCTGGAAGCTTCCCGTCCTGTGACATTACCTCTGGGGATGGCTATCCATGGGCTGCGTGAGGGAAAGGAAGAAGCTAAGAATTTTGGCCACCGTGGTCCTCTCCCAACCAGGGGTGGGAATCTGTAAAATGGAGCCAGGGCACAAAAGTTAAGGAAGGGACACATGGAGGGCAAAATGAGAGATGCCAAGATAGAGATAACAAGCACAAAGGACCAAGAATCTAGACCTCTGGTGGCTATTTGTCTGTCCTCAAGAGAATGGGAACTCCCTAGGGGCCGCAGCACCTACACTAGGTAGCCCACACCCCCACGCACGCGCTCCTGCTCACCCCACCCTCACTCACCGGCAGACCCAGCTTAACGGCGTCCACGGGCTGCCGGAAGGGCCATGCAAACTGGTGCTTCCACAGAGCCTTCATCACCACCTTGTGCAGGTACTGCAGCTGGTTCGTTACCCGCCCTGGCTTTTTGGGATTGGACACCTCGGGGGGTGGTGGGTTGGCAGGGGTCAGTTGTAAAGCTGGTACAGAAGCCATGGTGGGGCTCTCGAATCCCTCATACAGCAGAGAAGGCTTTCGAATCCTTTTCCCTGGTGCTGCTGCCTCTGGGCCCAGCCCCAGTAACCCTGCATTCCCTTCCCCAGGGAGCCTGCAAAAAGGGGAAGCAGAATTCAACGTGAAGGCATGAAAGATGAAAAAAGTTCCTAACTCGCAGTGTGCACCCTATAGACTGGGGCTCTGGCTGTCACGTACACATGAAGAAGAAATAGCTGGAAGAAATCAACTAACTCCCCAATAGCTGTTACCCATCTCTATCTAGCTCTTACATCCTCGAGTTTCAGGAGCTACTCGGTTAAAATAAACACAAAACCAAGATGTCACATGACAACTCAGGCCTTATGGGGAGGAATCTGAAGGAAAAAGAGGTGGAGCTATGAAAGCGAAGCTTCATCCTCGCTAGGGACTTAATGGTTGCCATGGTGGTTGAGACAGAGAAGCCAGTGAACAGAGGAAAAAGGGGTGGGAATAAACTTCATAAACACGACACCTAAGAATTTATCTTGGCATATTTTGCAACCTTCGAGTTAAAGCCACAGTAGAAAACCAGACAAAACACTAACCCCAAGACACAAGGAAACACCGGTCAGACCTAAAGGTATCCCTGAAACAAGTCTCCTTCAAATCACACCCCGCAGTCAAGGTCAGCAAGCCCTAATTTTGATAGCACGCCCCGTTACAAAGTGTCGCTAGCAGCTCCCGCGGTAGGAGACCCACGGCCAACGAGGGCGCGGTGGTTCTCTCACCAGGTGTTCCCCACGGCCCGCGACACCAGACCCAGAGCTCATTGTTTACATCCGCAGAGGAGCTGGGCCGACCCTTCGCTCCGTCCACCCATCTCCTCCCTAACGAAGCTCGGCGGCACCAAACACACCCCCCGCCACCGAAAGCAAGCACCGGTCAAAGAAAAGCCTATCTATCCATCTATCTATGCAGCAAGCACCCAGCCTCCGAGGGACAGTCTCTACTCCGTGGGAATCCCGCTATCAAACCCTCAAGCTGTCACCATGGCAACTCCACGGACACTGAAGTGGGCGAGACCCCCCACAAACACGACAAAGTCAAGGCTGAGCCGCGCACAGCCCCCACCCAGCGGTCCGGCTCGGTCTGGCCGAACGGGCCTGCGGCCGCAGCAGCGCACGCCGCCAGGCCGCTCCGACGCAGTACCTGGGCCGCCGCCACCGCTCCAAAACCGTCGCAGCCCCCTCCGCGAGCCCGCGTCAACAGCTGCGGCGCGGCAGCGCGCCCGCCCGCCACCCCCCGGCGCCCTCCCACCCCGGCCGGCCGGCGCAGACGTACTTGTGGGGAGTCACGTTCTGCAGCATCTTGACCTCGGGGAACCGCCGCTCAGCCGCGTCAAGTCCGGGTGGCCTCGGCGCCGCTCACCGCCGGGCCCAGCATAACCCGGGCAGCGGGGGAGAGGCCGCGCTCCCCGGCCCTCCCGACGGCAGCCCCGCCGCGATCTCCTGCGCCGCCCTCCGCGCAACTCCGGCAGCTTGGCGCGCTCCGCAGGCGGCGGCAGGAAAATGGCGGCGGCCTCTGCCGGCCGGCGAGCACAGTCTGCAAACCCCGACAGTCTCCGATCCGAGGCACCGCCGTCAATTCCGCCCGCTGCCGGTCTACCGGGGCCCCGTCTTCCTGCCGCGGCCGCCGGGGGCAGCGAGCGCCGCGTCAGATCTCCGATGGAGGCGGATGAACGCCGAGAGGGGCTTCAGAGAGCCGCCGCCTCCATCTTTGAAATCCTGCCGAGGGCGGAGTGGCGGGGCGGGGCCCGAGAAAGGGGAGCTGCGGGGGCTTCTACGGGGTCTGCACTGCCCGCCGGGGCCGGCCGCGGGCGGGGGCGGAGGCCATTTGCAGGCGGATGGACGCGGATTGGCTCGGCGGCCCGCGCAGCTCGGGGTCGGCAGGCGGGATCCTCCGGCCCGTCCTAGACGCCGCTCCACTCCAGCGCGAAATGGCGCCGCCGAGCGCCGCGCCAGCGCTTTATATATAGTCGGAGGGGCGGAGCTTCGCCGCTCATGCGCGCCACCCGGCTGGCGGCGGCCCCCGCCCCCTCCGCGCGTGCTCGCTCGCTCACGCGCGTGAGGAAGCAGAGGGTAGGAGGCCGGGCCGCCTCTTCGCGGGAGCTGCTCCTACTGGTCCGCTCCGGGGTGACGTCACACACTCCATTTCCAAAGCGTCCATCACCCGGCAGTGGAGTGCCGCAGCGAGCCAGGGCGAGGGGCAGCCCGCCATGTCTCCCAGCCAGTTGGCTGCGCTGTGGCTCGGTGACTCCCGGGAGCGAGGGAGGCCGAAGGGCGTGCGGGCGCCATGTCTCCCCACCTCCAGGTCCCGCCGGGTCCAGGGCTTGCAGGCTCGGGGCGGCCGCCGATCGCCCGGGGCGGGCTGGTCGCGCCATCGCCGTCGGCGGCGCGGGGAGGGAGGGGTCGCGCGGGCGGGGCCGGCGGGAGGCTGCTGGGCCGCAGAGCAGAACCTGAAAGAGGAAGACAGACGCCATCTTAGGGGCCGCGGCCTGCTTTCCCGCAGCGACACCTCGGCGTCCCCGTAGCCCCGCGACGCAGTCTAACGTTGCTAGGCTCGGCACCCAACACCCTCGCCTCCCCCGAACCGGCGCCATCGGGACAGAGGCCAGGTGCTGCTTAAACACCAGCCCTGAACAGCGCGGCCACCCGGGTGCCCCGCGGCGAGCGGCCCCGGTCTCTGCCCGCTCTCTCACCCGCCGGCCACACGAGCCCGCGGCGTCCCCCGCCCTGAAAACCCTACCTCTCACGTTCCCCCCGCAGCCGGCGAGCGCCGCGCACCTCCTCGGTCCCCTCTCGCCCCCATCGGCCGGCGTCCTCCCCACGGAGCGCCTCTCGCTCGCACCGGTCAGCGCCAGGGAGGAGGGCGAGCCGAGGAGGCGGCGGCGCGGCTCTGCAGCCCTCCCCTTTCCCCCTCGCCTCCGAGGAGGGGCAGGAGCCATTTTGGGAGCCGTCTCGCCCCCTCCCCTCCCCCAGGCCGGACCGGGGCTCGGGGAACCGCAGGGACTCGGGTAGCGATAAACAGCCCAAGGTCAGCTGGCTGGGGCGGCTGGGTGCCCCTCGCGGGACAGGCAAAGGGCTGCCCGCCAGAGGCCACCCGAGCTGCTCCCCCAACCCCTCCTCGTCCCCAGGGGGACTCGTGTGCTCGTCTGGGCAAGGAAGAGAGAGTGGGTGAGGGGCTGCAAGGCAGGCGGGCTCCCCCTCCCCGGGGCACCCTCCCTCCCCGGGAGCCCTCGACCTCGAACCTCGGTTACTGCATTTAACATGGCGGCCAAGCTGCTGTCTTCTGGGACCCCGGCGGGGGAAGCGCGCCTCGGAAGCGGGGCCCCTCCACTCCCCGCCAGGGCCCAGGCCCGGGTCGCTCGAGTGCGCGCGGCCCCGCCCGGGCGGCTGCGGCGAGCAGGGCAATGACACAGCAACTTTGCAGGCGGCTCCCCTCCCCCTAGCGGCCCGGCCTGCAGACTGGCGTTCCTGCGCCGGGGCCGCGCGCGGGTCGGGACCCGGGCCCGGGAGGGGAGGGGGGGTTGGGGTGGGGGTGGGGACAAAGCTCGGGAGCTGGGAAACGGCGGGGCTTAGGCAGAGGGCGGCCAGACGAGGCTCCCGCCGCCCCGCATTCCGGAAAGTCACCGGGCCCAGTCGCTCGCAGCTCTCCCTGCCCCCACATGAGTCACAGGGGAGGCGGCTGCCGCTGCTTAGTAATTTGGAAAAGTAACTCTCTCCTCTTTCCGCTCCCTCCCCCGCAGCGAACAAGGAGGCGACTGTTGCAGGGAGGGGGAGGGGACGAGGTGGCAACACAGCACGCCACCCCAGAAACCCTAGACCTTGCACCGGAGGGCCGGAGCGAGCTCCCGACTGCTTCCGCGCCCCCCCCCATCCCGGGCCAGCACCCACCCGAGGCCAAGCATGTCGCTCCCCACCCCGGGGAAGACCCGGCAGGGCCCACGAAGGCAGGTGGCTGCCACAGTAGGCCGCATAGGCCGCGTCCGCGTGGAAAAGCACACACACTCGCTAGGGTCGAAGCGGCGCTTGCAGCACGCCATGTGACGGCGCCGAGCCTGCTCCCCTCGACACAAAGGGGTCCCCGGGGAGCGGGGAGCCGGCGCCAGGGACCAAATCGGTGCACCAGCTGGGCTGCCAGCTCCAGCTCGCGCTCCCACGGCCAACATCCCCCCCCCACTCGGCCTCGCCCGCCGAAGGGACCCCCTCTCACCTGGCTGCAGGTTTCCAGGACCCCCAGGGGACGAGCGAAAGGGGGCACACGCCACCCTCGCCCCCTTGCCCTCCAGTGGGTACGTAGGCACGAGGTTGGCCATTCCCCTCCCCCCCAGTGGCCCTCTCGGGCTGGCCCCGGTCCACAATCCCATTGGCTGTCAGGTGTTTGAAAGACAAGTCCCCCCCCCGGATCCTCTCCCGAACCCCAAGAATGCGCCCCACTCCCCACCTTTAATTATGCCTCGAAACGACGGCTGGCGTTCCCGCCCCGGGGGCCCCTGCTCACCTGGGTCCAGGAGCCACGGGGGGGGCGTCAAAGTCGCCCTCGGCCCGGCCGGGGGGGAGCACGGAATCCGGGGTGTCAACCCCCCCCGGAAGCCGAGGCGGCGTTGGGGGAGGGGGCGTAGTCCCCGGCCCCTCCCTTCCCTAGCCGCTGGGGGTGGGGAAAAGCATCGGGGCCGCGCAGCCACGTCAGCAGCGTCCGAACTGGCTGGGCCGGGTCACGTGTTCGCTCCCCCCACCCCCACGGCCTCGAGGGCGAGGTTTCCGAACGTTTCTGAACGTCCCCGAGGGTCGTGTACGGGGTCCCGGGGGCTGCGCGTGCCCAGGCCTGTGAACCGAGACCCCAGGCCTCGCTACCCCCGGCCTCCTGCGCGCCTGCGGTCGACCCCGTCCCCCCCCACTCGCCTCTCGGTACGGGTTCAGCATGGCTGCCACAGCCCCGAAACACGCACAGCGCAGGCGCAAGGGTGTGACCGGCCCGGGCGGAGGGGTGGAGGAGAGCAGGAGCGCGCAGGCGCAGGCCGCCGCCGCGAGCCTCCGGGGCGGGCTGGGAGCGCGCGATGGGTGGGGCGGGAGCGCGCGGGCTTGCGGCTCGACGGCCTTTCCCCCACCGCGGCGCGAGTCGGTTCTTCCGGCCCTGGCCTGGGGCGGTGCCTGGCGCTCTCAGGCCGGATTACGCGCGGCCCCGGGCCTTGGTCCCGGGAGGCACGCGGGGCCTGGCTGCAGGGCGGGCCTCCCTGGAACGGTGGGGGTCGCCCGGATGAGCTCTGAGGTTTAAATCGGGAGTGGTGGGGTTTCTCGAGTCCTTTAAACTGCTTTTCTCTATGAGACTTGCAAATACCTGAACTCTGCCTTCTGCGAAGTTTGCCACCAGTTTGCTCCTCCGATCTTGTGCAGGTAGACCATTGAACAACGCTCCCACTGCGAAATTTTTGCCCGTTTTAATCATGGTTCTTTTCTGTCTTCGTCTGTGGTCTAAATTCCTGTGGCTAGTCTTACCAGTTCCTTTAATTTCCCCCAGTCTTACCCTGTTAAAATGTAGGGTGGTCGCTAAATGTTAAGGCGTCCTGTCGTTTTTTGGGTTTTGTTTTTTTGCCTTTCAAGGTATGGTCTGGATTTCCACTCCCTACCGACAGACTACCTGCGTTCTCCGTGTGCAGACTGGGCCATGTTTCTTTCTCATTCTGTCAGGGGCTTCTCAGTTTAAGGAAACTGCCTTTGACCTGATCAGCCTTCTCTGTTAATCTTACAGTTACTTCTCCTGTCCATTTTGGTTTCGTAGCCAGAAAGAAAACCCATTCAATATTGTGCCCTGCCTGTAAACAGTCTTTCTCAACTCTGAACAGCCAGGATCTGGACATGAGGGAGACCCGTTCATTGAGCTGCCCCATGAGAGGATCTGACCACCTTACCAGGACCTGGCGACTTCAGAAATGAGACCACTTCTCTGATTCCTCCCTGGCATTGCCTGTCCCCTGTCCCTCTCCAGTCTCCGCTCAGGCCCTTCAAGTAGCCCATTGCTGCAGTGTTTGGCAGGATTGCACCCATGCCGTCATCTTTAATGACAAGCCTTTCATCTCTACCGTTAGTTCAGAGTTCTCCTGAGCAGAACTCCTTATTAAGAATTCCTGCTCAGAGTGATGTGGGCTGCACAGTGCACACTAGACCTTCTCCCGTGTTAGCCGACAGCAGCGTCCAAGTCTCCAGGTGTGGAATGGGGAGTGTCAGTCTCCTCTTTCCTCACAACTTTAAATCCGCCAGAATATTACCGTTTTCTTAACTATCACTGACACACGCTCCCGTGTCCCAAATAACCAGGGTATCAACCTCTGTCCCCCATCACCTGGACTTGTTAAAGGTCTAAGTCACTTTCCTATGGAGTAGCCTGTAGCCATGTAGCAACTTGAATTTAAATCAATACTAACTACAATTTAAATCTGCTGCGTAGTGGCACTAGCCATACATAGTTCTCAGTAGCCACATACGGTTAGTGGCTGTCCCGCGAGGCGGCACAGTTTGTAAGTGACAGAAATGATCTTATAGAAGGCCTTGCTGTGTCAGCTAAGTGCCCCGCCTCTGAGGATTGTATTTTGGTAGCGCTGGTCTGGGCTATCTCTCCTGGCCTGTGCCGAATGCGCTTCCTTCCCTAGAACTCTGCCCCTTGTAATTTGTTAGTCCCCACGGCTTCTCATTACACAATAAAATGTAAAATACTGTGTGTCAGAAAGGTCTGCTTCCTGCTGCCAGCCTCACCCTCTACTCCA
Organism: Dicrostonyx torquatus; assembly: GCA_028555095.1. Taxonomy (NCBI): domain Eukaryota; kingdom Metazoa; phylum Chordata; class Mammalia; order Rodentia; family Cricetidae; genus Dicrostonyx; species Dicrostonyx torquatus. Next base: position 215,784 of record JAQHUG010000229.1, on the reverse strand, counting down.
CGAGGTTCCCAGATGTGTGCACTCCAG